>VWYE01028462.1:0-18544 GCA_013398995.1 Alaudala cheleensis
TGGCCCAGCCCAGGCAGAACCTCACTGAGCAGCACCAGCACTGCCAGGGCTTCACTGCCAATGCCAGAGACTGCAGAGAGCAAAACATTCCAGCTGCAGGAGAGCAGCTGGCACAGGCTGAGTTTGGAAGTCAGAGGAGGATGTGGTCAGTGAGAGGGGGATCACAGCTTCTGAAGGAGCAGCAGCAGCCTCCAGGGACACCTGCTCTGGAACCAGGACTTGCTTTGCAGCCAGAGGAAGTGGAGATGACAAACTGGGGAGCCTCACAAGACTGATGCCATGGATCATCTGGGGCTGTGACAGCACCAGCATTTCACTGCTGCTGTCCCTGCTGAATGCAGAGCAGAACCATGGGTGCCAAGTGCAAGTTCAACCCTGATGAAAGATATTTCCACTGAGAATTTGTTTTCAGTCCACGAGCACACTCAGAGGCAACTTGATCTACTCGTGCTGTGCTGGCAATAACTGCATTTTGAGAAGATTTATGTGCTTCTAACACTGGTTTCATTGGAGAGCATTGGCCAGGAGGTGCAGGTTGATCTCCAGGCTCCCAGAACCCACTCATTTTGGGAGTCAGGGTTAGAACATTATTCAAAGTCCACAGCTATGAATAGACACAGTTCAGCCAGAGAGCACTGTGGCAATAGCAGCTTCCTTCTGCAGATGCATGCACTTCTCCAAGAGAAATGCTGAGGCTCTGCAGGCAATTTATTTTTTTTATTTGTGATAATCTTATAAAAGGAACAGACACGTAGGAATGGAGCAACTGAGACACTCCCAGTTACCTCACAGTACAAGAATCCCCTTGTTACTGTTCCTGGTTTCCATTCAGGCTCAAAAACTGCATTTCATGTTTGCTCAAAACCAGAGCAGTTGGCTAAAGCCAGGTCACATGGTAATCATGTTAAACAAGCCTTGATTTGTTGTACCTTTGGGCTTAGTCTCCTCTGCATCCAAAGCCCAAAAATTCACCCTCCTCAAGCCCATGTGTCTTGTGTTAGCTGGAATGTACATAAAAATCCATATGGAATTCACTAATTAAAAGCATATGCTACGTGGGCACACACAGAGCTAATTACGACACAGAACACATTTCAAAGCATGGACCTTGAGAACAGCCATCATGGGGCCTGCTTTAAAAGTTTGTTACCTTTAAAAAAGGTTTTGAATGTTTCTGGTACGGAACTGGATTAAGGTTTGTGCATCCCAGGAGTGGCTCCATCTCCCACCGAGTACCTGTGATGCAATCTTGTACTCGAGATGTAAAGACAGTGGGTTAGGATTTATCAAATTGGCAGCATTAATTTCTAGTATAGAAGCACAAAGACTCCATAGATTGGTGCAGTCTTCGGATGAGACACTGGTTGCCTTCCTAAGGAATGAACATCTAGAGTTGTTGTTTGAGAAATTATGGATTCGAACACATTTCAAAGCGTGGATCTTGAGAACAACCATCATGGGGCCTGCTTTAAAAGTTTGTTACCTTTAAAAAAGGTTTTGAATGTTTCTGGTACGGAACTGGATTAAGGTTTGTGCATCCCAGGCAAACCCTAGTGCAGCTGAAAATCATGTTCACAGTCAGAGCTCAACCCCTGCCACACAGAGGAGGCTGGGTGTGAGAATAGAAACCCCAAATAGTGTATGTTATCTGCTTCTCAGGCTCCCTGTGTGTGTCTGGGCATTTCACAGGAACTCTCTCACAGCAGAAACAGAACCAGCTTCCCATGTGTTCCAGGTAAAGTTACATCTGCAGAAGATGAAGTCCTTAACCTGTTACAATCAGCTGGTGGACACTTCAGAGGTCTGTGTGGCTGTGAGGCTCTGCTCTTCCACCACAGGAAAATACAGCCCTGCTCTGCACAAAACCAGTGGCTCCAAGGGGTCCAAGGAGTAGCCAACTTCTCAAGCAAGCACTGGGAACACTCTGTCTCTTCAAAAGATGAATGGCTGCACAGCTGGTTCTCACACAAGCTGCTGTTACCTTCACAGAGGCTGATTCATGGAGAACAAAAGAATTATGTTGTGATTTAAACTCTGGAGTGCTTCAGGTGCTGCAATTCAAGGAAAGCATTTGGGGATGCCACAGAGCCTGCACCATAGCATAGATTTGTGTGTTTGAGAATCAATTACCATTGGGGGAACAACAAGTGCCAAGTGCTGTTCAAGTGTATTTAACTTGAAAGTTCTGTTGGGGATATTATAAAGGAACTCATCTTCAGAAGACAAACCCTGTAACTCCTGAACTACTTGCCAGTATTTCCAATTTAGTGGCTTTCTGTTGTTGTGGGCTTCTATGTGGTTTTTGATTTATTTATTAGTTTGTTTTTAAGGGGGAAAGGACACAGAGCCTTGCAAAAAAAAAAAAAAAAACCAAACCAAAAAAAAACAACAAAAAAAAAACCAAACCAAAAGAAACCCCACCACCAAAACTAAAACAAAACAGAAATGAAAGGATGATGATATAAAATGTTAGAAAATCAAATCTAATAATCTATTATTTTCAAAGAAATTTCAGCAAATAAGGTGATGATTTCTCATTGTCAAAAGGGTGAATTTCTTGCCCTTGAAACATTTTTAAAGTCCCTGATTTGTGGTTATGTGCTGCTCCCACATCTACTCAGGCAAAGCCTGACTCTGGAAGGGCACATTCTGCTAAAGGGTGCCTGTTGGTTGGACACTGCACCAAAGCTTGCAGGACCTGGATTCACCTCTCCAGTCTGCAAAAACTCCTGCAGGACAAGGTTTGAATTCCATTTTAGACTACACACTTGAGGAAAAGAAAGCAATATGTTTCTGGCCTAGGTGATCTCATGTGAGATGCAGCAGCTTCAGCACAAATGCAGTCAGAGCTCTGGTGCTTTCCTGTCAGCCTGTCCCTGCAGCTCCAGCTCAAATTTCCCTATCTCACAACTAATAAGCCTTGTTTTATAAAACTAAGGCCCCACTTAACATTTGAAAATCAAGCCAGATTTGTTTTGATGCCTGGTTAAACAATTCTGACCAGGTTCACATCAGGATCAAAGCCAGATCAACCCATAGATTGTGACAGTAGTGAGACCAGTCCATCCCAGAACCCAAGTTCTCACACAATTCAATTAATTGTGCTGCTTTGATAACTTCCAATTAGTCCAAAATAAAGGAGGCGTGGCCAAAATGAAAAGGAGCACTTCTGAGACCCTGATACCAGCTTAACCCTGTTTTCTTTAGTTCTGACTCTGTGTGTCTGCAGTCAGGGTTCAGAGGGGCAGTGCTCCCATCCTGCCTGGGGCTCAGTGCAGTCACCAGTGCCAACAGACACTACAGAGGGTCACTAATGTGGCATTTCTCACCACACAGCAGGGACCAAACTCTTCTTCCACTCATGGCAGCACAAATCCAAGGAGTGCTGTTCCTGGGATTGGTCTGTATTACATTGCTCAGAGAAAAGGGCAGGGTAGCTGGAACAGTTTCATTCTCTGGTTTTCTCTTGTCTCCAACTGGCACATTTTTATGCACCCTGACAATGACAGCATGTGGAGAGGGGGCCAGGTCCTGCTACTTGCTTTTTCACTGTTATCTTAGGAGATCAGAGTGGCATCAGGAATTCAGATTTAATAGTTAACTTGATCCTCCCCCTTTTCAAATTAAAATTTAAAATATTTCCTTAGACACCCTGCATCTTTGTTTTAAGAAAAAATGTGTATTCCTCCCTTCTAACCTCTCCTGGTTTTGACTGGCATGAGGGTTAATTTTCTCCCTAATAGCAGGCACCATGCTGTATTTTGGATTTATTATGAGAATAATATTGATAAGACACTGATGTTTTGATTGTTGATAAGCTGAGCTTACCCTGAGTCAAGGCTTTCTCTGTTTCCCATGCTCTGCTAGTGAGGAAGTGCAGAGGGGCTGGGAGGGAGCACGACCAGGACACCTGACCTGAGCTGGCCAAAGGGACATTCCATGCCACACGGCCAGTGTCTGAACTGGGAGGGACTGGCCAGGAGGCACTGCTCACTGCCTGGGGACAGGCTGGGCATTGGCAGCAGGTGGTAAATGCATCATTTGCCTTAATTAGGTTTTATTCCTCTCTCTCTTTTTGTTGTCTCCCTTTTCATTACTATTATTATTATTATTAGACTATTTTATTTTAATTATTAAACTGTTCTTATCTCAACCGTAATGGATTCCCTTTTTTTTTTTCCAGATTCTCTTCCCAATCCCACTGTAACCACATCATAACCTTTATTTCTGTTCATGTCAGCCCTGCAGGAGAGAGAAAGCAAGTGAACATCTGTGAAAATACCTTCTTGCTGCTGCCACAACTGGTGCCAATTCCTCCCTTCTTACCACTGCACCAAGTGCCCAGCTGGCTCTGCTTCTCAGAGAGCAGTTCACAAGCTGTTTGACAGGGAGGTCATAACGTGCAAGGCTGAATTTATGCAGTTCCTGTCCTGAAGGAAATTAAGGATTCCAAACTGAGAGAAATCCTGCTTATCTCAAGGTGCTCTTCTGACAGCACAAAAAACATGCCCTAGCTGATATCTGCTGCTTCAAATTGCCTCTAAAAGTTATAGGCATCTAAAAATAGCCAACTACCTAATCCTTGTGATGTTAACAATCCCCACCAGAAACAGTTCCTGAGCAATGGCTGTGCTCTGATGGTGTTTTCCTGCCTCCCACCCCTGTTCTGCCTGACACAGCAGTGAGCCTGCTCTCCCTTCATCCTGCCACGAATACAAGTATTGGAATTAATGCTCAGCTGTCCTGTGTGCTTACAGGAAATACTGGGTTACAAAACAGGCTCCTGGAGATCTCATTCTGCCAAGTGAGAAGGCAGCCAGTCTCTGTATTCTTAAATGCCATCTGTCCTCCACGTGAAAACAACTGTCCTAAAGCAGAGAACAACCCTGCAGATGTAACTGAGAACACCTTTCACATTCAGCAGCAGGACAGGTTCTATAGCCCAGTTTGGCCCAGAGCTCCAAGAGGCAGCTGTTAAACCTTTATTTTACAGTGTCTTGGTGCAAAAGAAGAGATATTCACACGTAAAAAATTTAGAAACTCAAAGTTATTTCAGCATCGAGTCAGCCTTCCCCAGAAGGGACCTGCTGCAGGGCATGGGAATACAGAATGTGGGAGAATGGGTTTGTGGCACTCCAACATAAACTATTGCACCATTTAATGCCCAGGTAGTGGTGTGGCAGGAGGTTTATTCCCTGCCTACAATCCCCTGCCCTGCAGCAAGCATCCATTACAAGTGCTGAGAATATCTCATGCTGTAAGATGAAGTACTCAATTCTGCTTGTATTGTGCCTTCTCTTTCCTGCACTATATCTCATTGCAAATTCCCTGAAAATCTATTCCAGAGTGAGATTCTCAGGGCCCTTTATGGCACTACAATGTTAGCTGCAAATGAAGCCATTCTTTTCTTCTCCTCCCCATCCCCAGCCACTCCAGTCCCAGGAGGAGCAGTCTTCACTGCTTGTCTCTAAGTTTCAACAAAAAATAATTCACTGTATGAATTATAATGCCTTGAAGCTTGGAGTGAATCCTAAGGGCAAAGTCTATCACCAATAAATGACACGTCTGAAAGCCAGTCCCAAAAGGACTAAAAACTATCCTATGATTTTAATCACACCTATGTATAAAAGTTACTTTTTAATTTCCTTTTTCTGCATAACTGATCTTTGCATTTTTATATTCATTGCTAAGGAAGCTTCCAGTGTTTCATTTGCAAAGCTGACATCCACTGCATGTCAAATTGAGGGCTGGCTGCTTTTTAGAATTCACCTGATTATACTTGTATTCCAGGGTTTTCTTACTCTTTTATTGGCCCCCTCTAATAATATTCTCCCCATACCTGTTCTTGCACTTAGCACACCAACTGAGCATTGCTCCTGAATTATTGATGAATCGTTTTCTATTATGAACATGCATGAAACAGTTGTCTAGAAATTATCAGAACACTGTGAATTAGTACTTTATATCAAATAGCCAAGATGTTTGAGAGTAAAGTTGCTGCATTTGTCAATTAACACCTGTGAGAGAGCTTAACACAAAAATCCACCGTACACAACCAGCCACAGCAACACCTTTGTAACACACATTTGTACTTTATGCCTTTAATACAATATCTAGACTTTGTGCAGGAGCTTTCAGTTATGTTTACAGGGCAGCTTCAGCATTTTCCCTCTCCTCATCACCAGAAAAATTTGTTCCAAGGAAAGAGAGAAGTTTAATATTTCTGTCAAAATAAGGGTCATATTCAGTTTCTGCAAGATCTGCACTGTAATGGTGGGAATGAGACACCAGAGGAAGCAACATCATCGACCACCAATGTGGATTAATGGTTGATATTTACACTTCCTTTGCTCTTCTGGGCATTGAGAAAAATGTGCATATTTCTCTGCTTTAGAAAATTGCTGAGAGATGAATTGAGCAAGTTTGCCTGAAAACAAAAGGCCACCCATGATGAATTTGAAAGTAGCAGCCCATTCTTAGGGTATCTGCTTTTACTTCGGTGCAAAAATACACAGGTATAATGGATCACTGAAAAGCAAAAAATTCCTAATCATTAATGAGACATTGGACTAAAAAATGTCTCGTTTTTGTCCAATGAAACTAAATTGGGGGACCCAAGTACCTGAAATCATTCTATAAATGGAGGTTCTTTTCCAAATTCTTTCAGAGATGAAATCCAGTTAACCAGATACCCTGGTCTGAAATTTAAAAAACCCCCAGAGAAGCAGAGCATGATCACTTCATTCTCCCTCCACAAAAACCCCCTCACCTCACACCAACTAAACAAAGAACTGCCCAAGGCATGCACAGGGAGAACAACTGGGTATGAAGCTAAAAGATGATAGAAACAGGTAAATTCTGACAGTATTGTGAAAATATTTGCCTCTCCAATCTACCCAACCTTCACACAGCTGCCTGACCTCCTCAGAGCACAGGCTGAGGCAGCAAATGAGCACAAGCCATGGGGATAAATATTTTGTTCACAAGAGCTTCCTTAAAATAAAATTCTCCCTTTTAAGTGAAATGAGCAACGATAGCACAGCAGTCAAAAGTACTTCTGAGAGAGGAATGAACCAGCATTGGAGCCTTAGGATGAACTTCCCATAAACAGACCCAGACCCAGGTTTGATTGTGAGCTCTCAGGAGCTGTGAATGTGATACCTGAATAAAGGTGGGATAAGAGAAAACCCTTTTCTGCCATCAAACTTGACCCTTTTGTTTCTGCAGATAGAAGAAACACTTAAAGAGTCCCCTGGAAACAACTGGTGGCTTCTTGCATCTCTATTAAATTTAGAAAAAAATAAATCAAGAAATGTAAGAGTAAGAGAGGCAGGAAATTTAAAGGGAATCCAGTTTGAAGAAAGGGTGAGTGGTGCTGTAAATCTGCAGTCTGACTGGAAACATGAAGATGTTGGCATGCAGTTTGCACTGCCCCATTGGAGATAAGTGACAGAAGGGATTCCACACTCACAAAACCCTTAGTGATAACAGCTCAAGCAGGGCTGGATTGAGCTTTACAGAAAATGGGCAGGTGAAGGTGCTTTTTAAGATGCCAAAAATGAACTGACATCACAATTTGGAATAATAGTCAATAAGTGAATCAATTTTTATCTGACTGAGTTTTAAAGGAGAAAAAACAGTGATTTCTACTAAACCTCTACAGAAAAAATTAAAAAAAAGCACATGAAAAATCAACCCAACAAAACAAAAATCCCAAACAAACCCCCCCAAAAACAAAAATCCCAAACAAAACCAGAAGCAAACAAACAAGGCAAAAAAACCCCAAAAGCAAACCTCCAAAAGAAAACACCCCAAACCAAAGTGCCATTGAATTGTTTCATAATGGTGCCAACAGCAATTCTGAGCAAGCCCCTGGCAGCAGAGGATCCTGGCAGCTGTTCCACATTCTGACACAGGGGCTGGAGTGTAAGGTCAGGCTGACACACAGAGAGCATCAGAGACCCACAAATCTGCAATTTGTACTTCCAAAATAACACTTGTATACACATCATTTGTATGTGCAAGGGCAGATTTGCCACACACAGCTGCATCTAAACATTTTGCTTTTAGTCTGAGGGTTTTTCAGAAATAAGGATGAGTAATGCCCAAGATGAGATGCTGGCATTTCAACAAAATATTGATTACCTATCACAGTGTTATTTCCAACTAATGAGAAGGTCAATTCTGCTGCAGGAAAGGAGATTTGGAAGCCTGTTTTGCCTCTGAATAATGCACAGTGCATGATGACAGACCAACACTGTTGTGGTATTAGTAATCACAGAAAGGCAAATGTCAAAGTTAAAAATGAGTATATAAGGTCTTGTTTTTGAATATGGGAATGTTAGAAAATCTAAAGTCTACCCTAGTGTCTTGTGAATGGAAGAGTATTCCTAATATTTGTCCTATGGCATTAAAAATTAGTGTTTATTTCTCACCACCCTGGTGACATTAACCTCTCAAGTCCCTTAGTAGTCTCAAGGACACTAATCTTTGCAAATAAGATCAATCAGCAATATTTATTTCTTAGGGTAAGTAATGCACTGCTCACACAGCATTCATTTGAGACATAAACCCTCAGTGCATGTTGTTGTGGTTTCAGGTTCTCCAAGAGAGTTTTTCCAGGGATTTCTCTGCTTTTAACCCTGTGTGTTCACAGAGGCATGTCACTTTTCTAGTGGCTTCACCAGAAATCAATTCAAACCTAGTCACTGATTGGTTTTGCTGTAACTTTCTTGGAAAAAATTACTTCTGTGCCGAACCAGCACAGATGAGCATTAAAAACATCCCAGTTCATCCAAATCACTGAGAGCTCCCAGCAGCTCCAGGTAATGGGGGGAATATCTCCAATTATCCACCAGCACACTCAGCCTCAACAGACTTCTGGACAAATATGAACAAAATCCACTCAGGCTTTTATCCAGCTGGAAACCACCACCATTGAAGTCAAGCTACAACCTTTTAATTAGCTCAGAGTCATCTTTGATTCACCAGAGTTTTTTTCCAATTTGAAATTCATTTCCTGAAGATTCACAGGACAGTTTCTCATCCAGCCAGAAAGGCTAAAAGTTCATAGCATTTATATCTTTAATAATTCCAATTTAAGTGTTTCTGGTTCATGGGATGGAAAACATGTATGGAACCTGTGTGGTTCCATTTCAAAGAAGCTCAGTAAATGAAAAATCAGAGGGCACCTCAAGTCAGAGGTTTTTTGGCTCAAGTGCCCACTCACACAGCTTCCACTGTGCCCTGATTCTCAGTGCAGGAGAAGAAACAGAGACACAATGGGGCAGCTTTAACACAGTCTGTAAAAGCAGATGTGAGCAGCCCCATTTCCCTGCTGTGGACAGCACTGGCACAGACCAGACATGCAAGGCAGCTCCCAGAACCTCTGGTCCATCACCACTTCCAAACAGAACAAAGCAACAGGAATTATTTTAATTTACAGGGGTGCTGTTATCAGCAGAATTTTTGAAGCAGTACCTGTGAAATATTCTGTGGCTATGCCTGCTTACATGTACATGCACTTGCATACATCCCTTCTGCACTCTCCAGACACTCAGCCTGGCTGTCCTGTAATTACCGAGGATTTTGGCTAATTGCAGAACAGTTCTGCAGTATGAAGAACTATCTCTATAATTCTTCTTGGCTAAACTCTCTCCCATCATCTTGCACATGGATAATGAAGCCATCCTGACTGCCAGGGAGTAGATCCAGTCTCATGTGTATCCAACTACAGCCACACATGGGAGCTCTATTACTTCATCCATTTTTGTTTTCTCATCCAGTGCACTTATGACAGGCATAAAAACCTGCAGGGTGGAGTTTAGATGCTGAGAAGTTGAAGAAAAGCCAGGAATAAAAGCCTTTCAAGAGGCTGCAGCTCTCCAGCCCTGCAATAGCTCAGGAGCCAAACAGGAGCTGCACTTTATGCCCAAGCCCTTGGTAGCAGTTCAAAGTCACTTTTGCAGCTGAGGAGTCTGGGTGGACATTCACAGAAAGGCTGCTTTGCTCCCCAGCTGACTGGCAGGCAGGGAACAGGAGGAAAGGTTTTGTCTGGCCAAACCCTAAGGCACAATATTGTCCTCATGTACAAAGAGCAGAGTTACCCCAATGGGAAGCAGTTTTACTGCTTGAAATATTTTGAGTCAGTCCCAATCAGACAACTGCAAAGTTGACAATTACCAGAGAATATCTGTGTGTGTGAATCACCTGCATTTGAGGGTCTCTCTTACCATTTCATCTTAAAAAGTACAAGCTGAACAAAATATTCTGTGAAAAACCCTATTAAACCTGTGAGATTTTTGTGCAAACTGGGATCATCATACACACAAATGCAGGATAAATCTCCACAAGCATTTATGGGTAACTGGACACAGAGAATGGAGCCAAGCACAGCCACAGAGGTGATGACAGGACTCACATCTGAGTCTGATGGATTTTCAAAAGCAGCACTGGCCAGAGGTGTAAAGCAGATCCATATTCACCAGGTTTTGCTCACCTGAACCTCAGCTTTGCACAGCTCTGGGGACATGAGGTCACAGCTTGCATCCCTCCAGAGGAACATCACACCGAAATAAACCTGTGCACACTTTTAAGTCCGTGATTACCTTCTTACACAGTGCTTCCTCTGCATATTTTTATGTCAGATGAAGGGATTTTTCTTTGCATTTTACATTACTATTTAATGGATTTAATCTGCTGCTCTAAGAGGAAACATCCTGATGATTTTTTTTCCCAAAGTCTCCAGACCACCGAAACATCTTCAAGATACAGAACAAATTTATTCTGCTTGGCAAGCAAAGGTTAAGAGACTCCCCATTGATCAGAAAGTTCCTTTTATTAATCACTAAAGGATCACCTGATTCTGTTAGTGGCAACACTCTGAGCACCTTTCCAAAGACTGGAAAGGCTTGGGAAATTAGCCAAGGCTGATGAGATCTCTTCAAGAAAAGAAACCTTGTGAATAGCTGCTGCACAGCTGTGGCACCTCTACTTGAGAATAATTATGTGGGAAATCACTGCCTTTCTACTGACTCCTCATGGCAATCCAATGGATTGAATGATTTTGAGCCCACTTGAAAATACTTTAGAGGGTCTCAGGTGGGTAAATTGTTCAACACAGAACATTACATTTTGTAATAATAAAGTATCACTCTTCATTTAAAGATCATCTGGGTAAATTATTTTCTTTGGTTACACTCAAAACTCAAGGCTTAATTCTGGGAAATCTAAGGATATATTAAATTATTAGTACAGAATGCTGACATTGTGCAATAAATCCTCTGGTAACTTTTAGAAATAAACTTTCACCAAGAAGGTATTTTTGTGGGGTTTTTTTTTTAACCATTTGCTTTAAAAAGTCTCTCCCACATGTCTTGCCAAATGATAAATGAACACCTCTGAAGGGAGGAAAGACTGACAGCCCAAACAAGCTGTGCTTTAGGGAAATTGCCTGACTGGGTTCTTGTTTTGATCAGCCCCATCAGTAAGGCCCTCTGAACACTTAGAAACATGCCTGAAAAAAAGACTAAAATCTGAATTTCTTATAAAAGACAGCCCTGCAACTGTGTGTTAGTGACAGACACACAGACACGTTCTCCATCAGGAATTCCAGAGTTCAGGGCTCTTGGGTATGGAAAGAGAACACAAAATGTACACTTGTCATCATATTTTCAAGATACCTTAATAAAAAAAGCCTTAAATAACCTCTGCTATGAAATTAGAAGGAAGCTGTTTTCTATTTTATGGCAGAAAATTCTCTGCTTTTGAAGGCATTCTGGAAAAGGACTTTAACTTGGCAGTGGAAACCTTGCTGTGAAGTGTGTGCTCCTTCCCATGGATGTAAAATCTCTACTGCTCTTCACACAATTTTACCTAGGAAAAAATAGTATGAACAGCATTTCCATGCAAATGAATATTTGGATTTACTTCACTTAAGCCTTTCCAGAGGTACACACAGGTTGCATTTGTCCAGTTCTGTACCTAAAACATCAGACATTTTCACTAGCAAAATTTGTTTGAAACAACTTCAAAACCTAAGAGGTCTTGGCTCATTTTAATTTTGCCTCTAAACTGAAACTGAAGACAGAAGAAAAAAATATCCTTGAAGGTATTAAGTTTCCAAATGCCAGCAATTTAAAATCGATTTATCCTATCTTCTGAAATTACAATTCAAACAACAGTGTTCTACTTCTAAATGCTGGTCAAATTTTAAAGCAATTTGTTGTGAAGATAATCAGTCCTTTCTGTCCCTTTGGTATGGAAAGGGACACACAGAGACTTGGCTAAGCTGGGCACTTTTGCTACAGAACTCCCAGGTTTTTGGGTTCTATCTCCCCCTGCTTGATGTTCCAGGCTGGGTGGAACCAGGGAATTGCAGGGCAGGAGAGGGAGGCTGCACCCTCAGCTTGTGTCAGCAGAGCAGCTCCACATTTCCACTCACATCCTGTCACTGCTGCCTCAGCATTTCAGCTTTTATACATTCCATGTATTTGTAACCCTGCAATTCTTTAGTGTATAACTCTAAACTCCACACACAGTGTGAGCTGCTGCTTTCCCATTTTGGTCAGACACAACAATTCCTCTCCAGGCCTGGCAATCCAGGACCCCTCACTGTCACACTGATACACAAAGAACAGCACGACACACAGCAATCGCGAAGGGAACAAGAAGAGACTTTACTTGAAAACATCAGGGATATTTAGACAAAAGGAAAAACAGGCAAAGATTGGTGGAAAAAGGTTCCACCTCTACACAAACACTGCCTAATACAAATGCTTGTCAAGAGAATCTATCCTACCAAAAAGAATGTAAACATAGAAAAAAAAAATAGCAGATGTTAGATGTTAGAAAAACAACACCTACTATTTACATAGAGACTATGAGAAACTGACTCTAAAATACAACTTATCAGAAGGCTTAAAAATTCAGGGCAACACCTCACTGCCTCAGGCCCTGAGAGATACAAACAAAGGTGAGTTGGGGGAGCAAACTTGGGGTAAATGACTTCATTAGCTGAAGCTGTAATTGGAAGATTAACCCCAATATGCAAATGGACCAAACTTGTAAAAGTGTGAAAATCCATGACCCATTGTCCATTTTTGGGTGTAGCCCCTGGGTGGGTTTGTCTGTCCTAAATGTACCTGAAGGCCCTTCAATAAACAGAACTGCTTTTTATTCCCTTGATTTTGTCTGGCCTCTGTTTTTAGGTAGCCCTGAGAAAAGCATCACACTGCCATATAGATAACAACCACTTCCTGTGCCTTTTCTCCCAAAACCCCAATGCCCATCACACACCAGATTTTGTCTCCCAGCCCCACTCTCCACCTTCCCTTCCCTCCCTTTGTCCTGTGCAGTTTTGGGCTGGCAGGGCTGCAGGACAGCTGTGGGTGCCATGGTGACAATCCCACACTGACAAAGCACTGACACTGATGAGTTGTGTCACTGAGCCCTCCCCCTTGGAGGGATTTGCAGCCATGAATCAACATTATTGCAACTGATCCAGACGCAGGGAAGATCTGAGACATGGAAATTATGTGGATACCTACAGGCATCCATTGGGATTTGGGCATCAATAATGTTGTGCTCTACAATCAAATACATCCACAAATATACCCAGAAACACCAACTCAGAACAGCCAGCACTGGGCTCCACCTACACAGAATATTCCAGTTCATATTTTTGAATACAACAGCAAATATTTAAATATAAATACATATAACTGACTCAGTGTGCAGTGGGCTGGTATTTTCAAAGCACCTGGAGATCTAAACTGTGCTCCTCACACAGAGGCTGAGAAGCTGTGAGAGAAATGTGCCCCACTTTTAACACCACATTCACAGCAAGCTCCCTACACTTCAAAATGAATGATTTCCAAAGGCCCATGAGGGTCAGCATGTTAGCTGTGAGGTTTAGTGTATTAACTGGGAGATCCTGCGATGAAAAACATATGAAGCAAGTTTATTGTAAGTGGCCTGTCATGTTTCTGAAGTATATTTAGACCATTGTTCCTTGCATATGAAAAAGGAAATTATTAAAATTTATATGTAATGTATATAAAATGCTATAATAGATATGTCATTTTAATAGTTGTCAATTCATTTACAATACCAAACACATTTTCAAATCTGTTAATCATTGGCATGAATAATTGTCATTAAGCACAGAGAACTGGAAAACAAGGATAAATTTTGTTTACCAAAACTGCTTTCCATGACATCATCTGTATTGCTTGGCAGTGAAAAAAACTAATTCTTTGCCATTCTTAAACAGTTGCAGAAAACATTTTGCCTTTATCTTTTAGTTCAAGTCACAGCATTTCACAGTTATTTTGAAGGGCACATGATGATTCACCTGATACTTGAGATAAAAAATTTATTTCTGAGTATCTCAGCTGAATCCCACCCCCTCTGAGGAACAGCAGAGATCCACAGTGAGGAGGAGCCTCAGGAAAATGCTCAGTTCTGGCCTCTCCCTATCCCAGTCACAGTCCATAACCACATTCCCTTCCTGATGTGCTCCAGGCCAGAGGGAACCTCTCCACAATGGCACCTAAAAATCCCATTCCAAAGAATTCCAGTTCATATAAGGGCTGAGCCTACAGACAGAGCACTCTGAACCTACTGACAGGGTTTTGTAAAAAGCTCTGACAGCAATGGACACTACTGAGCTAGAGCTTTGAGTTATTCTTGCACAAAATTGCTTTTCCTTGTAACTGGGCTGAAGGAAATAAGAGTGAGCACACACAGGGAAGGTGTCTGTGCTGCAGGGAGCTTCTGAAGCCCAAATCCAATGAGAGGGAAGCTTAGATTTCTAATAGAATCTTTATGTGAAGTATGGACAGTGATTTTAGTAGCCACTAATCCCTGACACCCATGAGCAAAGCATGAACCACATCTCTGCAGGCTGAGGGGAGGCAGGGCACACAAAACTCATGAAAGTATATTTCCAACAGCTTTTTATGATGGATCAGAAAGGCACCTTGGCAAAAATTACACATACCAACAGCACAAGTACCTATTTAGGATGTTTTAAATACCATCTGCCTTCAAGTAAAGTGGATTTAAGGAACGCTGGGCAGCACAGGATGTTTGTTCCATGAAAAACTTATTTTAAAGCAGCATTTAACACACCGGATGAGCTCAAAGGTCAGCTGGGCTTCTGCATGATCTAAAACCAAAGGCAGCTTTCAAAAGGCAGGGACTGGGGATGGGTCAGTCTAGCAGTACAGCAAGAGATCAAGACAAACTTCTGGGATATTCTTTTCTTTCTCCCAAGCAATGCAAGCAACAGTCCATGGATTTAATTCAATGATACTTGAAATTCTCAAGTTTGAATGTTCAGCTTATCTGAGAGGGCAGCTGTGACTGGAGCTTCATCAATTTACATCAGGCAAAAGATGCTTCTTTCTCTGATGAGCCCAGGAAAACATGGGCACAACCTTTTTAAACTCTTTGGGACTCTGCTGCTCAATTACCAGTAAGAAATGATCACTTTTAATACATAACTAACCACTTCCATTCCAACCCAACCTTTTGCAGTGCTGCACTTCAGCATCCTCAGGAAGAGGCCTGGGTGGCACCTGACCACCACCATTGAGACTCAAAGTTAAGCTGCAAAGTGACAAAGACAGAAACTGTTGGAGTGGGTGACTCCAAACTGTTCTGCTCTGCCTCCCCCTGTGAGCAGCCCTCTGTAGGCTCACAGTTTGCTTAACTTCTTAAATCATTCCCCTTGTGCTTTTTAAATCAGTTCTTCTTCACATTTGTAAATGTTGCCCCCAATTCCTTACAAGTGAAGAACTCACACTTGCATATAATTAAGACCTAATCACTCAAAGACATAAACCAGGAATTAATTTCACTGGCAGACACATTTCAACAGCAACAGGCAGCTCCAAGCAGCCTTTGGGATCCCCTGCATTGATCTGTATGCAGACATGGTCACAAAGGTTGGCACCCAGGAAAGCAGAACAGATGGGAAGCACATCCAGATTAACTGATTTCAAGGAATACTGGCATGGAGCTAAGAACTAAGAACAGATCTTGCAAGTCCCAAGTGCACATCCTTTCCACAAGACCATTTATGCTCTGTCAACAGAAGCTTCTGTGTGAACCAAACCCAAAAAATAGGAGACAGATATCAGCCTGTGACTCAGGTCCTGGACAACAAATACAGGTTGTGATTTTATTTCCTAAACTAAAATATTGATTACACAGGGTAGTTAAAGCTAAACCAAACTCTTAAAATGAACTGGTAAAGCAATTACTGGGTTACAGAATTAGCCCATTAAGTAATTGTACTGCAAAAGCTGTGATTGAACCACACCTGTGTTGCACAATTTCTCTCTGGAACATTTTCTACCCTGAGCTGATGTTTCACCAAAAATTCCTGAAGTTTTGGAAAGTTTAGTATCTCAGGTGAAATTCCAGCTTCTACAGTATCCTTCTTATAAAATTGACATCTCTCTGTGTTTGCATCCAGATTAAGGGAGCTTTATTCATTAAACTCAGGCCACCTAGATCTGCCATCTGATTCTGTGGTAAAAAACACCAAGGTGCTACAGGTCAGCCCATTGCTGCTCTTCTCTGCCACTCATCTCCTGCATTAGGTGAGATTGAGTGAAAGAATTTGATCTTGAGGCTACTTAACAGGTGTTTTTCATTTCTAACATCCTGTCCATCTGCTGCAGAGCCTGGTTCTGCCACTGAGGTTTTTTCTGTAGAACAGTCCCACCTATTTCCATGTGATTGCTTGGAGAATAAAATATTACTCAGTGAGAAAAATCCCAAAACATATCTGGGCACATAAAGGTTCTTGTATCTGTCAAAACATTTTTCAACAATTCCTTCCTGTAAGCTTTGGGAGCACTGTTCAGCCTAGGCACATCAACCAGCAGGTAACAAATCATTCCCTGCCATTCCTCACCATCCACATCCACTTCCAGCAACACAAACACTGTGCCACAGAACACTGGGCCATGAGAGAACAAGGCCAGCTCTTTAAACATTTCAAATTTGACTAATTCTTCCACTGAGGTCTTTCTTAAAAACTCCATTTCTATTAATGTGCTTTAACTAGTAAAAAAAAAAGAAACTAATACAGGGAGAAATCCATGGATTAATGTTAAGCCCTTTTCTCTGCTCTCATGATTAAATCTTCCTTTTCCTCCTGTATTTTGCAGGCAGTCTTGTAATTTTTTTTGCCTGTGCAGTCCCTTTTGAGAGGTTCTTTAATTCTCCTTGTGGCACAGAGCAACACACACAGAGCCCAGAGCCAGGGCAGTAACAGCACACTGGGGAGAAACAGCTGTCTCCTTCATCCACACACTGGTGTGTGTTTGTACACATTTTATTGATGTCATCAATGTTCTGTGCACTCAGTCACTGCCCCTGCAAAGGTGGGACAGGGAAAGCAGCAAGGCACATGCAGCTTAAGAGATGAATTACACATGTGCAGTAGCTTAAGGACTCCCCTCCCTTAAGGCACTCACTTCCAGCTTGGAGTGATAAGAATATGTTGAACAATTGGTGTGGTGCTTTCCTGGCAGAGCTCAAATGATTTTACACTGTGCATCTATGGCCCCATAAAGTCTTCCTGAAGTTTTTACAATGTTTATATGAATATTTAACATTCAGCAAAGGAACACTGCTTTACAACGTTCCTACTTGACTTAGCACTTGCTGCTTTATTTTGGCTACTATATTGCTGGTAGTTTTTATTTGCATAAAGTTGCTTCACTAAAGAAATAAAGATGTATTTCAACTGAAACAACCTTCCCAGCTAATAATTTTGTCCCTTTCCTCTGCCTTGTTTCCTTAAAAGAAGTCTTGAATTGCTTGAAAACAGGAGAAAGAAAAAGATTCCTGGTAAGAAACAGCCTTGTAAGAAGCACTTTAGGTAAATAAACTTCAGCCTTTCATATTGAAACTTGAAGTAATTATCATGTAATTAATACATGCAATATAATTAATTATTTGGTATCTAAACTGTCTTTTAAACATTAGTGACAATCTTCTACACCAAGGTAGCTAATAATTATCTGTGCAACACTATCCTTATCTGCTGCATCCAGATACTTCTTTACCACCCTCAAGAAAAAGGCAGCAATCAGACTGGCACCTTCCTGAAGGGGCAGGATGTGGACACAAATGATTTATTAAGTTCCAATGCTTATGATTTGACTGAAGTAAGCCCTCTATTAATAATAGAAATTAAATCCTTCATAAGTTTAAAACTCGAATTGCTTTTCATTTGGTTTTTTTTTGGGGTTGGTGTTTTTTTGTTTTTTTGTTTTTTTTTTTTCATTTTTCCAACTTTATTTATTTTTTTGCTCTTACCTCGATCTCCTATTTCCAATAGCCTGGAAATCAAGCTTAAACTCACAGTGGCACATACTGCAAAACTCCAACATGGAAGATTTTACATCTCCAGATGAAAAGAAATCCCCAAATCTCCAGGCTGTCATCCACAAATGGTTCTGATAACAACTCCACACAATGGCAAACATGCTCTGCTCTGAACTATTACCCCTCTGGCATTGTT
>VWYE01028463.1:0-40967 GCA_013398995.1 Alaudala cheleensis
CTTTAAACAACAAAGTTTGTTTTACCAACAGGATATTCAAAGGAATTATTCAGGAAGTATCCAGGAAGTATTCCCCTGGATATCTAATGCACTCTCCCCTGCTTCCTAGCCCAGGGGAATGATCACTGATGCGTTCTCTTATTTCACATCTTTTCTACTACCATGAAGCAAACAAGACTTTGTCCACAGGAGTCTGTCTAAAGGACAGAAATGGCAAATGGAGAGAATGTTAGAACTTGACTCCAGACATTTTTGTTTAATACTTCCTGGTCTTTATTTTTAAAACAAACCACCATCAACTGAGTTGATATGATGATAATACAGACGAATAAGAAATTTTTCCACATCAGAGCATTTCAAATTTCATATTTTAATCTACTTGACTCCTACACACTAATTGTTATAAATTTAATATACACTCAACACCTACCATTTTATCATTATAGACACCTACTCAGCTAATCGAGGAGTTCAAAAAGTTCCCATTGCTTGGGGGAAAAAATGAAGCATGTCACCATTAAATAAAGAACAACTATAGAAACAACTCAAATATGCTCTGCTTACTATGGTAACAAATCAAACTCCATAATCCACTTGGAATTTGAAGTATTTAAGTTTGGAGCCCTTGCCTAATATTTATGGTCAAAGTGGTTTAAAATATAAATGAAAGATTTCACATTTTTGTTCTTCTGATTTGAATTTTGAGCATCTTTCATGAGAAGCATTCATTATCACTGCAACAAAAGTATCATTATTACAAAAAAAGCAAATGTTTCATGTCATGCCATTAGAACTTGACAGTACTCAATGCTTTTAATGCAACTACTTCAGTTTTTGTAAGGGCAGAGGGCACACATAAAGCATCAATTGCATAGCAAAGAGCATTTCAGACATGGATTTAAAAAAGGAAAAAAAAAGGAGAAAAAGAAAAAAAAAAATCCAGCATCCGTTATGACCAAGATTGATTAAAAAAAATTGTCTGCACACCTAAAAAAATTAAAATCTCAATTTTTTTCAGGTTTTATTTTAAACTTTTATTTTGTTTCAATTTCATGCTAGCTCCCTTGCCTTGTTCCTTTTACTTTCAAAAACAGCACAACATTAAGGAGAAACAACAATTCACTAATCAATTTAGCCTTCCTTCTTATAGGCACTTTTGTCCCATCCTCCTCTTAAAAAGCCCCACAAATCCAGATTCGGTAGAAAGGCAGATTAAAATACAAACTGTCCAAAGTGATTTATTGCAGTGAAAAAAAGAGAAGGGAAAAATAATTTTAATTGCTATTTAATTATTATTTAATGATCAGTTAATTAAATAAATCTTAAATAAATATTCGAATCTAAATTTCAGGTTTCTCAAAGGTGGAAAATAACACCAGCATCTGTAGTTCCATACCAAAATAAGCTACATGCATAAAAATGCTAGATGGAAAGCTTTTGCCAAAAACTGTAATATTGTTCACAATATGTGAATTAAAATATCAAACATGGATCTTCAATGATTTAGGTTAAAATTATATTCTATTTTAAATTTCCAATTAAAATATAGGTTCAAAATTTGTTTAATTATGGATTTGCTGGAGGGTATCTCAGTTAGACTTCTCATTGTCAGAATATATATATATATTCTCTTGATGAGACATTTATTTGTATTCCCTCTTCTTAATTAATTCTGAAACAAAAGTCCCAATTACAGGAATCAGACAAAAAACACAATGTTCTGCTATTGTAAGAAGTGCAATCTCACCTTCTGCTACATAAACACACAAGGGCCGAGGTTGGAAGGGACCTCTGGAGATCATCTGGTCCAGTCCTGCTACTGAGAAGATGATCATCCAGAGCAGGTTGACTAGCACCATGTTCGCTCAGGCTATGAATATATCCAAGGATGGAGATTCCAAAACTTCCTGAGAAAGCTGTACCAGTATTTAACCAGGGTTGATAGGATTTCCCACATGACAAAACTTCTGTTATTAATGCTGTCACCACTGTTAGTTTGCCATTTTTTTTTAACTTAAAATGTTTTTACCAAAAAACTTCCTTATGTAGACATACTCCAATTCATACACACAGAGCATAATTTATTTACATTTTTAAACATATATATAATAATTTCCAAAGGACTTCAATAAAAGCACTGTTTAAAACTCTTATCTTGGATTGTTTTTGTTATTGTTATTGATGCTCCTGCTTTTGATATTTTTATTGCTAAACTGTTCTTATATCAACCAATGTGTTCTAATTTCTTCTGAGTCTCTTCCCCATCCTCACACGGGTGAAGGTGGGAGAAGTGAATGAGCACCTGAGGAGTACGTAGCTTCCAGCTGGAGTTCAACCACTACACATGCAAAATACATTTCTCAGACCTCTATATAGAAACTTATTTTTGTGTCTTAAATCAGTAATAGTAAAGTAACTATAGAGAGTGGAGAAATTAAAGTTATGTTTTGGTCATGGTTCTTACACTTTGCCAGAATAAAATGTCAGAGGCTGTTAGAAGTTTCTTTTATTTCTGGGCAAGTTCGTACATTTTCTAGTTGCCAGGCGAGACAAAAGATGAGCAATTACCAGGGAAATATACCAAATAACCTGCAGTTAGAGTAGCAAAAAAAATCCCAGTATAAAAGTTGCTGTGTAAGTAGAAAATACATATCAGAAAGGGACTTTTGTGTATTTGTTCTTGTTTTTTTCCTTATGTGCAGAAGCAGAATAGAAGATGAAATGGTGGCAGGAGAGGTTGTGGGAGAAATCAATAAAAAGGAAACAAACTGTCAAGGCCAGGTGGTAATCACCTAGGGATCTTAAAAATGAAAGCTTAATGGCTAACCTCTTCCCTTTCAGAGCAGAGAACTGGAAAAAAGCCAAAGAGACTCAAGAAACTCTATGTTTCTAAGCCTTACATTCACAGTGGGCAAATCATAATAGAAGGCATGAACAAAGAGACCAGAAATCTGGTCATCTGACTAAAAATTATATTTTAGTGAAGAGAACACAAGTTTTTGTAAATAAGGAAAATAATTTGTCACAGAATCACTCGATTCCTCTGCAAATTTCAGCAAGCCAAGGAATAATGAAAACCAAAATTAATAGAGGCAGACTGAATTTATAAAGAAACTGTAGCTGAAAGTTTTCATTTAGTGTTCTTTAGGAAGTAAAGGGCCTGGGAAGAAAGGATCTTGCATGAATAAATAATTGGTGAAAAGACAGAAAGTGAGAGTAAACTGTTTTCAGCATGGACAGAGTCACCAGTAGAGTTAGGAATTTATGCTAGGATCAGTGCTGTTGTATAGACTGTAAAGAAGAAGACTGAGAAAGAAGAAAAGTAAGATCACAATTGTTGATAAAGCAAAGTAGTTCAGAAGAGGGAAAATACAAGGCATCCCTGATGAACTGCAAAGAACCTCTGTTGGATTCAGTAGAAGACTAAATATCTAAATGTGAAAGGAACACTCACACCCCAAAAAATCAAGTCATGTTACCCTGGAATAAGATTATGTTCTCTTAGATAGCCTTTGACCTTCATGGAAATATCAATTCAGGATCCAGCAGTGGTCTAAGAAGCAAATCAGGTTCTAGGGACAATTAGGAAGGACCTTTTAAGAAATAGAACATCATTATGGACTTGCCTAAGTTTAGTAATCTCTAAACCATGAATATTCTCTTCCCAACCTTCAAAAGGATGTGGCAGAGGGGATAAGTCTTAGAGGAGAGTGGAAAAGGATAGCCAAAAGTTGGAAGACATTCTATTATGTCTAAAGATTTCAGCTTTTATATATTTTTCATATATTTGAATCTTTCTGGATTATTAATATAGGGTTGTATAGCTGCTGGTATTTTTCCTACAGTTTCTCTTAGATTTCAATACATTTCTGAAATACTGTTTGGTGTTCTTTTCAAGAAGGGAACGTATGAGAAGAACAGCCTGTTTCCTAATCAGAATCTGAGAAGACACAAAAAATGGAGCAAAGAAGCCCTGGACCAACTCCAGTGGGGCAGTACACAGGGGAAAATTGCATAACCAAGTGCTGTTCTAATTGGACAATTTTTGCTAAATATGCTAACTTGTTAAACCTCTAAAGATTGTAAAAATCCAGTGTCACATGAACCCACAGACCATGACTAGGGAGGCACCTGGGAGCTGCCAATAAAGAACTGCATTTTTATCTTAACATTTTAACAGTCTTGCAAGAGTTTTTTTCTTTTGCTATTAGATGACGCTATACACCCCAAAATAAAATCATAGAAGCTTCTTCAGCCTAGAAAAAGACAGATGACTGAGGAGATATGACAGATATTCACATTAAGGAACCATAATTTAATTGCTTCATACATTGTTTATTCAACTGTATCCTGATGTCACAGTCAAATATGTAAATGCAACTCTTGCTAGAAGATTCTAGGATCCTTAATAAACATTTCCAAATTATAATTGAATGGAAAAGCATTCTCTTGTTACCTGTGGTCACCTCCAAGTATATAATGTTAGTTTTTGAACATGCAATTGGCAAACACATCAATGAACAGCTCAAAATAGACCTCTGCCTTAAAAGAAGGTTGGTTGGCTGGTCAGTTACTAGTCTAAATTGTGTGTTGCAGATGTGCAAACGCAATGATTCTGAGCTAAAGTAAAAATTTAAAAAAATAAAATTGAAAACCCCTAGAATTATATGGAGCCATCAAAAAAAAATCATGTTATATTCCATTCAACATAATAATAAAATAAATAAATAATAAATGAATTAATAACTAAAAAGAACTTAGCATCAGTGCTCATTTCAGTAATAGCTATCAACAAATTCACTCTTCCCTTCAGTCCCTTCAGTTTATAAAGACTCACTTAGGAGCAGGTGTTTGCAGTTTAAGAGGAAAACTGGAAACATGGGGAAAATAAAAGCTGTTCCTCATTTCATGTACACTAAACAGGAATCAACAGCAGAGGTGCAGCAATTGAATCTCTGGAAGAAATGTATCTTAGATCTATCTAAAGAAATCCTTAATGCTTCTAAATACATCAGACATCAGTACAACAAAAATACCTAATGGCCACTGTGGTTCTCACCAGTGGAATCAGACTGGTAATTATATACATCAAGCAGACCAGCAGTTAATGAGATTTATAAAGGTAGCATACTAAATTGATTCCAACCCCAGATAATGGAAAACCATCTCCTAAATAAGCATAACAAAAATTAAAAGACTTCCCTACAACATGAAAATTTTTAGGTGCACTAACTCAAATGAAATACAAGGAAAAAGCTCCCAGAATAAATAAAACATTACTAACATCAGAAACATGACTTCCAATACTGAAAAATGACATACAGCATTAGGGTTATAATATGCAGAATTACTTCTGATCAGTTTTAAAATTAGCACCTCTAACTGTCTTCAAGCTGCTTTATTTTTCTGAGAAAAACATAATTTAAAAGCAGACAGTCAACTCTAGAAAGTATGGTCAAGGAATTAAAAGACACATGCAGATAATAAACAAAATGATGCAGTAAAAAAGCCCCACACAGTAAAAAACCCATGATACATTGAACAGGCTATACTGCCAGTGTCGTAAGCAATACACATCTCAGTTTGTCTGCAACTCACCTTTAAAAAGCCAGCACCCATCCCACCTTCCTGAGCATCTACAGAGTGACCTTCATACACCTTGAACTAGAAGTAGTTTCCCACCAATATGGCTATAGAACATTCAGAAAAAATATCTTCTACAGCAAAAGAGAAGCAGTCAAGTGGTTGAAATTGGAAATTGCTTAATAAAATGCTACTGATTTATGTAATTAAATATGAATGCATGTAAATATAAAGCCTCTCAGAAGAACCACAAAAAATAGGATGATTAACAAATAGCATTTTATAGAGGGATTTGTGTAAAACACAATATTGGTTTTGGTTGGTTTGGGGTTTCTTTCTTGCCTTTTTTTTTAATTATTTCACATAGCCTGGGCTTTATTTTCAGTTTGTTCCAAGTAGTATTATGCAAAACCAAGGCCATGAAAATTCTTCAATTTTTGATGCAAATTACTGCCTTAATGCTCAGCTTGTTACCTCTTAATGGCCTCACACAGTAATTTTAACTGCGGCACAGAAATACCAGTGTTTGCTGTAAACCAGATGGCTTGAAAGAGAGAAATAATTTATCCATGGCTGTCTGAACAAACATCCTGGGCAATTTAACCACAGATTTTTGCAGACTGCAGCTTCTCATTCTTGAGCTGGCTCCTTAGAAATTAAGGGACATACCTCAAGCGCTGCACAGCCAGCAGTTGCATGGAGAACTGCAACTGCTGGCTGTGCAGCGTTTATAATGACAGAAAGGGCCTTGGCACACATTGGCTCAATGTAGGTTCAGACTGGCATAAATTATTTAACATGGGCAAGTGCACTCCCAGAGCTCCCTGCAGTGTTCAGAGACCAACACATGGATGGCACCTTGCACTGGAAAACTTCATCTCCCTTCATTTAGACTACACAAGCAATCTACAGTCTTGGTAACCTGGTCACTTAATATTACTGTGCTAAAGGCCAATATTGAAGTGGTTTGATTAGAGTGGTGTTCTAGTTTTTATTTATCCTGTGGCCCAACAACGTGTCACAGAATAAACAAAATGCCCCTTTGTTGATGAATGCAAAATATGCACTCCCAAAAAATTCATTACTATAGACTGTTTGGTGTATCATTCCATTATACAAAAAAAAACCCCGATATTGTCATTAAGTAGTGTGGCTAAAACATAAAAAGATAAAAGCTATTTTCCAGTAGACAGGTTTGCTGTTGGCCAATAGCAAATTATATTCAGATAGGGAACAAAATAACATTTTTTTTCCTACATGAAACTCAAAACTTTTAGGTGGAAAAATAGAACATCAGTTATTAAGTGATTTTGTATCTCTTGCAGTGAAAAAAATTAACCTGCTGCTCAGTGTCCAATTATATATTCTGTCTCTCAATAACACTGCAAGTTGTGAACACACCCTAAATAACACCAAGTGCATGGGTGGGTAGAGAAGACTGTGGGAAGCAAAGGTGCCGGGGTTTCCCTCTCGAGGTTCTAGTCAGGCTAGCTCCTGAACCTCGATGGGCTCGCCCGGCGAGGAACAAAGGTAAAAGACAGAGGTGCTCCTTTTCCCTCTCAGGACCAGTATCCCTCTTTATTGAGTCCAGGAGAAGCAAAAAGAGAGCGAGACCCCCCCCAGAACCTCCCCGTTTCAGTCCTCGGAGAAGGGGAGGGGCAAGGGGAGGAAACCACAACCAATAGAATTGATCCAGGGGGAGGGGAAAGGGGCATGGGGGAGGGAATGAACCAAAATGCAACAAACCAGAGGGGTTTTTAAGGAAATACTATGTGCAAGTATAATAATTATCCAGTGCAAGATAATAACCGAAATGGATCAACTATTTAGTGCAGTACAACACAAAGGGAAATAACTATCCCAAAAGACAATGCAGGTGTCAGAGATGGTAGTTACATGGACTTCACACTCTTTCTTACAAACACTAGACTAGATGACCTAGCCTTATTTGTCCTAGCTTGCCAAGTAAACACTTTGGGATGGCCACCATGAAATGAAAACTCCATGCTGTAGAGCTCTCACTTCAACAACCTAAGAAAAAATTCATTATAATACTCTCCCACACCTTTTCCTTGAAAACTGACATTTGTCAGAGACATCCTGAAAAATAATACAACTCTTACTGGGTTTAAAGCAAAGGTGTGTGCTTATTCTCTTGTTAGAGTAACATTAAAAAAATTATAACTTGCAATTCTGATGGAACGTT
Source organism: Alaudala cheleensis (assembly GCA_013398995.1). NCBI lineage: Eukaryota > Metazoa > Chordata > Aves > Passeriformes > Alaudidae > Alaudala > Alaudala cheleensis. Next base: position 7,790 of record VWYE01028463.1, read on the forward strand.
TGTCTCTATTGTTCTCACTAAATTCTTACATTTGTGTCATTTTTTGACCATTTAGAATCTTAAGCAGTAATTCTTCTGGAACAATAATTTTCTCTTTAGTAATATGAGAGGCAGCTTACAAGATTCAGTTATGAAATTATCACTTTTGGAGTGAATTTAGTTGTCCATAACACATTTTTGAAGTCATAAAACAGGTGTGCTGAGGAGACACATTTTATTTTATTTCAACAGGTAAAAAGTGACAATTTATAGGGATAAGGAAGTTGATAAGGAAGTTCAATAATCAGACCCTTAAACCATAGCCCCTCCCATGAAGTATCAGATTTTCTACATCTATATTAATGAAGTATATTGTTCCAGGCATCTTAATGAGTTCTTAATAGTCAGCTGAATTTTAATGCGTTAACAAATAAACGTGTTCTATTTTGTGTTGGTGAAGACCATATAGATAATAAACAGGTCAGTTATTGTGTGTAAGTCAAAGCAAAGAAATGGTGTCATGTAAATATCACTCCATATTTGAAAGACATTTGAAATACTTTAGGATTAGTGTGACTATTTTTCTCACGTCTAATACACATATATACATATGTCTAGAACATAGACAAGATTATACTTCAACCCTCACATACACCTGAGTAGGAAAACTTCAGGCATGATCCTAGTTCACTATACCTTTCTGGGTTTATACGACCAAGCAGCACACAAATTGCTGTAGAGGTCACTCAAGTAAAAGTAATATCAAATTTTCATTCTACGAGGCAGAGTAAAAAAACCAGAGGCATAAAAGCACTTCCTAGCTATGGAATTTGTATGCAAAATTAACCATTTTTCCTGTTGTTCTTACTGATCTAGACCCACCAGCTGCTGCACTCTAAGCAGTGCAAGTCAAAAATTTCAGTCAAGCCCCACATTTCCATTTTATTCTTCCATTCACTGCATGTCTAAGATCATTGACAGCTATACCTTGAAGGCCTATAAACTTCCTTATAAAAGTTAGGAAAAAGAGAATTAGGTTGAATGATATCTGAAACTTAATGTGCTAAGAATATGAGACACTTCATCATGTACAGGTTAACACTAGGAAATGAGCTTCTGGATGATAGTCAACTTCCTTCAGCGACACAGGCAGTCCTTTATATAAATTAACTGTTCAATGTACATTCTAAACTAATTCATCTGTGCTGGCAGGTAAGATATGACTCCTTAAATGTCATTTAGCTTAAAATATTATAGTGAAAGATGAATAGGGCAAAGTGAATTTATGAGATAGTTTAGCATAAAATATGTCTTTTTTATGAGACAAAAGAAAAAAAACCCCTTACTTACATCTCAGAAGAGATAAAGTACTCTCTGTCATTTTGACGTCAGCTTTGTCAATTGAACTTGAAAAACCTCAGTTCACTGCAATGAAGGCTACAACCATCACTCTGGAACAGGTAATAGAGAAAGTTTGTTTCCTTGAAGTAAACTTTAATGATAGCTGCTTTGAGGCCAAGTCTCAGTCTTTCTTCTGGTATTGTATTTTACTCAAACAAGTACAGACAGTTCATAATTGCTCCTTGCAACTCAATTAAAGACATATTCATTCCTTAGCCTCTTAAAGTAATATTTCAACTTCAATCAGAGCAAGTTAGATCAACATGACAAATTTTTCTTAGCAAGTAGCATAAGATGACTGACTGTGACCAGAAAAGTGCTTCCAATCTCAGGCAGAAGCTTGGTGTTTTGAAATACATAACCTGTTGGCATATATTGTTTTTTAAGTAATGAACTGACAGAACTGGACAAAGAATTACACACATTTATTCCTGTGGGAAAAAAGATAAACGAAGTCATAATAGAATGGCAAAGAATGTGATGAGGCTACAAGACAGCAGTTCAAACATAGTTTTTAAAATATATTTCAAAAGGCACAAAAACAGAAAAGAAGTTAGGCCATGTATTAGTATTGTCAAATGTTTTTCATTACAGGGTTTTATTTGTGTTTGGTAATGATTTTGACATGTTTTGGCCCTTCTGTTTATGTTGACTAAGCTAATTTGGGGCAGACAGGGGAAGTGGGATCAGGCATAAGTCTGCAGAGGTAAGAGGGGCACTCACCTTCATTAATTTGTTAGAATTCAGGTTTTCAAGAACAAGGTTGAGGTGAGTGGACAAGAAGGAAGATTAATAAATACTGGAAGACCTCAATTAGAAAAAATCTGGCTTTTGGTATAGGGGCTGCAATTTAGCCTTTGAATTTGACTTCATGTCATCTGAAATCTACATGTTCATTAGAGATGGATACGTTTGAAAACTATTAAGACATGTTTAAAAAACCAAAGAATTACTGAAAACTTCCTTTTCCTGAGCCTGTCCTTCTTTATCAGGTGGTAGGACAGACCAGTGGTTTATGAACTGACCACGTAACTGCACACACTCCAGCCCCAGACTGCAGGAAGAAGCGAGTGTTGAAGACCTGTAGAGTTAAAACTGAGACCCAAGGTGCAGACTTGTCTTTGCCTGAATGTCCATTAATCACAACTCAGGCTGATTTAGAGGGAACTGTTTTACAACATAAGTGCTTTGAACATTCCTATAATGCAGATAAATAGTAATAAAACATTGTATGAGAAACAAAATGGTGCCATTCCCAAGAAAAGAACTTACAGAACAGAATTTAATAGTCCCAGAGAAAACCTACAAATATTAAACAGTCCAACTGCCTGACACTTCAGCGCTGACCGGCATACATTACTTAAGGATATTGTCCAAATACCTCTTCAACACTGACAATCTTGGGGCATCAGTCACATCTCCAGGAAGCCTGTTCCAATGTTTGACCATCCCCTAGATAAAGGTTTCCTACTATCTAACCTGAACCTCCCCCTAACCGCCCCCTTTTTGAGTCCTTCTCATGTTTCCTCCCACTCGATACCAGGAGAGCTGAGCAGCTCTGTTTCCCTTTCCCCTCATCAAGAAGAGCAAAGAAGTGTTCCCCTCAGCCTCCTTCTCCTCAAACTAGACAAGCTCAGAGCTCTCAGCTGCTCTCATAGGACATCCTTTCCAGCCCTTTCACTAGCTTTGTTACCCTCTCTGGATGCAGTTTTTTCAGGCATAATTGCTAGTGATTTGGGAATGTTTTGATGGATTAAGAAAACACTTGACTTGCAAGACAATAAATACAATATTATGGACAAGATTGTACTGGTTTTGGCTAGGATAGAGGTTATTTCCTTTGCATAGCTGATACGGTAGTGGTTTGGCTTTCTTAGTAATTTTGTTACCACATTGATATTTTAACTACTAGTGAGCTGTGTTAATATACCATCAACATCTTTTTTGGTTTCTTATGTTGCCCCATCATAGAGTAGGCTGGGGATGTGCAAGAAGTTAGAAGAGGACTCAGCTGGGACAAGTGGTCCTTTGTTCCATCTGCCTTTGCAGCTGGGCACACATTGCAGCTTAGTCACATCCTTGTTTGTGCGGGAAACCCCAGCAGGGACCCGGGCCAAAGACTCTGGCTGTGCCTGTGTGCTGTGCTGGGGGTTAAGGTGTTCATCTCCACAGAGCTGATGTGTTGGCCCTGAGCTCTTCATCCTCCCTGGGGCTCCATATCTGCTCCTGCAGCCCCATGCCCTGGCGAGCCAGCCCACACTTCCTGAAAGCAAGGACACTGTCACCCTCTGCCCCACCCCGAGGGCCACACCCAGCACTCAGCAGCCACTTTGTACCTCAGATGCCCACCAGAGTCCCTCTGGTTTGCTGAAGAGGCTACAGATGTGACCTTTCTTTCCCCTTAGGGGAATTACACTGGTTTAGGATCATGCTTCAGTGCTTCCATTTATGCAGCTAAACTTTATTCCAGGGATATCACACACCAAACAGCATCATACTCAGCAATAAAAGTTGGAAAAAGAAGGAAGGGGAGTATATTAGGAGTTACGGCATTTGCCTCCTTAATTATGGATGATAAAGCCCTGCTATTTTGGAGTTATATGATGACGTGAGGTAGTGAATAAATTCTTTATTTTCTTTGATGCACACACTGTTTTTGCTTTCCCTATTAAATGCTGTCTTTACCTTAACCCACAAGTTTTCTCATTTACCCTTCCCATTCTCTCCCACATCCTACAGTGGGGGGAGTGAGCAAGCAGCTGTGTGGTTTTAACTGCCAGAGGGACTAACCCACAACACATATTAACATTTCAAAAATGCTATTGCATTCTCCAGTCCAGTCCATACTTTCTCCAGACCAGTCTTCTTTCCAGTTTCGCTAGAATACCAGACAAATTTCCATACATTCTGCACTTACATAAAATCAGTAATGGAAAGGAAGGTGGAATCCAAGTATTTCAAGATATCATCTCTTACCTTAATAAACATATAGTGTACATGTAACATTCAAACCCAACTCTACATTGGAAAATAATTTAAAAGAATGATAATAAAGTGTTATTCATGGAAATCAGTATCAAATATAAGGATTTGTGCAGTGCTAGAGACAAATTTGGAATATTGCTCTTCCCTTGTTTTTGTCAAGTGATATTAAAACCAAAACAAAAGCAATCAAATTCTGGAGGATTTAAAGCAAATATTCTATTTGATGGGTTATCCTCCATTGGATTATTTTATTTTAAGGAACATTTGAGTCACATAGCCTGCTTTGTGTCAGTCAGAGAGCCTCACTGCAAGTCAATAAAATAAATGTCTGATGGTGACTCAGGCAGTATAAGTAGTTTGTGACCCCACTGGCATACTCCATTGCCAGTACATTACTCACTCTCAAGTGAATCCGTAGACAGCAGAAACACATGAATACACAGAGAAGAAATATATGAAGAAGGGTGATTTAGAGTGCTTCTTCATTATTTAGATTTAGAAAGATAAAGAGTATGGGCCTAAATTTCATTCCACAGACAATTCAGTATAATGTCTTTCAAACCCTATCAATATAAAGAAAAATTATCTGGAAGTAAAATCTCAAGGAGAAGGGAATTAAATAGAATTTAACCTCATTTATAAGCTATATACTTGCAATGGTCATGTGAAGATCTGAGGAGAAAAATATCAGCTTCAAAGCTTTACTCTGGAAATTTATCAGTTATAGTCTTTCACCTTGGAGAAACCTACTTCTTTTTTCCTTATCAGAAAAGGAAAGATCGTGAGAAGGAGATGATCTTTTCATGATGTAGAAACAAGCATAACTGAAAATGAAAGTATTTTAAATGACATAATAATCAATGAGAATTCCTCATTTGTCTCCAGAAAGTTTTAGAACACACATCACTGTTGAGAGAAAATCATCAAATGGCAGCAAACATGCAATTCCAGGAATGCCTTGGGTGCTGTGAAAGTAAAATATTCATGTACTGTTTTTTCTTCATTGCCTTTGGCCAATCTTAAATAAAATCTTTTGCCTCACCTTTATGCTCTGCTGTCTAGAAAGCAGTTTAAGGATCAGACTGCTTTACTCTTTTATTGGGATATATCCTAAAGCAAAATCTAGGTACTTCAAAGATGGAAAGCTCTCTTAAATGTGTCACAGAATGAACTACCTGAATAAAGAGGACACTGAAATTGGAAGAGCCACTAAATATTTTTTTGCTGTGCTGGAAACTAAAGCACTTTAGACAATATCATAATACCATTGTCTGCAATCCATGTGCAGAAAACCCTTTTTGACATCATACAGTCACTTCATGCCATGAAAACAAAAAATCTAGCATGCCATTTATAGATCCAGCTTGAAGACATTCTAGCTATGACTAGACTGATACAACTTTTGGAACTACGCAGTTTTGCCAGTTTGGTGATTGCAGTGAATGCTCAATCTGTACCTTTCCTAAAGTCTAAGCTTCAGGGCACAGGAGCTGCCACGGGCTGGCTGAGGAGTCAGGGGAAAATGTAGAACTCCCACCTTAAACTTTGCAACCAAAGAGTTCCTTTGTACCCTCCTTCAGATATACTGGAGGACATAAATCATTTCAGCACTATCTAAGCAGCAAATTGATAAAAGGTTAGCCCCAGCTGGTTTTGATATTCAGGAGACAATTCAACTTTCAGACTAAGATAGATGGTGGGAAATTGTTTTCACAGCCTGACTTTTTGGCTAAGTATGAGATTGGTCATAAACTGTCACTTAAAAATGTCTGAGGTGTGTTGCAAGATTGGCATTTCCCTTTTTTCCCAGCATTCTTGACTAATTCAGCACTGCACTAACAAACAGCAGGGACTGCCAAAAGCTGAACTCAATGTATAAAAACTTAGGGAATAAATAACCTTAAAGGCTATGACTGTGTAACAATAAGGATGAAACAATTTAAAGGTTTCATGTGCAGCCATAGAATAAATATTTGTTCTTAAGTGAGCTGCTGGATCACTTCTATTAAATGTCTATGGACTTTGCACTAGAAAGTCTCGATCTAGCAGGTTCACTCCAGCATTCTGTTCATCTTTTGAGTGAGTACAGCCTCCAGCTTCATGTCCCTCCGTTGCACCTGCTTCAACAGGTCCATGTCTTTCCTGTATTGGAGACCCCAGAGCTGGATGCAGCACTCCTGGTGGGGTGGCACCAGAGTGGATTAGAGGGGCAGAATCCCCTCCCTTGCCCTGCTGGTCATGCCCAGGATACTGTTGGCTCTCTTGGGCTGTGGGTGTATCTTGCTGCATGCACCATGTTGAGCTTTTGTCAACAAATACCCTCAACTCTTTGTCCTCAGGTTTGCTCCCAATATGTTTGCCCTCTGTGAAGAAATAAGCTTAAAAAGGGGAGAAGAATAATATTTTTCAACTTTAATTAAAATGAAAGTTGGGCTTCTTTAAGCATTACAGTTGTTCAGAATGTTTTAAATGCCTTCATGACTCATCAGTTTTTCACAAACAGTAAAAATTATGGCTGTTTGTTAAAAACTATAACACCTTTTAAATGGTGCTTATGGCTCTTTATTCAATTCTAGGAGAATCTAATTGATTCTTTGGCTTATTTTCTTATAGACTCTCTTCAAAGGCCTGCATTTCTATTAAGGAGAGAAGTCTATCCATGGTAATTGAACTTGCTGCATACTAAACAGTTTTATCTCTGCCTTAATACAGTTTTTCCTTCCTAAAAGCTGTAAGAGATAAGCGCCCCTGAAGTTTATGTGTAGTTTAAATAAAAAATAAGGTAGATAAATAAAATGAGGTGAATAAACGGAAAGAAATCTACTATGAAATTAAGATATAAATTGTAACTATGGAAACAGCCTTAGTAATTAAGAATTATTTAGAAAGGCATGGAAGATGTTTAATCAGTATATAAATGATTTTTTTAGAAAGGTAATAGAAGTTAATACAATAAAATCCTTCAAAACTTTCTTAGTGGCCAAAAATAAAAACAAACAAACAAACAAACAGAAGACCCCTAGAACCTAACTTCAAGTTATTTGCAATTTTTCACAAGTACAGGGTTAGAAATCAGGCCTTAGTTTACAACATTTTCAATATGTGTCTTAAACCCACAGAACAAATTGAATCTAAATTCTCTTTAGATATTTATAGTCCAACATTAATACATGGATCACACGTTTCAGTGATTCTACTGAATTTCACTGAGGTGTGGTAAAACATTTTATATAGGAAAGTAATAATAGGGGAAAGTAATATTACTTGCAAAAAATGAGATGGGAGGGAAAACTTGAAATGTTCCAGCTCAGCCAGAATGTGAGATGCACAGTTGAGAAAGGTATTTTGTTTCTAGACTAATCATGTGGTCTAGGTCTTGAACTGGGACACAAAATTATATGATTATATACTTAATGCAGACTGTTATTTTGAATTTTTTTTGAAAGAAGCAGCAGAACTCCAAAGTGAAACACAGACATGAGCTGGAGCTGGACTGGGCTTTACACAGTAATGGTAAAACAGCGACTTCTCAATAAATTTGTTGTAACTACTTGCTTTTAGCACACTTTCTGTACTGTGTGTGTTATGCTGTTTTTTCAATAATACTTCAGCATGAGACACTCCAGCCCACAACACCAACCAGCATCCTTGTAGCTCAAGTAAGCTGGCTGAGGTGCCAGAGCCAGTGTAGCCTTGTAACCTTTGAGACCACACTACTCAATCTTTACTTAATGCAAGAGATCCTCACTTCTTTGCATGCCTTTTGTTATGTATAGGCTTGTAAATTACAGACTAGTTTTCAGCTCATCCTTTAAGGCTTTACTTCAGATATGTTGCAAAGTCCTGTTGGTAAGACAGCTGATTTCTGTGGCACTGGAAAGTTGTGTGAGGAAAACCAAAATGGAAAACCCATTTTTTGCTAATACATATTAATTGTCTGTTGTGTACAAAGCAATTGACTTATGCCCGATTTTCACCAATATCTCAGGTGTAGTCAAAGAAGTACAGACCTGCTATGCACACCTGTTATCTCTCCATACTAGTATCTTATGCATCTATTAAAAATATCATTATCAATAAAAGTGCAGCCATCCTGAAGAGTTTAAGCTCATACTGTAGTGTTACAGCATTTCCAAAACTTTGTGTTGATATAAAATCACAGCAAAATCTTACAAATACATAGGGATAAGTTCAAAAGCATATCTTAATATATTAAATCAGGGTTAAAAATCAGAGAACAGGTACCTTTTAAACATGAAGTACATTCTATCTATTTCTTCATCATATTACTTGATCAGTTACTTTAAAGTGCCAGCATTAACTGAACTCACCTTTGTAGTTCAGCTTTTATTCATTCTCTCAAGGCTGAGCTTCAGCTGTCATTATCAGAAAAAAATCTCCAAAGCAAAAAGATAATGCTTAACTAGGGCTCAAAGATCTTTAATCTATTGTATTTTAATACCACTCTATGTTAAAGTGTATTTAACTTCCTCTTCTACTGAACTTCAAAAAAAAAAAAAAACTGGCAAAGTTCAAAGTTTGATAGAGATCACCAAAATTTGAGTTATTTATGCAACTTTTGTGGAGTTTTTTTGTTGTTTCTTTAAGATGGGCATCTCCCATAAACTACTTAAAGAGTAATGATGTGACACAGGGTGACAAGAAACCTTTCCTGTGTATTCACAAATCAGTTTTATCTATCATTCAGCTGCTCCAATTGAGTCACTAAACTATCAGAGGCACTAAACTATCTGAGTACTAAAAGTCTATGGTTAAGCCTTTAAAGCCCACAAACAAGATGCTTAAGTCTGGTAAATAGCAGCACCTTTTGGCTCAGCCATCCCTCAAGAGCAACAATAGACTGCAATGACCACTATCACAGTCAGAAGAGGGAAAGGCTGCCCAATAAATGTCCTTAGCTCTTTGTACAGACCACCAATACAGCGAAGATAACCATGTTCAGGTGCACATTGGTCTCCTACATAAAATCACCTTGAAATTTTTAGAAGAGGCAATACAGGAAGTAAAGGGAAAAACGATGTCAGAAAAAAAATGCTGCTATTCCCGATAGTAAGATAAAGGTACCCTGACTTCTGGAAATTTGAGTTAGTCCTAGTGAATTAAAAGCATGTAAGGGACACTGCTGATGTTTTTCTCAAATCTAGTTGGAAAAAGTGGAAATCTAGCTATATCAAATCTAGCTTACCATCAGCCAAGATGGTAAAAAAACATCTACTCTGGTTCCAAAGTAAACACTGTGGAGTTCAATATCTTATCATTTGCTTACCTACTTCTTCATTATTTTCAACAACTGGACCAAAACTATAACTACCTTTTAAATTAAGAAGAGGCAGAAAATATTTTTCAACATTATGGAAGACAGCCTAGTTAATATGGTCTTACTCCTTGTAAATTTAAGAGCTAGCCACAAAGAGTAGCAAGGCCCAGAACTCCACAACATGCAAACAGAAATAAGACCAATTACGATGAAAAAGTTTTATCAAAAGTCTCATGAAACAATAAAAACCCACAAATGCTGTGTGTATGGAAACACTCATTAGACAAGAAAAAGCAGATTTGTGAACTTCTGTTTCTTTTATGAAGAATCAAAGAAGAATGATTTTCTCCACTTCTCCCTGGAGCTTTTCCCCAAGCTGAAGATGATGCTACCCTTTCTTCTACTCTTCTAAATTGCTTACTGTTGTCTGTGATAAACATTGAACAATTCTTTAATATGCTTGCAAATAGCAACACAAATGAAAATATTCCTCTGTTGTTTTTGAGATTTTTATTAACTTGCTCCAAGCCATTCTGGATGATTTGACTAACAAACCTAGCAATACAGAATCACAGCTTCAGGGCCTGAGCAGCAATTGTCCGAGCCCTTCTTTTAAAAACTTCCATGTCACTCCACAAGAAGTGGGGTTTAGAGAATGAGATGATTTTCAAAGATAATGGATTGCCAGAGCAAATAAACAGCTAAGAGTGAGACTGTCAAAGTCTAAAGAGAGTGAAAAAGACTGAATAGAAAACCTGAAAATCAAGTCTACTCTTCAATGAAAACTGTGTAGAAAAAGTGTGTGTTTTTTACCCAGTTCCCTCTGCTTGCAGCACACTCCCTCTGGTTACTTCAGATAATATGTGGTTTACTACAAAGCCATTTCTTTAACTCCTTCTTCGGGCTCCAAATTAGCCTGTTTGTCCATCTGAGATGAGCCTGATCAGTTACTCTCAGGGAAAGGCACAAACACCTTTCCCAGAAATTTTTGCTATGATGAAACATGTTTGACACTGACTTTTTTTTTTTTTTTTACTTTTCCACCACTTTGCATAATTTAAGAGGGATAACATCTCAAACCATGAATGAGAGATAAATGGTGTTTCTCATACTCTCCCTCCTCATTTCTTTTTAACATGAATAGATCTAAACATCAGTAAGATTTTTGCAGTCTTCAAGGAAACGTTTGTGTTCTGTTCCAGATTTAAAATCTGTTACTCAGAGCTTCAGAAATGGGTGCTTTACTGCATAAAATTTTTGATGTAGTAATATATTTAAGGAAGAGCAGTACTGTCAATTTAGGTTGTACTTTGCCAGATACCATTAGTTTTGTGATATTTCTTATGCCATTCTGCAACTCAGAGGTTGGTTAGTCTAAAACTTCCACACAAATCCATGAATGTTCATAAAGATTTCCTTAAAAAGATGTACTCCTACTCACTCTAATTGTCTATTCTACAGGTTTGCATGAATAGGATTTAATTCACACAGACAGCTTGAGTATCCACACTGAAAGCTGAAACCCATCTAGCCTGGTTTTCTTACACTATTTATCGTTTACTCCCTTAAAGTATTTCCTACAGCCATTTACTTAAAAAATAAAAATGCTAGCTCAAAATAAATTATTTTATAGTGCTGGTTTATAACTTGACAGCAACCTACTCATCAAAAAGTTATTTTTCTGCATTATCCATAAAACCCTTTGCACTGGTAATATACTCATAACAGATGTAAAAGCATCTTTTTCTCTTTTATCCACACAACTTCCTGTTTCTCTCTACTCATTACACAGCAGCTCTTTTCCAACTTAAAACCTCAAAAACAACAATAACTTCCACAAATATTTATTTTCTGTGCAAACACATTATTTCATGATCAACTTTTTCTCTATTAAATAAACTAACACTGGCAGAAGTGCTTTTGTTGTGCTTCTCTTGTCAATGATCATAAGCAGGAGGAAAATCTAGCCAGCATCTACCTCCCTCTTTCATGAAAACTGGGGATAAAACAGGTAGCACAAATATGAAACATCTGTCTGGAGACCATGCCCTGGACTTCAGGCTGAATATAGAGACATGTGCTTTATTCTCATTTTATCTCTTATACAACAAAATGTGGTAATAACATGCCAGATTGACACCTGCTCTGTCTTCTGAGAGCATGTGAGATCTTAGATGTTCCCTTTTCCAGAAGGACCATGACAGGCCTGAGAGTTAGACCTATATGAACCTCATGAAGTTCAGCAAGTCTGAGTGTGAGATGCTGCACCTGGATTGGGGCAATCCCAATCATAAAGACAGGCTGGGCATGACCAGCAGGCTGAAGGAGGTGATTTTCCCAACTCTACTCCCAACTCATGAGACCTCACCCGGAGTAATGTGTCCAGCTCTGGAAACCACAACACAGGTGTTGAGGGGGGCCTGTTGGAGTGAACAGAGAGGGTGATGAATATGATCAAACTGCTGGAGCACTTCTCCTGGGAATACAGGCTGACAGAGCCAGGGTTATTCAGCCTGGAGAGGAGAAGGCTCTGGGGAGACTTTATTGTGGTCTCACAGGGGTCCTGCAGGAAGGTTAGAGATAGATTTTTTCACAAGGATACATAGTAATAGGATAAGGGTAATGGCTTAAGATTGAAAGAGGGCAGGTTTAGGAAGAAATTCTTCACTGTAAGGATGGTCAGGCACTGGAACATGTTGCTTAAAAGAGTCTGTAAGTGCACCATCCCTGAAAATATCCTAGGCCATGTTAAAAGTTTTAAGTGACCTGGTCTACTGAAAGATGTTCCTGCCCAAGGTTGGAGATTGGAACTAGATGATCTTTTAAGTCCCTTTCAACCCAAGTAATTTTATAATTCTATGAACAAATTCGCTTAATTTTCTTGAAAACTTCATTGCAAGCATGCATATAAATCAGTGAAAATCTCAATAACTGTTCATACTTTCTTCCAAACACATCCATATTTTCAGATAGTTAAATTTACTATTTTTGTAAATTCAATTTTAGCTGTCAAATGATTTTTCTTCTGAATTTTCAATCTCTGAAAGCAGTGTAAAGAAGTTATTTGAGAGCAAAAAGTAGTTTCATGTCTGGCAGAATAAAACATTGTCTTTAACAAATAAATAATCAGACATCTAAGCATTATGTTACACACATTTTAATATTGTGATGAGGAGGAATGCCTCAGCCTCTGCATTCTTTATTGTGATAACTCTAGTATCTATGGCAATATCTACAAATTTTAGAAGCACTGGTTTTTTGCTTGAATGTACGTAAGGAAAATATGGCAACACCACTATTTTTAGTTGTATCTCTGAATTGGAATTAATTCATATGTAGCACTGTCAGAAGGATAGTGGGTTTTCTTTCATCAGAACCAGGGAAATGGAGAGGTGAGGTACTAGCCATCACTTTTAGCTAGGTATAGAAACCAGTTCACAAACACTGCATACTAACTCTAAAGCAACAAAAAAACCCCACACAGAACAAAAAAAAAAAATCCTTTTTCTCTAATAGGTAAACAGTTTTTTCTTGAGTAGTGCTTGTTAAAAATCAGCAAGAGTCATTCCTGCACCTTATGCCCACTAATCAATGAACTTTCAGTCATCTCAGCTAAATTAATATTTTATAGAGTTCCTACAGCGAAGTCCATTAACTTGGGAGACATCGTTTATCTAAGAGTTGAATGTATGTGTAAATCACTATTTTACCACTTCTGGAGGTGTTCATCAAGGAAAGTCTATCTGAGTAATTTCATAGGCAGTTCTAAAGTAAAAGAAGGAATGTCCACGTTAATCTACTACCTGTCTCACTCCAAAACTTCGTTAAAATATTAAAAGGAGACTAGATTATCATAGGAAATATTTTTTTAATCACAAAATTGGAAAATATCTCAAAGGTAGTAGTCTCTCAAATCAAAGAGGATGGGCATAGAATAATAGTCAAAATGATTTCTAAACATATTTAGTATAGTCTTTTTATCCATGGTAGGGAACTTCTGGCTGCTTCTATAGAAGGATTGCATGCATGTTCTAAAAAGAAAACTTACAGATGTTTACTGTGTTCCTTGACATTTTAAATCAAATGTGCAGCAACCAAATGCTTATGAGATGCAATTAATCAACAGTGAATGTTCTCACATTTATGGATGGATTAAGCACAGTAAGATCTAATTAGCTTATGCTTAAACAACATGGAATTATAAATAGAAGTCACATTTCTTAATTTACGCCTCTTACAATTTCCATTCTATTTCCAGAAAAAAAAATTTGAATATTTTTACGTGTTAGTTCAAAACAGGATAAGCACAACAGAATGTTACATTGGGAATGGAAAATTTGAATACATTTGCCAAATGTACCATGCAAACTTATTTCAGAAAAACATTGGTATGTCTCCAGCTTTTTAATAGCTTTTCCTCTGTGTAGAGAACAAATAAGATGGAGGAAAAAGAATGTAGACCTTCATGTGAAAGACAACAGAAACACAAAGAAGCTTTCAATTGTTTTTCTCCCTCTGTTTCGTATTTAAAGAAAAACTTAGAAACAAATATCTTTAAGCACTCCATCTCTCCAGACATATCATTTCACTACCAGCTAAAGAGGCTGAAAGGACAAGAATGTGAGAGATACTTTCTCATCCATTTAGGGTATTTGAATGAAGTGCAATTTCTTCCCCTGACAGAGATAACTATACTGTAGTCCCTGAGAAATTTTCCCTTAAAATTCTTTAACAGTATATGACAAAAAAGAACCAATACAACATATTATAACAATAAGATCTAAAGAGAAAATACTGGTCACTTCCTGTGCTTTGCTTTCTCACTTTTAATAATGCCAAGATTCACAATAAAGGGAAAATAATATTCTGCTTTGCAAATAACTGTGAAAGATAAGAAAAGTATTTGTTCAGTGCCTTAATCTTAAGAGGGAAAGGTTAAGGGAGGTTGACTAGTTTATCCAGTCACAGTTTATTTCAGTTTTCAGTTTCCTTTAAAGAAATTTCTATTGAGACCTTTACTGCCTCATCTGACATTTCTGTTGTTTGTGGAGGCAATTATCAATTGTAAAGCAGCCATCTACTGAGTTAATATTCACTGATATGAGCTTCAGGAACCTTCAAATGGGGAGTGATGCTTGATTTCACAAATATGCATCTGGTCTCTGAGATTCTTTTGGTAGATACTGTGCTCCTGTGAAAGATGGGTAAACCCCTCACAGTTGATTTTCCAAAGTTCTGGCACATGCACTTCCCAGGGACTTTAAACCAGGTTCAGTAGTTGAACAAATTGCAGCAGGGGAGGCAGGGGAAATAGCCTTGTGAATGAAATAGTAAATGAGCCAGAGATGTAATAGCAGTAGGATTTATGTGCTTATTTTCTCTTTGGTATAGCCAGTTTCCACAGTTAAATTTGCATAAAGAAAATGGAAGACGCAGCTAAAATTTGGAAAGCTCCACTGGAAACTGATTAGATCTCAGGAAGCATTTTGCTTAAACTCTTTTACTCCTTAAAGTTCACAGATAAGACAGCCAGCTTCTACAGATAGCAAGTGCTGAATCCAGTGATGGATGATTCCAATGTGCATTTGGATAATTCTCAACTCCCTGCTATGAAATATTTACAAAAACAACTGATTTTCTAAGCTAAAGACAAAAAAATTTAGTATAGCTACAGATAATAGAGAGCATACAGATAGCATTAGAGGGATAATTTCATGTTCTAATGTTATAAAGCATTACACTGTATGGAAGTAGTGATAAGAAACACCTCACAACTGAGGCTCTACAGCAAATCTTTTTTCATTAACCCATGGAAGCAGAGCACATGTGAGACATTAGAGGCAAAGTAAGAGACTTTTGACATAGCAGAGATTGTCTTTATAATGTATTCATTAGCAGTGAATCTCCCATAGCTATTTTTTTCTGACTTCACTTCCCATCTTCCAGAAAATTAGAGACTGAAAATAGAGAACGTATAAAATTACAATATGGCAAACTCTGTCAGCATATAGGCTGTCAAAGAAAAGATTTTCTCAGGGCACTTAACAGAGGGTGCAAAGCCAACAGTAGCAGAATGAATATTCTTACACACTGAAAAGCAGTACTTTTCATATACAGGACAAGCTGAGTAACTAAATAAGCTGTGACTGCCCACTGTCACCACCTACATAAAGGGACAAAGTACTATAATTGTCATCTATCAAAAAATTAGTCTGCTATTTATTATGTAATTTGATATCTATTTGATTATGTTTAAAACCTCTAAATAATCTAAAATCCAAATATTACATTACTAGCTGTCTAACATTTCCCTCTATGTTATTTTATTCTTTTAATGATGTTTAGTGAGCTTAAATCCCCCTGATTTTCCCTTCCCAACTGAAAGACTAAACTTGCCTAACATAGAGGAAAACTGCAAAACCCCAGTCCAACATAGTCATTTGCTTTCTTTAAGGGTATTTAATTGGGTGATGGAAATGGAAAATGAAACTCAGAAAATTCAACCTCTTAGTATTAGAATGAAAACACACAGGTATTATCAATGGAAGTGTATTTGTATTCCAGCCTATCAGTTAGCACATGATCCATGGCTGCAAGTCCTGTTCTGTTCCCTGAGAGCCATTCTTCCACTCTCCACTCCAGAAAAAATTTGAAACCAAGAGTAAAACAACACTGTCACTGTTAATGATGACCCTCTGACACCACAGTTTAGTTTTGGCATGCCTCATTCCTACACACACTTTCTCATCCTATTTGGCAGGGGAAAACAGCATATAAAAATTAAGAACTTCTTTTACACACAGGTTGCTTATTCTAGCCCCCTTGCCTCCATATGAAAACAATTTAAAATTGCCTCATTTATTACTTTTGGCCATACCAAGGCAAAACACAGTGGCCTGTGCATAAACAGAATTCTTCACATTCAGTTCCATGAATGCGCTCCTAAACATCAAGTTGGCTCTTTATGGATTATCTGTGGCAATTTTAAGGAGGGACATAAATACAAAAGTGATACTATATACTTATGGATATCCTGGTTGTACTGCAACCAGGAAAGAGTTAGGGGTCTGCCTACTCTTCCTACCTACCCTCTGGATACAAGGAAAGCAGGTGGCATTATCCTGGCAAATCTGCATAAATCATCAGGAAATACCTTGGAGAGAAAAGTGCTGCCCACAGATGAATAACTTAGCATCTGTTCAAAAAGGATTCACCATGGAGTAGGGAAATTTGCACAGAATATTTTCACATAGGCTATTCTCAGTGAAGGATTTAGTTATGTTTGTCCACAAAAGCAGAAGTGCACTCACAGCAAGCTACTAGATGTGCAGGAGTGTTTTGCCATGAAAGAAATCTTCTTTCTTGCTCCAAGAGTAGCTTGTGGGAGACATTACAATTAAACCCAGTGCAATTCCTTTACACTAGCTAAATGCACCCCTATAATAGGCAAGCATTTAGCTGAACCCCTTGGATGGTGTGTGCAGTAACAGAATGGGGCACTGAGCAGTTTTAGCAAAATACAGAAAATCAAGGCCAATATACCTACAAAATTACAGCACCATGCTATCTTATATTGCTAAGGACCCTTTCATGGTCCAAAAACCTATTATTTTTTCTCTGTTGAGTACTGGTATTCCTTAGAAAACTTGGCTTAGCTGGCTGTTCATCCATGGCCTATTAATATAAAATGTGGTAAGTCCCTTTACTTTTCTGTCAGTCAGAACCTGTAAAATGAGAACAGTTTTGATTTATTTCCCGAATTTTAAAGAAGTAACTCTTATCAGGAATTCTGAGATGTTTTGGTATCATAAAAGAACCTATATCAGCCTGGTATTTCATGTGAGTTTATAATAAATTCTGCAATTAAATAACAAAAGTTGTCTGGAGTACATTTTTGTAGGAAATTAATGATACAGAAATTCTTCAACTCAAAACAGTAATCTTCAACATATAAGAGAGAATCTGTTACAGCTCAGTATAAGTTAACACTGTGGAAAGAAACTTAACTTTGCCCTCAATTTGTCTACATTGCTGAGAAGTGCTGAACTGGCTCAAGTGGCCATGAAGCTGTTTTACTTACATACTATTCTCTAACCCCATTATAGTCATTCTAATGAATGTTTTTCCAAACCTTTCTATTTTGATAATTTTATGGTTTTTATTTTGTATAGCAGGAAAGCAAATGATTCATAAAGAGCATCTCAGCCATTGCAGAGTGGGTGGGAATCAGGTGATCTTCAAGTCCATTCCTCTAAGCATTCTATGATCTGTGACTCACTGCTTTATGTAGGAGATTGTTTCCTGCTTTGACCTGTCAATAAAACTAGAGTGAGGGATGAACCAGACCCATTTATGAGTCTGTTTAACAGTTAATGCTTATCCATGTATCATTAACAATGTCAAACATTTGAGAGCCAGGTCACACAATCTCAAGGAGACATGATTTAAGGATGACACAGGACTGTAGAAGCCATAGACCCTCTGCACTGAAACAGCACATGCATACACTTCTGAGCCTTACTGCTATATTGCTTTAAAAGCTGGGGAAATTTACATCAGCTACAAAAAATATTCATCTAGTATCCTCCATCAATTAAAAAAAAAACCTAGCAAAAAACAGTATAAAAACCCACCACAAACCAAATAAAAATAATAAACCCACAAGTGTACATCTAGATTTCAGTCACCTTCTTACTTTTTTTCTATTTTCTACAAATGAATAAACATTCCCCAAAAAATGTTGATGCTAAGTTGTGCAGAAGATACTCTTCAGATTATTCCTTCTGTTATGAGTGCAAATTTTAAAAGCACAAAGGTCATCAACAATGATGAGCTCCAGTTTAAAGTTGAATAATGATACCATGAGGATGCAGCAGTCTGTAGCAGCCTTGGCCATAGTGAGCATGAAGAATTGATATGAAGATCCCAAGGGCAAAGAAGAAATAAAACAGCAGATCCCAGACCTCAGGCATCAAAGAAACAGCCTGAGGCTTATTCAGGGATCAGGCAGGTGGAATCAAACAGGAACAGATCTGAAGAGCAAAGAAGACAAAGGAACCTGGAAGGTCTTAAGTGCAGCATTCTCCAAAAGTTCCAAAAGAGTCCAGACTCAGGAAAATATATCCAATCTGTTTTTACACCCAGTCTGAACCTACTGCTTTAAATTAATGAATGGAGTCTCAGTTTTTGCTGAAAACGCACCATAGTAGAGAGCTTAGCTTCTTTCTTTAAATAAATTTCTCTGTAGCCATCTCTTCTCCAAGCTGAACAGTGCCTCGGGCCCCCACTAAATTGCAGGTTACTCCAATTTATTAACATTTTTCTACTTTTAGGGTGCCTGAAACTGGATACAATATTCCAGAAACACTCTAAAAAGTGCTAAAAACATGCATTAAAACTCCCTCCAACATTCTATCTGTGTTACTGTCAATACAGCTCTGATGTTAAGGTATTGTGTTTTGGGGAGTTTGTTTATGTTTCAAGTGAATTATTGGCTAACACAGTATCAGTGAAATAATGCATTCCATCTTTCAGGGAATGTTTATTATGATTGCTAGAAATAGCGGCCCTGAGGGCTGTAATACTATCAAAGGACTATTAGAATTCAAAATTATCTGAAGCTTGAAACAGAGTATGCAAAATTAAGTGGAATTGATTTTGTTTGAGGATGAAAATGAGATTTCTGTCACATGCTAGAAGTAGTATCAATCACAGGACCAAAAAATATAGATCTTTCAGGGATGCTGAAACCTATGAATTAGCAAGGGATAGTGTCTCCTAATTAAAATTAGTTCATATATTAAGTCATAAACTGGAGGCTCCTACATCCTCCTGAGTTAAAGAACAAAAGCCACTTTCAGCACTGAACCAACAACATAAGGATAACAAGGTGGGAGTATTGCAAATGAAACCAAGGGTGAAGTTAATACATTTAAGCAGAACAGCCAAGTATGCTAATATAGAACAGGGAAAAGAAAAAGAATGCAGATATTCCAGCGGCTCACCAACTTCAGCTAAGACTGGAAAAAAAAGAAGTAAATATCATATGAGATATATAACGGGAATATGGACACCAAATGTTGAAAATTCCAGTGTTCTCACTGAAACCAGAATATTAGAGAATATTTAGCTGCAAATATTCTGGAAATTCTGCTGTTGGTGAGAAGGCCCAAGAAACATCCATTAGAAACAAGGACTAATGAAGTGAAAACAAAAAAAACCTGAAATGTGAAAAAAGAAAAAGAAAAACCGCAACTACCAGATGAAGGTTTGAACCCAAAAAACTCCTTTCATTCCTTTCCTTCTTATGAAAGGAATAAAAGATATATTAGTTAATTTCTTGAACAAGAAAAGGATGCATTGTTACTTGATCTACATCCCATCTAACACCTTCTTGATCTGGACTTGATTTTCCAGTTTGACCTTTGGCCTACCTCATCAATATGGACTTGTTGGGTACTTGCTTGTTAACAGGTTTATTATGCTTTAGCCTAATCTCCATAAAACTTCTGCCATATCTTTCTTCCACATATTACTTCCTTAAATCTCTAAAGAAGCTCGATCACCACATCTCTCAAAAAATAACTATGGAAAAGCAAAGACATTTTCTAGACCATTTTTTTTTTTTCTGAGAATTTAGAAGATGTTAAGAACCTTGGACTTTTCACTTTTAATAGCAGACCTGTAGCTATGCAGTAATTTTAGGATTTACCCACGGGAATTTAGGAGCAGGTGAATAGAGTGTAAATTTGTTCACTGTTGCTCTTAAAAACCCACTGCACACATTTGTGACCATACCTGTCTCATGCCTATAAAAATACACCTCCCAGCACGGTGTTCACAGATGACTCTTCTCCTCTGCCTGTGAAACAGTGCAATCTGCTTTTGTTATTCAGGCTAGTGTGTTTCCTGTAATTAAGCCAGCTCATTCCAAACTAGATTGAGTATCCCTTGTGTTACATTGTAGTCTGAGCTGTAAATATGGTCCTGGTGAGTTCAGTTATCTAGAATGTGCACAGAAAAGCCTATGCACATTTTTTGCCAGTAAGAAATGGTTAAGACAACACAGGGAACTGGTGAATGGTAGCAAGAACATAGTATATCTGCACTCTCCATGCAGGGTCCAAAGGCTACCCTGACTTCTTACGATGGATAGGTCCTTAATAAGGATAATAGCATTGACCTTGGTATTTCTGCTGGTCATTGTGCATATTTACATCCTCCCTGCTGTTTTATTGCCTAAAGCAGTTTCATTAGCCTCAGAATAAAACTAAATTTATTGCATTTTACCCCATCCACTCAATGGATTTTTTTTCCTCCTGACATGACCTATAATATTAGACCAAGTGTTTGAAACCTATCCTTTGAATTTTCTTCAGAAGTCTAACTGTAAAAGGGACAATATTACTCTTCAGCCCATTAAACAGTAATACTTGAGGACCCAAGGTAACATTTATGGTGCCTTATTTAACAGAAAGAGACTTAAAATCAGTAAAACATTGATTTATTAAAATATTTTGTCATTCATTTTCTTTGTCTTATTTTTGTGTGATTGTGTTTGTGCTACTCATATAGTCTGAAGATTATTATTTGGGCTCATCACCAGAGATCAAACAAATTGGACTGAAAGTGATCTATTGAAAAAGCTCTACAGAATTTGGAGAAGAATAATTTCTTGGCGAAAACAGAATTTTAATCTATCTTCTAGGGAATCACCTCATAAGAGCCGATATTATATTGGTAGAAATAGATGAATGAATCCTCATCTACAAATACATATTTTTATGCAGCAAAGACATCAGGTTAATTTCTGGTGAAAGCATCAATTACGGCAGTTTGTGAAATACAACAATTCTTAGTTCTCTGATGTTAATATTAAATGGAAAAGTTGTCCAGCATATGCAAACTTCATCTTTCATTACCCAAAAAATTCAGAGCCATTTGACTTTCAAATGTGTTAACTAAATGAATTAATATATTATGACAAAGCAAATACATTTTTACACTTGTAAGAGCTGAAGTCATAAGGCAAAAAAGGATACCTTCCCTTGTCAAACATTATGTATTAAAAAAAAATTATATTAAATGTTCCCAGAAACAAAATTACTTATATTGCATTAAGACACAAGGTTCCGTAACCATGAGTTGTTGAATTCAGTATTGTTCTCCAATTATATAGGAAAGAATTATCCTCCTTGTACAAGTCAGGAATTGTCATTCTATAGCTACAGAAGATCAAACTCAATGAAAATAACTTTTCTCATTTTGGTGTCTACTTCTATAAATCTATAAATAAATTTTCAAGCTAATCTAAGTGTCTAATTCTTAAATGTTTGCTTTCAGTATACCCACAGTGCATATTATTTTAGAAATTCTTCATCTGCTATTGGAGATCCTATCAGATCACAGCATATTCTGAGTTGAAAGGGGCCAACGTGGATCATCAAGTCCAGCTCTTCAGTGAATGGCCCATTAGGGATTGAACCCACAATCTTGGTGTCCTTAGCACCATGCTCTGACTAACTGACCTAATCTCAGGGTCCAGTGTTAGGTTCTAGACCTTTATACCCTGCTCTGAATTTGAAGGTGTTTTAAGGTTGGGATTCTTTATGATTTTTGGGGTTTTTTTTGGGGAGGGGATTGTTTTTATTGTTGTGATTTTTTGTTTGATTGTTTTTTCTTAAGAGTTCCAAATAAAACTTTATGACAATAGTGTTTCAAATTTTATCACTAAATCTTGAGAGAGAGTCAGAAATTTAAGCACTATCCAAACATGCACATTACAATTTCACAGTGTTTTCTAAGAACCTATAAGCCTTGTAAGAATTGCTAAGTTGTTGCATATGAGTTGATCTTGGCTGGATGCCAGGTGTCCACCAATCCTCTCTACCCCTGCCCTTCTCAGGGAGACAGGAGTCAGAAACAAATAGGAAAAATCTTGATTGTTTTTACTCAAGGAGTGAAGCAAATACAGGTAAGAAAAAGGTCTAAAGAAATTTCCTTAAGGGACAAACAAACAGACTAGACTGAAGAACTGCTGATTCTTTGTCTTTATCACCTAATTCTTCTCACAGGTGATGTATCATACAGTAGTAACTCTGAAGTGTGGAAGCTGATTATTATTTTACTACAGATTTTCAGTAATCTCTGCCAGTACACAGTGACTGCATACCCTGACACTACTTGCTCACTCTGCCTCTAACAAATCTAACAAGCTCAGAAAACTAGGAAATTAAGATGAAAATCAAAAGTTCGAAAACCATCGGCATAAAACTTTATGCAAAAATTGAAAATGAGGACCACAAATTGCTTTCTAAAAGTAAATTAATAGCTATACAAAACTGGCCTCTTCTCATGATCAAAAAGCTCATAAACATGTCTTCAAACAATTGCAGATTCAGGAAATAATTTGATAAGATGATGTTAGCCCTTTACACACTACTTACAATATAGCCAAAAAAATTCTACAGGGGAAGTATCATCATGAAGGCTTCTTAAGCATTAATTGTAAGCTGTTCAGTTTTGGAAGCATTCTTAATTTCCAGCTCACTTAAATGAAACTTTCTTTCACGTTTCTCAAAAATTTGCCTTTTCCTATTTGCTTTTAGGCAAGGTGCATTAAAAGTCTTGTAAAATGTGTGGAAAATGCACTTCTATACTTTTACAAAATTTCACAAATTATTGATGGGATGAACTGTAGAGGCATGATAAATTACATAGATTTTATCCCTCTGGTTTGTTAAAAAAAATTAATTATATCTATAGCATATTGAAACACTGACATTTTTAAGCATTAAATCTCTCAAAAGTTTTAAATTTGCATGACAAAACCTCTACCTGAGAAAAATGTCACTAATCAACATGAAGCTAATTTTTCTCTTCAAAAAATATTTCTTGACTTCTTAGCAGGTACAGGATTTTCTACAGAGCCATGAGATCATACAGTATTCCACCAAGAAAATAGATACAAACATATCAGCCTATATTCCCATTGTATAAAATGCATTTGTACATGAATAATAAAAATATATTCTGTTTAATACATATTTTCCCAATACAGCTGTGTAAAATCCTAGTCATTAAAGTGGCCAGATGATTTAATTTTCAAATGCTCCTACTGTATACACTAATTTCCACTTTGCTACATTCTCTCATACATAATGTATTAAACTGCTTCTTGTTGAGGGCAGGTTCTTTCACATGCAGTGCAGAACTGGAGAGAGGCAGAATTCCATCCCTGTCTGCTTGAATTTCAAGTACCTTTGAAGCAATTACAAGAACAAAATGCTTCAGGAAGGAAAGAAATGTTTTACAGGACAGTCACATCTACTGAAACAACTTCTGAATGACCATGATGATTCTTGGAAAGGTCAGCCTTCCTGGAAATTTTGCTTTCATCAAAACTTCTCATTTATTTAATGTCTCATCTTTTGGACATGTTCAAGACAGATGGATGTAAAAATCAGAATGCTGCTGAGGAACATAGAAAGAAATTAAGCATTACTGAGAACAGAACTAGGAAGCTAGGAGAGGGATGCAGTATAAAGAAACATTGCAACAGGAGTAATAATGAATAAAACCAACCTCACTGTGACTATGTCACAGGCCAGTGGCACAGCCCAGGAGCTGGTATGAACTGCCACAGCATCCATTCTGGTAGTCTAAAAAGACAGCACCAGAGTCATCCTTGTTTACCTTTCACTAACAGTGCCATAAAGCTACCCGAGGAAATTGTATAATGATTCAATAAACCCAATACCAAATGCTGAAATACTGTGTCAGAAAAGACATTAGAGAATGGCATTAATTTGGCAAAATTAAATTTCCACCTGCACAGAAATTCTTCATAATATAACATTGAGCATGATCAGTGAAAACTAAAATGAGCTACTTGCAAGCATTTTCAATTTCACTTCAGATTTCCTGATAGCTTTCACGCTGCAAGACATTATGTTTACTTTGAAAATAATATATTCAGAGTAGTTTGCCTTGGGGAGATTGTGTATACAATGCAATATTATTTCCGATAACAAAGAAATTACACTTTTCACTTTATTTCTTTCTTTCTCTTCAAAATATTTAGGGTTTACTTCTGCATTACAAAACTGAAGTGACATCCAATATTAAATCCCCTGATATCATTATGATACTCAGTACTATAAGAAAAAATATAAACAGGAAGGCAGTGATTAGTGAGATTCTATAGAGACAAAATTCCCAATTCTGCCTCAACTCAAAATTTCAGGTAAATTCTGTTTTTTGGTGCCTCTTTTTTAAAAGTAATAATATGTATAAATATTCATCCCTGTGTTCAGTTTTTTAGGTCAGGCCATAATGTTTTGCATAACATGCCCACAAACATGACTTTCGGGTGCAAAGGATACAAAAGTTAAAAATACAAACTTAACAGTAACTGTTTTGGAATAACCAGCAATAACCAACATAAGGAAGAAAAATAATTATAAAGGAAGCTTTACCTTTCTTGTTCTTTCTCCTTAGAATAAAAAAAAAAGAAAAAAAAAAGAAGAAAAAGAAAAAAAAGAGAAAACCATGCTAAAACTTGCAGGAAAATAATGTACTCTGCTTTATTTTCTTTTCATGTGTTATTACTTACCATCTAGTAACATAGAAATTGGTTTTAACTTAAACTTCAGTTTTAAAGGTTATTATGTGGTTCATTTTTGAAATCTAAACTTGTTAAATAATCTTAAGGGACTCAAGTATGCATAAGCTTCCTGCAAAATAGGCAATCATGTCAAAACAGTAAAAGTGTTTGAGTGGGAGAAATAATCGGTAAAAAGAGAGGAACCAGTCTTAGGAACATGCAGCCTTTTCTTTCAGCGGATGAAGTCACTATTGGCCTTCCCAGAGGTATATCCTGTGGCATGTGGTGTATTATATCAAATAATTTCTAGATACCCTGAAAACAGTGAGTCACTGACAATGTCAATAAAAGAATTGATGAGTGAATTATGAAAGGTATGAAGAATGAGAACGAGGCATGAAAAATTGCAGGAGGACTCTAAAATATGTATTGTTCAGAAGCAAAGGGGTAGATGAAATTCAAAAGAGTAGCACAGTGATGCACATAATTTAAAAAATTAAAATCTCAACTTCATAGAATCATAGAATTACTTGAGTTTGAAGGCACCTTAAATGACATCAGGTTCCATGGGCAGGGACACCTCCACTAGACCAGCTTGTTCAATGCTCCATCTTACGTGACCATAAACACTTCCAGGGATAGGCCATCCATTGCTTCTCCAGACAACCTGTTCCACTGCCTCATCATCCTTGCAATAAAGAATTTCTTCCATATATCTAATTTACACCTACCTTCTTTCAAGTTTAACATTCCCCTTTGTCCTGTCACTACATGTGCTGGTCCCTTTCCAGCTTCCTTGTAGGCCCCT
The DNA here is from genome assembly GCA_013398995.1 of Alaudala cheleensis. NCBI lineage: Eukaryota > Metazoa > Chordata > Aves > Passeriformes > Alaudidae > Alaudala > Alaudala cheleensis. The sequence continues at coordinate 33,845 of VWYE01028463.1, forward strand.
TTGTTTACTGGAAGGCTGAAAATAAGTCTACCCAGGGCCTTTTCTTCTCCAAGCTGAACAACTTCTGCTCTTTCAGGCTGTCCTCACAGAGGTGCTCCAGCCCTCTGATCATCTTTTTGGCCCTCCATTGCACTCACTCCTACTGGTCCAAATCCTTACATTTGGAGTCCCAGCACTGAACACAGACTCCATATGGGGTCTCCTAAGAATGGAGTAAAAGGGTAGGTGACCCTCCCTGACATTTGGTCAAATGTTCTGATGCAGCTCAGAATACATTTGGCTTTCTGGGCTGCAAAGGCACATTGCTGTGTCACATAAATCTTCTTGTCAGCACCACCCCAAGTCCTCCTCCTCAGGCCTGCTGTCAATCCATTCTCCACACAGCCTGTGTGCTTGGGACTGTCCCAAGCCAGCTGCAGCACCTCACACTTCATGGGTTTCCCATGGACCACCTCTCAAGCCTGTCAAGATCCACCTATAATGTCCTATTGGCAAACCACTACCACTTAGGATACTAAGGGAGTTTAATAGCTTAGGTTCAATGAAAATGCAAGTTTCATACCCCATAGCTTTTCAAAAACAAATTAGATGTCAAGCTTTTGTGGTGAGTTGACCTTGACTGGCTGCTAGATGCCCACCCAGCCACTCTCTCACTCCCCCTCCTTTACAGGATTGAGGAGGATGGAAGAAATCAGCTGGGAAAGTTTGTGCGTTGAAATAAAGAGAGGGAGAATATTGACATGAGCAAAATAGACTCTACAACCTTTCAGGGAAAAAGGTGTGGATATGTTATTTTCTGTCATTCCCCATTAATTCAGTTTTCCCCTCAGTATCAGGGAAGAAATGGGACTAAGGTTGCTTTCCTTGGGTAGCGCAGAGGTGCTGTACTATAATTCCTCTGAGAAGTGATTAATTGAGAACTAAGTAGCAATGAAAGAATAAGTACAGTTGAAAACACTACAAACAACCCCATATGCAGTCAGATTGCATCTTTAGAGGTGAAAACATCAAGATCTATGCAGAAACAAGGACTTCATCTGAAAATAGGTTATTTAATGAGTAACTTCAGGTTGTGTGACTGTGATTGCAACACATAGAAGAGAATGCAAACCCAGCAACAAGGCCTGTGGGAGGAAAGAATAAGATACCTCCTCACACTAATATAAACACTTCATGCTGTTCTGTTGAGTTTTGATTTACTCTAGATGATAAATCAGCAGCAATCTGACCTTCTTCCTGAGCACAGCCACATTCTAATTCCATAACTCTTCCTTATCTTAGTATCATAACATAGATGGGAGGTATCAGTTTCATTTTGATGACCCAGACACTAGTTTTGTGTGACAGATGTCATATTTAAACTGATCAGCTTTGCCTTTTTTTCCTAATGTGAGTGTAGATGAGTGTTGCATCATGTTAATCAACCTTGGCTTGCTACTTGCAGTTTTTGCTTGAAAAGTTGCATGACTTACATTCCTCTTTTTACCTATACACATCAGTGAACTCTACAGTCCAGTGTCAGATACCCAGCTAATAAAGATTAATGGATTCATTTACTAGACTGTTAGGATATTATTAAAATGCAAATGGTTGGTTTCTGTTAATTGTTCAATATCTCATACAATTAATATGGGGACTTGTACACTTTCTTGTGGTTTTGGTACAGTTCATCTGAAAAGCTTGAGGAATAGAAGCAAAATCTGGGCTTTTTATCCCAAATTGTTAGATGAATAATGGCACTTAAAAGGTAGCAATTGTGAGCTGGAAATTAATTAGAGAATTGTGATGTTTAAATACAGGAATAAATACAAAATAGATAGAATAATTATTAAATTGAACTGTTAAAAGAATTAGATATCTGCAAATGGAAGAGCAAAAGAAATTAATCATTTCCAATTAATAACAGCTAGCTATAAAAATTTTAATTCTGAATTTGATAAACTCAATTTAACAGGTTAATCAGTGCCTGAACCTTTTTCAGATCTGGCAAAGACTTTGGAAGATGAAGTCCCAGATAAGTCAGTTAAGTTGCTGGAACTGTGAACTCAGCCAGAGGCCAGTGGGCTTATTGTATCTAGCAGCTATTGAACTGTACCCTGCACGAATCTTATTCCCCCTCCCTACTTTTTTTTTTTTTTTACCTGAAGTACTTCAGACTCCTCTCCCCTCCCCTTCTGAAGGCAAAAGGAGAACCCTTGCACTAAAACTCTGATGACAGAATACACAGGAGTTTGCAAATTTGCTGAATTCAATGTAAAATATTACAATGATATGTCCCCTTGCTAACAGAGAATGAAGTAAGAATATTTGCCCTTTTCTATTAATACGTCTTTGCTCCATGTAAAAGGGATCAGTGTACTGGTTCTGTTTCTTGCAAGATTGCAGCTGATGAGGAGTTGTGATACTTTTAAATTTGAAATGCCTTTGAATTCCAAATCCTCAAACTGTAGTTTATCTAAATAAAGCAAAATTTCAAAACTCATCACCTCAACTGAAAAAAATAATTTATGTTTTGTCACTGTCATTTTTAAAATCTATATTTATCATTATCTTTAATTACTATATTTTTAAAACATTTAGTTATTTGTTTAGTATACTCTTCTAAATATGATAATGTAAAGTCAAAATATATTTAGTCTTAGAAAATTGACATTATTTTAGAAATCCCACTTTATTTTTCAGGTATTTTGTACAGACAATTATCCTTTTACCTTGGCTTTTAGTGGTTTGGTTTCCTTTACCATTATCATTTATGTTTTATTTCAGAGAGGAGTATATGGATTAAAAATGTTTTTCTCTTTTGTGTCTATTTCACTTCTTGAAACTGCAGACAACCGAATACAACAGCTTCTTTCACCTGTTTAATTACCCATGTCTTCTTTTTCTCTGCATAGCAGTCTTATCAACAAAAGCCAATTATGAAACTCAAGTCTGACTGTCAGGTGAATATTAAGAATTATGCAACAGTGCTGCTGGATGATGGTTTTATTGTGACTTCCTGATTTTTTTTCTACTGGTTTAAGTATGTTTCTCCCCTCCAAATGGTGATATTTTTAAAGGTTAAATTCCCATGTGAATCTGAACACAGTGCAAGAGAAGTACAAAAATTATTCTACTGTTTCAGCTGAAGTAATTTCAACATTAAAATGACTCAGATTTAAAGTGCAAATGTATTTAGTATCATCTGGGGTTTAATTCAAACAGAAAGTGACAGTTTCATTATAACTTTTATTATGAATTTAAGTCTGAAAATTTTTGAAAGCAAAGCTGTGTAAATCCAGATTTAAGAGACTTGAACCCCAAAATATAATGACAGCAAAGAGTACAGTGGCAGTGTGTTCCTTGCTGCTTTATAGCTGTTAAACTAATGATGTGAAATGGAAATATGCCAACACAATACACCACTTGTGTTGAGTTACTCCTAAAGGATGGCTGCATCTCTACAGTCCTATTTCTTGATGAATACATCCTGTCTACTACTTTTAGGTAGATTTAATATTCAATGGCTTTGTGCTTCTCTTACCCACAAAAATTACTTAAAGCCCCAATACCACAGTTCAAAATTATACTTCATATACTACACAAGAAGGTGCATACTCTAAGGTGGCTGATACTACCAGCAAATCTATCTGGATGGTGATAAAGAGCTGTGACTAACAACCAGATCACTCCTACTTAGTCACAAGTAAGTCCTTCATGTCCCTTCCATTTAAATCATTATATCAGCATTGGAAAGGGTCTGGTATATATTATTATAGATTAAATCTAATACTATTTTCTTGTCACAGTAGACTTACTGCTTTGTCAATTTTCCAACACTTGTTTTGACATTTCCTTGGTCTGCCTCCTCCTTCACATGACATCCAAAAGAAATGGCAGCAAAGAGTCTCAAAGATCAAAGAAGTAGGTAAACACAGAACACTGGAAGGGAAGAAGAATATTTTCTCTTAAGACCTTACCATTAAGCTTTGTCAACAGAGTATGCATGACACAGCAAGTTCAGTAAATCAGAGAACTGTCTTAGAAAACAAAGCTAAAGAGTTCATGCGTTCAAGGTTCATAATTTCTAATACTGATTTAAGCCACTGAAATAACCAAATGCATGTACAATGAACTTCTAAAGTAATTCCTTTTAGCTGTTTGGATACCTTCATCTTTCCCTTTAATAAGACAAAATGTTTTAATGAACCCAATATAGAATAGTAAATATCTCAAGAACACAAGTTGCAGAAATACTTTCAGGTAATTGCAATGCCATCAAACATATCCATCACATCCTTAGCCTGGTACTGCAACCCTGTGATGATTGTCATTGCTCAGGTCTGGCTGACACTTCAGTAGCATACAAAGCATATAATCTCTTACTAACCCTACAGCCTGGGGAAGGCAATTCAGTACAAGAGAGGAGCTCCTGCAGCATACACAACCCACCAGTTTCAAGGGCTGTTGCAAAGCTGTGGAGAGTCCTGGTGCACCTACAGCCTGGTAGGTGTCCAGTGCCTTGAAGATGTGTGACCCAGTTGGGAGCTGGGTATTCCCTATCCAATTTCCCAGGGTATCAAAGACAGAAACACTCAGGACAGAGGGCCAGAGAGTTCTCCACATACTCAGTATCCAGGTCCCAGCTGCATGCTGCCTGTGGGAAGACCCACCTTGCTGACTTCCTTCTGCCTCCTGCCATCTCCCTTAAAGAGCACAGAAATCACTGACTCCTAAAACTGCTTATATAACTCACTGAAGTGTTTTGGTGTCTGAGTGCATTCAGTCTACTCCCTGTTCATAAATGGTGACAAACATTTGATCAATAAGGGCATAATCCAGCTATATCAGGTTTCTTCATAAAAACATAACAAACTATTCTTTAATATGTAGGAAAAAACACAGAGGGAAATATTTTGTCTTAGAAAAGTGGGAAGAAGGAAGGAAGCAAGCAAGCAAGNGTCTTTAATATGTAGGAAAAAAAGTGGGAAGAAGGATGGAAGGAAGCAAGCAAGTAATCTGGTTTCCTTTTTTAGTCTTCTATCCATTAAGGAATAGCAGTAGGGCACAAAATTATATTTCTGATCTGGCCCCATTAAATAATTGTGTCAGAGGAATCTGCTAGAAAAAGAAACTTGAGGAGACAGAAAGAAAGAATCATCCTCTTCTACTGACATAGTGACCACTCTTATTCTTTCATATTATTAAAAAAAATGGTTGACTATCCTCTTAGCTGACATCTAGATGCAAAATAACTGATCATCTGGAAGCAGAAGAGCTGGATTCATATTTTTTAAAATGCTAACACAGGAAGATAAATGAGAACAAATATTGAATTATACAAAAAGAAAATATTACTCTTAATAATTCTGTCATCCTAATTTAATAATTTATTATCAAGCACAGAAAAGAAAGAAATATACAGTCATCTTCCTCAGAGATGAAGATTCTAGTGGAAAGATCTTTATTATACATATATCATTAAAACAAAACTCAATAGAGTTGTATAGCTATAGCAAACTTGAATTAAATAAACAAACTGCAGTAGTCAGAGTGGTGTCAGCTAGAACTACTTTTACAATTTTGCTTCAGTCCTGTATACTTCAAATATGCTTGGAAAAGAAAGTTTGATTCTCAAAGCTATCCAGAGTTGTGCTTTTGGAGTATATGTCATCAGGGAAAATAATGCGTCATGACTTTCCCTAGACAAGGGGAATTCTTACTGATGTTATATTTTTGGCACTCTATAGTAACTTTTCAAATGAGATGTTGTCTAAAACACATGTAAGATTTATTGTCTTCTTGTCTTCAATGTCTTCCAGAAAATATAGCAATTTAAATGGAAGTCATAATATTTTGGTCCAACTCATCTTCCTCATTTTTTATCTTATCCTCAGCTTCTTTCTCTACATGAAAGTCGTACAACACTTCTTGATTGCTAGCGAATTTTTTTTGTTTCTTTCCAAGGATCATCATAGTCACAGAAACATAGGTATTCATTATCTTGTATCTTTTCCTATTGTATTATAAATATCAAATAAAGACAAAATGAAATTGTAGCAGATAGCCAATCAAAAAGGGAACAAGAGGTTTAGAACAACACACTGACAGGTTAAGGAAAGACAGGTTAAACTTAGGCAAAAAAAGAGACACTTTTAGGATATAGAATGTTTTAGTTAAGTTAGTATTTTTTTTTTCAAAAGTAGTACTACAAAGTCCAGATTTTATTTAAATGCTCTTGGGATTTTTTTCCCTTTTTTATTATTTTTTCCAGCTGATTTAAAATTAATTTTCTCTGTGTCATCCTGTGGTGAGAATGATAGGAACAAGACAATTTTACAGCTCAGACTTTCTTAATCCATCCTTCCCAATGCTAGAGCAGTCATATTTTAAATTTTTTTCAGCAAAGGGCCCCAGGGGTGGATTTTATTCAGATAGTTTCATTTCACATCTCTTTTCTCCATTGGCTGAGGGGCACAAGATATGATACAGAGGTACCAATAGAAAACAGGTGATCAGGTGTGAGTAGAAAAAAGGATGCACTTAATGAAATACCTTTGTGAATTCCTAAATTTTACTAATCTACTTTATTTTAATCTACTAAAAATTAGCTATATAGAACACCTACTGCTTGACATAAACCTATTTTTGGTACTTGGATTTTGATCAAATATCAACACTGAGCTTCAGTTAATGTGAAGGAAGATTTCACAAGAGGCAAGAAGATGGACTAGTCTCTATAAGCAGATTTACTTGTGATTACATACTCTATCATCTGCATTTACAAATCCCAGCATAAAACAGTTTAAGAAAACTTGTTTATGTCTGTTTTTGTCCAGATTAGAACTTATGAACATTTCTGCCAATGTCCAACAAGAATTCCTGTTTGGCTGTGGCCTGCATCTCAGTTATTCCTATGCATGAGTCAGATTTTGGAAATAGAGGGACACATTTAGAGTTTTTACAATTGGCCAGTAAAAAGTAAACAGAAAGAAAGAAAGAAACAGAAAAATTAGCTATATATGTAGCTTCAGTTCACTGGAGCTTCTCTTTATCTTCTCCTAAATATATAACTAAACCCAGCATTTTACTGGGCAAAGCTATCATCTTCTTCCTTTCAGGCATAATATAAATTCACATATTA
>VWYE01028465.1:1343-14867 GCA_013398995.1 Alaudala cheleensis
GGACTCCCGGGAGCCGCTGCCGCGTCCCGGCCGCGATGCGAGGGCGGTGCCAGCGCTGCCGCCTCCCTCCTGCTGCTCCGGCCCGGCTCTCTCATCCCCCGGCTCAGCTCCTCCATCCCCCGGCCCGGCTCGGCTCTCCCATCCCGACCCGGCTCCCTCCTCCCCCGGCTCCCGCATCCCGGCCCAGTTCCCTCCTCCCCCGGCTCTCCCTCATCTCCCGGCCCGGCTCCCGCATCTCCTGAGCAGGGCCTGGGTGTGTTCAAGTTGCCTCCAAAAATGAACTCCTTTAATTAAACAGCACAGAACTCCCCTCCTACTTCCAAACACAGGCAGTGGCAGCAGTGGCAAGGGAAGTTTCATCGCTGACCCACAAAAAGCCTCAGAACAACTCCTTTTAAGCACAGAGCTCCCCTCTCTCTGCTGTGCCAGCTTCCCTGTCCATCCAGAACTCAAGGACACAGACAGCCATGAGGCTGCAGCATGATCCAGATCTGATGGGCAAGATCTGGGTCTTTACCCCAAAGCTGAATCAGCCAGCCCAGTTTCATCAGAGAAATGCAGGTTTTTGTTTCCTCAGTAGTGACCCACACACAACACAGCTTTCTGGAGGGTGCTGAGTGGTTTATTCAGATTCTAAACAAAGGGTTTGGAAAACTGACCTTTTGAAACAAAAAAACAGCAGAGAAAACCAAAATAAAATGGGAACACCGATGTATAGATATATTCTCCTCCCTAATTTAGCCTGAAACCCTAAAATTGGCTCCCATTTTACTGTTAGTTGTCCTCCTATCACCTGGGTTCTGAGAGCTGGTTATGCCCTCCTTCACTGAGACCAACTCAGCCTCTGGCCCTTCCAGGGCCTCTCACACCTCATCTCTTGCAAAGGCCACACCTGCTGCTGTTCCATTAAACACCTCATAGCATAAACCCCCAAATTAAAACAGTTCAGAGAGAAGAATTTTTGGTTAAAAGGAAAAAACACCCCACAGACAGCCCCCAGAAGAGGAGTTGTGTGGGCAGATCCTGTCTCCACGAGGACCAGGGCTGCTGCCAGCCCAGTGGAGCTGCAGCCCAGGGAGATCCATGATGCCCAAGCAGACCCAGATGCCCAGGGAGATCCATGAGGCCCAGGGAGATCCACGATGCCCAGGCCAGCCCTGTTCCTGTGGTGCTGGCAGCACCATGCACTCCTGAAGCCTGCACAGAACCAGGCTTCTCTCTCAGAGCAGAGCACTCCCAGCTTTGTCCCTCTCAGTTGACTGTTTTAAGCTTCTTGTCTGGCACTTCCTGGTGGTTCTTGGCCTGTTTCCTTTTCTGGCTGGCTGCCTCTGTGCTGTCCCCACGGGTCAGTTTGTCCAGGAGCAGGGCAGTCTCCTTCAGCAGCCGCAGCTCCCTCTTCTCCTTCCTCTCCTCCATCTCCACGATGTCGTCTGCAAACAAAGCCTTCAGGGCTGGGATCAGCTTGGGGATGGCTGGGAAGTCACCAAACCGTACCTGGAACACAAAGCACAGGGGCTCCTGTGTGAGATCTGCTGTTTGATTTCCCTGCTCCCCTGTCAGGGTGTAAAACCCCTCCAAGCCAAATCCACACAGGCTCCTGCAACTGCTTCACACCACTGTAGGGAAAGGCTGGCACAGGCTGCCAGCAGCTAAAGGAGCTGCTTCAGAGGCTGGAGTATTGATCCAGCACAAGAGAAGCATTTAATTCATGAGCAGCCATCCCAAAATAACACAACTTCCCAGGCCCCAAGCTCCCAACTCACCCTCATGTGGTCGAAGGCGATGCCGACCTTGTCGCTGAAGTCCTGGCTGAAGAGGGGGATCTTGGCGTACCTCTGGCTGAAGTGGTTGAGCATGATGAACTCTGCATTCATCTTCATGCCAGTCTGGATGGCCTGGGAGGTGGTGCTGCAAAGGGAGCACATGCCCTGCTCATAGCCAGGCTGGCAGGTGCTGCTGCTCTGCCCCCAGGGTCACCCCACACACAAGTGACCTCACTCTCCCTCGGGCAGCCTTGCCCTGGTGGCAATTCTGTGGCTTCCACACAACCCTGAGTGCAGGAATGCAGCTGGAATTGGGGGAGCCTTGCAGGTAAGAGCTCCACAAGCTGGGGGCAATAAGGGGAGCCAACAGGCCCAGCTCTGGCACTGTGATTCACAGGGAATTCCTGTGCTGCAGGGCTCTCACTGAGCTGGGGGGTAAGACAACTCTTCTACCTCCTGAGCTTAACCCCAAGATGTAACAATGCAGAGGGTCCTTCCCTTGGGCTGGCCTGTTTGTAGAGTTACCAGTGCCTGCTTGAAAGCTTTCCCCATTTCTCTGGGGGATGTTGAGAGGAGCTGTGGTGGTTTCAGAACTGCTGCAATGACCAACAGCCCATATTGAGTGCAGAAGAGCTCTGTGCACAGCAGAACCTTTGACAGGACTTGGAGCCTTCCTCACCAGCTCCAAGGACTGTGCACCTTTCCCTTCCCAACAGGGACAGACAGCAGAACACACCCCACCTGTGGGTCTTCTCTATAGCCTCCTTTTCCATGCCATCTTCCAGTGTGGCTTCATGGATCAGCAGGTTGGCATCTTTACCTGTGCAAACAAGCACAAACTCAATCTCCAGCTGAACACTGAGCAGCCCAACTGCCCCCAGGAGCCCTCCTGTCCCTCCCTCAGCCCCTGGCTGCGTGGCAGACACAGCACCAAAGGTTTGGGAGTGCCCACTTTGGATACTGACAGATGGAGACGTTTCTCCAAGAGGTTCATCCAGCAGAGGGTTTTGTTACCTACCCATTTGCACTAAGGCCATGCAGGGCATTGTGTCACCAGAATAAACCACTTTCCAGCCAGACTTGTGGACCACTGAACATGCAAAAGCATTTTTACAGTGCTGGACTTCACAGGTCTGAAACTGAACAAGGATACAGGGGTTAGACTGCAGGTCCCCCCCAGGCACAGAGCACAGGTGAGCTCAGGGACTCACCTCAGCCAGGTCATAGCTCTCCAACAGAGAGCTCACAAACTCCTTGGCTTTGGGTCTGATGTTCTCACAGCCTTTCACAAGAGACTGAGAAGGAATCATTCTGTGAGGGAGGGAAGAAGAGATAATTAAAGACAGGTACAAAATGAAACCTGATCTTCTCTTCAGGCAGCTAATTTCTCCTGTTTCTCAGTCTCAGTTCAGTGCCCTGGTGACCTGTGTCACCTCCTGCTTTCATTGGTGCCCCAGTAACTCATCCAATCACTTCCACCCCCCCATCAAATACTGTTTCTTCTACTTGCCCAACTCCCTTTTCCTGCAGCAAAGGGAAGCCTGCCTGTATTAAGCAGCACAGCTGAGTAACAAACCCTATCCTGCCCTCTGCAAACTGGGTGAGGAATGGATGACAGGGGTTTACTTTGAATAAAGACATTTCTCCACACAGAACACTCACCTGATGTCTCCAAGAATCTCCTCACAGTGGTTGTGGTACTCATGAAGCCATGGCATGATCTGCTCAGGTGCTACCAGGAACAGAGGGCTGAAAGCCTGACCAAGGGCTGCCTGCAAAAGGAGAAGTGGGGAAAGAATCAGTACTGGGTGTACACTGAATGAGAGAGAAGAAATGCTAGGGGACAGCTGGTGCTTCTGCACTGCTCTGAAGTGCCCCTCCCCTCACCCCAAGCCACGTTCAGGAGCAGAGAAACTACTCACAAAAGCTCTCCTCCGCTCCATCAGGATATTCACCAGCCCCTGCAAAGGGAACACACACAGCAAGGGCAGTCAGAGGTGTCTGGGGATCTGTGGCAAAAGCTCAGCAAGCCCAGAGTCAGAACAAAGCAGGGAGAGAGGGTCAGAAGCACAGACTCAGCAGTGCCTGGGGAATGAATGCAGAGAGGAATGCAGGGCAGCCCACACTCAGCAGCTGCAGAGCTGAGTCCCAAGGCTCAGAGCAGAGCTGCACAGAGCCCCCTGCTCTGCCCAGCCCCTGAACCCACCGAGTGATGATCTGTGTGCATGTGGGACACAAACACAGCCACCAGGTTACACAGCACTTGGTCAACGTGCTCCCCATAGTGGCGGCAGAGCTGCCCAAAGGTTCCTTCTCCACAGTCCAGCAGCAGGCAGCGGGTGGCACTGGGGAGAGGGGACACACACATTGAGCAGCCACTCTGAGAGCTCTGAGCCACGGAGGGAAGGGGGTTTTTGGCTGGGAAGGCAGAGGGCAGAGGGCACTGGGGCTCACCTGGTGTTCAGCAGCGTGGAGCTGACGTTGCGGATTTTCATGGGGATGGCAGATCCTGTTCCCAAGAACACGATCTCAGGATAAGCAGCCACGTTTCCTAGAGAAAACAGACAACAAAGGGTTTGTAGGCAAATGTTCTTCTCACACAGTCAGACACCATCTAATTCAGCAGCACACTAACATGGCCAGCACAGTCGTTTTTGCCCCCCCTCAGCAGCAGGTTGACAAGGGAAGGCAGAACAAGCCCCAGCACTCCACAGCTTCACCTGGGCTCTGAAGCAGTGGGGCACTGAGAGCTCCAATTTCCCATAACACTGATCCAAGCTGTGCTGCTGATCTGTACCTGGCACAGCAGACAGGCTCTCTTTGCACTCCTTCACACGGGTCTGGAAGTCAGGGAGATCCAGGGCTTCAGTAACAAACGTGTCAGGATCACAGACAGTCACAGCATCTCTGCAACAACAGGCCACCCATCAGGATGGGGCAAGGCAGGGACTGGAACAGCCCTTTTCAGAGCAAAGTGCCAAATTCCTGTGACAAAACAGCCTTAACAAGGGGACAAACACTGTCTCCATTTTGAGGGGCTGGAGAAGGCACATCCACGAGTGTGGTGTGTGCCAAAAAAGGCCTGGTTGGGCTGAGCCAGGCACTGAAATGATCATTCCCCCAAAGTGGAGATGCTCCTGCAGCAGCATTTCATCCCACCCAGAGCTGCCAGGCACTAGAGGGCACTGCAAGGCAGCACAGAGGACCTGGAAGAGGAGCAGCCACCTAAAGGGATCCAGGCATTGCTGAGAAGTGTGAGAAACCTGTGTCCTGTCAGAGCATGTGCAGCACTACAGGTCTTCAGACACCTTAAGAGAGAAACTTCAACTCTTCTTGGCACCTCTGTCCTCCTGCTGTGCCCAACAAAGCCAGAAATCTGTGCCATGGTGACTGAAGTTCTCACTGAGCAGCTTTGCCCATTTGCCCACCAGGAGCAAAGCCAGCAACTGTTGAAGCACCTGGAGCTGTCAGCTCTACTGTCAGACTTTCCAGGTCTTCTGAAGTAAGATTCCCCCTGGGCTCCCCAAAAACTCTCTCCCTGCCTCATCTGCTCTGCCACAGGCACAGCTGGGTACAGAGCACGAGTCAAAGGTCACAGCAGCAAGGGACAGAACCAACACTCCAAAGCACTGGCCAGGTGCTGTTTTCAGGGGGTCACTCCTCCACGTGCTACATCTTGTCTGAGACTTTCAGGAGCAGGGACACAGCCCTGACAAGCTCCCCCAGCACAGCCACCAGAAAGGATCTGCAGAGGATCCTGACACAGTGCTCTCCCTCACTGAAAAGCTGCTTTCAACACCCAAATCCTGGGAAAAAAAACAAAAAAGATTCCCACTGACCTCTGCCACTCCTGCTGTGGCCTGAGCTGGTACTTCAGGAGGCACTCCCCTCTCACAATGGGCACAGGGCACACAGCCTCTGCTTCCTGTGGGAGCAGGGTGGTGTGAGACACAGCCTTGGCTGAGGGCAGGAGGCACAGGGGGCCAAGGTGGGGATTTCACCTTGCTCTGGTAGGTGCTGAGCAGAGGGAAGATCTCTGGGTGGATGAGGTTCAGCTGAGTTTGGATCTTGTAGCTGCGTGGGTTGTGCACAGCAGAGGAGTTCTCATTGAGCACCAAGTGCTGAGTGCCAGGCCCAAATCTGTTCAGAGGACAAGAATGTGCACACCTGAGCTAAAAAACCTCACCTGAGCCAGCAGAGCCCCTCTTTTTAGAGCTCTGTGCTGCCCCCAGGGAGCACAGCACCCACCACTCACCTCTGCATCCACTGCTGGTAGCGGCTGTCTCTGAGCACTGCCTCGGGGGTCATGTGAATAACCAAAGCCACCTGGTGCTCAGGAACTCCCTCCTGGTACCTGGGACACACCCAAACAGAGAGAGAACCTGTGCTCCAGTCCATGGCCTTGGCATCCCCTCCCCTGTCACACTTTGGTGTGATCAGAGATGTCCCCTGAGGCTGGCAGAGCATGGCCCTGGTGTAGCCCTGATTTCTCTGAGTTTTAGAAATTTTGTTAGTAGCTTGTTGTGAGCAGTGCTTGTCTCAGGGCAAAGTCCTTGAGATTTTATTCCCAGAACTGTCTTTTGTAAACAATTTCCATGTTCTCAGAACAATATCCTTGCACCTGGAGTTTGGTGTTTTTCTTTACCCAATGGAGTGAGAGAGGTGTTGATTTTATTAACCAATAATGTAACTCTCCACAAACTATGATATATATATATATATATATATGAGAGGGGAAATCAATAAATTAAGCCTTTATCCTGGAAAATTCAAGAATCCTTCTGATTATTGGAGTCTTGTGTGTCCATTAGAGACACCCTGGAGCTCCAGGCTCTGCATCAGCCCAGGCACAAGGCTCAGGCCACCACCTGCTGACACCTCCACTGTCCCCCACAGGGCAGCTCCTCTCCTCCATCAGCAACATCTGCAGAGCCTCCAGGAGCCCAAATGCTTCTGCACAAGCCCTGCAGAGTTATTATGTGCAATCAAGGCTTCCAGCAGGCTCCCCAGGCAGTCACCAGGGCACATTCCTGTTTGGAGGTCCCTGAGGGAAACAGACCCCTCACAGGTCCTGCCTTTCCTAAAAGCCTCAAACTCCACCACCAATCCTTTTTTTGCATCTCAAGCTCTTTCACAGTGCCCAAGAGCTCAGATACCAGCCTTGAGCTCAGATACCAGCCTTGAGAAACAGCACACCCAGGCTAGAGCAAGAGCAGAGCTCAGCACAGGGGCCCTTCCCAGCCCTACCTTTGGAAGGTCTCATTTTGGCACACAGCATCCACAAAGCCCTCGTGGGGACACTCCAGCACCAGGAACACGGGGCCAGGGTCAGTGGGGGTGCACAGCTCCTCAGGAAAGAGCTGCAGGCAGATACACCATGGTCACACCACACCCAGCCCTTCCTGCCCCTCTGTGTCCAGCTCCTGGGGTCAGACACTCCCAGTGCTCAGTACAAACAGCCAGGGCAGCTCTTGGGCCCTTTCTGCTCTCACTACAGCAAAATGCAAACATGTGTAACAGCAAATCCCAATCCTGGCCTCAGAGAAACCACAACCTAACAGGCAGGCAAAGCATTCTGCACAAAAGCTTGTCACCCTGGGAGCCCAGGGAAGGAGGGAGAGTGGCAAAGCCACCACAGAAGCACAGGCACATCTCACCTCTTTGCCTTCAAAAGTGATGCTCTCCCCGTTTTTGAGAGCTGTGATGATGGGAAGGATGGCTGGAGTTCCCCTGGGAGCAAAGGCACAGAAATATTGAGCTTGCCAACAGCCACTGTGTGCTGCTGCTGCTGCCCCTGCAGGGGCTCTCATACTCACACTGGCAGGCCCAGCTCCTGAGCTTTGGCTGCCAGGAACTTCCCCTTCCTTGGGTGAACCTGTAAACAATTCAACACAATTAACACCCAATAAAGAGGGCAATGAAACAACATCCATGCACTGCCAGTTTAACAGCTTCTTCACAAACCCAGGGAATATTGTTTCCTTTTTTAATTCCACAGCCATTGCTCCAGTTTAACCCAAAAAGGCTTTTCTGCACTCTCTGCTTTCCAGGATCATGCTCATGCTCCTTGCTCCTCTCTGGAGGTTACAGATGATCACTTTATGTCCCTTTTCCCCTGAAATACTCTGTTCTATTCTCTCATCTGTTCTGTGCCCAAACTTACTTTACAAAGAAAAGCTGTCACCAGATCAGGATGCCTCCTCCCAGACTTCTGTTCATCACCTGTGAAACAAAGCAAAACTAATTAAAATCATCACTCACTGTCACTTTTCTTAAAACCAAAATGCTAAAATTTGCTAAAGCATTAACAGGAACATTATCCACTTAACTTGGAGCCCAGCAGCAAAATGTGTTAACACCCAATGTGTCATGGCTTCAGACACAGGAAGTCAAACTAAAGCCCAAGACTTAAAAAATCCACCTGGAATTAATGACAAAGGTTGGAGCATCCACCCCAACCAGAAACGAGCCACTACAGGGACTAATCACAGCCAGGCACCATCATCTCCAGNGCTCAGGAACTCCCTCCTGGTACCTGGGACACACCCAAACAGAGAGAGAACCTGTGCTCCAGTCCATGGCCTTGGCATCCCCTCCCCTGTCACACTTTGGTGTGATCAGAGATGTCCCCTGAGGCTGGCAGAGCATGGCCCTGGTGTAGCCCTGATTTCTCTGAGTTTTAGAAATTTTGTTAGTAGCTTGTTGTGAGCAGTGCTTGTCTCAGGGCAAAGTCCTTGAGATTTTGTTCCCAGAACTGTCTTTTGTAAACAATTTCCATGTTCTCAGAACAATATCCTTGCACCTGGAGTTTGGTGTTTTTCTGCTTTACCCAATGGAGTGAGAGAGGTGTTGATCTTAATAACCAATAATGTAACTCTCCACAAACTATGATATATATAAGAGGGGAAATCAATAAATTAAGCCTTTATCCTGGAAAATTCAAGGAGCCTTCTGATATTATTGGAGTCTTTTGTGTCCAATAGAGACACCCTGGAGCTGCAGGCTCTGCATCAGCCCAGGCACAAGGCTCAGCCACCATCAGCTGACACCTCCACTGTCCCCCACAGGGCAGCTCCTCTCCTCCATCAGCAACATCTGCAGAGCCTCCAGGAGCCCAAATGCTTCTGCACAAGCCCTGCAGAGTTATTATGTGCAATCAAGGCTTCCAGCAGGCTCCCCAGGCAGTCACCAGGGCACATTCCTGTTTGGAGGTCCCTCAGGGAAACAGACCCCTCACAGATCCTGCCTTCCCTAAAAGCCTCAAACTGCACCACCAATCCTTTTTATTTCACCTCAAGCTCCTTCACAGTGTCCAAGAGCTCAGACACCAGCCATGAGAAACAGCACACCCAGGCTAGAACAAGAGCAGAGCTCAGCACAGGGGCCCTTCCCAGCCCTACCTTTGGAAGGTCTCATTTTGGCACACAGCATCCACAAAGCCCTCGTGGGGACACTCCAGCACCAGGAACACGGGGCCAGGGTCAGTGGGGNTAACACCCAATAAAAAGGGCAATGAAACAACATCTATGCACTGCCAGTTTAACAGCTTCTTCACAAACCAAGGGAATATTGTTTCCTTTTTTAATTCCACAGCCATTGCTCCAGTTTAATCCAAAAAGGCTTTTCTGCACTCTCTGCTTTCCAGGATCATGCTGCTGCTTCCTGCTCCCCTCTAGAGGTTACAGATGATCACTTTATGTCCTTTTCCCCTGAAATACCCTGTTCTATTCTCTCATCTGTTCTGTGCCCAAACTTACTTTACAAAGAAAAGCTGTCACCAGATCAGGATGCCTCCTCCCAGACTTCTGTTCATCACCTGTGAAACAAAGCAAAACTAATTAAAATCATCACTCACTGTCACTTTTCTTAAAACCAAAATGCTAAAATTTGCTAAAGCATTAACAGGAACATTATCCACTTAACTTGGAGCCCAGCAGCAAAATGTGTTAACACCCAATGTGTCATGGCTTCAGACACAGGAAGTCAAACTAAAGCCCAAGACTTAAAAAATCCACCTGGAATTAATGACAAAGGTCGGAGCATCCACCCCCACCAGAAATGAGCTACTACAGGGACTAATCACAGCCAGGCACCATCATCTCCAGTTTCTAAGCCATTTTAGTTCTCTATCAACTTCCAAAGTACCAGAACACTTTCTGCTCCATGAACCTTCCAGCTGAGCTTCTCCACAGACCTCACTTTCAGAGGACAAATTCCTATCCTCAGCTTGGCTTCATCTCAATAAAGTTGAAGAGGCCATTCCATGTGTTTCACCTTTTTTCTTTGGGCTTCCTTTTCCCTCCTCCAAGCTTTGCTGTGCAGCTCGTGGGGATCCAGGCCCTGTGTCCCCTTTAGGGCTGGTTCCACCTTGGGGAGATGCTCCAGGACTCTGAGGGGGTGAACTTCCAGCAGCCAGTGGTTTTCCTGTCCCAAATCCAATAAAAGCAGACAAAGGCCTCTCAATCCAAAGCAACATCAGAGAAAAGCAGGAGTAGCATTCCCTCTTCCATGACAGAATACAGAGCTCTTCCCCCCAGTCTTGTTTGCACTTGCATTTTCCAGTCACTTATTTCAGGAGCCATCCAAATCCTTCTCCCCAAGCTGTTAAACTCTGTCAGGTCTGTGCTGCACCCTCAGTATCACATTTTCCAGCAGAAAACTTGCAGCTGGCTGAGAAACCCAGGGATGTTTCACACTCCATTCCATCCACCCACACCTAAAACCAAGGCCCTGACTCAGCAGGTCTTGTTATTTAAATGAGATCCTTCTCCTGAGAACAGCAAATTAATGAAGCTCTGCTGACTCAGGCTGGCAAAGAGAAGCTGCTCCTTGAACCTCCACGTGGTTACTGAGCTCTCTGCAGCACCAGTGCTCACCTGTCAGAGGGATCTGGTACACAGTCATGGTCTCATCCTTGTACTCAGGCTCTGTGTGCAACTGCACAGCTGGGAAGAGACCAAAACCCACCATTAACAAGTGCACAAGCAGAGATTCCCCCTCTCCCAGAATATAAATCAGCAAAGTGTCTTTGTCTCCCTTAAACAAACTGCTGAATGTTCCCCTTCCCTTTCTGTGCCCAACTGCAAACCCCAATGAATAATTCAAGTTTTAAAAGCCCATCACCCCCAGGGAGCAGCCCAGGATTCCATAGCGAGCCAATTCACTGGCAGAGTCTGGAAGCAAACTGCCTTCAGTGTTACAAACCCAAAGCTGCCTGTATCAGCCCCTGAGCAGAAGCAGAGCTGGAAACANTACAGAGCTCTTCCCCCCAGTCTTGCTTGCACTTGCATTCTCCAGTCACTTATTTCAGGAGCCATCCCTCATCCAAATCCTTCTCCCCAAGCTGTTAAACTCTGTCAGGTCTGTGCTGCACCCTCAGTATCACATTTTCCAGCAGAAAACTTGCAGCTGGCTGAGAAACCCAGGGATGTTTCACACTCCATTCCATCCACCCACACCTAAAACCAAGGCCCTGACTCAGCAGGTCTTGTTATTTAAATGAGATCCTTCTCCTGAGAACAGCAAATTAATGAAGCTCTGCTGACTCAGGCTGGCAAAGAGAAGCTGCTCCTTGAACCTCCACGTGGTTACTGAGCTCTCTGCAGCACCAGTGCTCACCTGTCAGAGGGATCTGGTACACAGTCATGGTCTCATCCTTGTACTCAGGCTCTGTGTGCAACTGCACAGCTGGGAAGAGACCAAAACCCACCATTAACAAGTGCACAAGCAGAGATTCCCCCTCTCCCAGAATATAAATCAGCAAATTGTCTCCCTTAAACACAAACTGCTGAACGTTCCCTTTCCCTTTCTGTGCCCAACTGCAAACCCCAATGAATAATTCAAGTTTTAAAAGCCCATCACCCCCAGGGAGCAGCCCAGGATTCCATAGCGAGCCAATTCACTGGCAGAGTCTGGAAGCAAACTGCCTTCAGTGTTACAAACCCAAAGCTGCCTGTATCAGCCCCTGAGCAGAAGCAGAGCTGGAAACATTGTTGTCAGGGGTTTGAACAGTGTATCAGAGCAAAACAAATGTTTCAATCACCCTCTGAGGGGCCTAAACTGGAGGCTGAAGCTGTTACTGGGCAATACAACCTCGGCTAGAGATGAAACAAAAGTTGCAAGTCTCTTTGCTACAAATCCCAGACCCACCTACCCAAATCCATCCTCTTGAGGGGCCCGGGAAAGAGGCGAATGGCTTTCAAGTAGTTTTGCTGCAAAAGAAACAGGGGATGAGGAAGGAGCACAAACAGTGCCAGGACAAACACCCTGACAGCAGCTACAGACTCAGCATCACCCAGAGGAATGTGAGCAGCTCCCAGAGCTCTGGGCAGGTCCCACCTCGGGCAGGAACTGTGCCTTTGGAAAGGGAAAGAGCCACTGTCCCCACCCCCTGCAGCCATGCAATTACTCAGCAGAAACTGCAAGGAAATAAAAGCACCACAGCAATGCTGAGGAGTGCAAATTTCTTGTCCAGATGCAGCATTAGGCTGGCAGGGACCTTGATAAAGGAGGAGTGCTAGACTGAGTTTCCATTAATGTAAAATGGGGAGGGAGCAGACAAGGGAACAAAGATCCTCCCTTCTCCCAAAAGCTGATTTATCAAGGATATGAGACCACAAGACAGGAGCAGATTTCTGCTGTCCTGTAACTGAAGAGATTTGCATTTTCAAGCCAGCCCTTTGAATACTAATAAATTATATAGATACTAATAAATACTGTATTATAATAAATCCTAATTCAGACCAGCATTTCACACCTGCACAAAGATTCCCTTTGCCAGCAGCTCTCTCAGTTCCAGGGTGAGCTGTGACACTTGGAGGCTTTGCTCTCCCTCCTGCACCTTGCCATACTCACCAGCTTTGGGGGCCCCAGGAACATGCACCTCTGGAGCCCTATGGCCTTCAGTGTGAGAATCATCCCTAAGAGCAAGCAGACAAACAGCTTTGTCACAGCTCCAGGAACCACTGGTAGATCCTAAAAGAAAGATCCTTCCCTGTTCACAACTGAATTCAGTTTTGCCTCAGCTTTGTGGTACTTTCAACAAGTCATTTGCCTCTACAGATAAGGAAAATATCTGCACATCTTGATAAAATTAATCTGGAGCAAGGCATCTGAACAGATCAATAATCTCCTCCTTTCCTTAGAGATTTCCAAGATTTAAATGGACAAGACCCTGCGCTGAGCACAGCAGTGCCCACAAACTTCTGTGTGCTCCTCTGGATCAAACCAGCCTAATCCCCGAACTGGCCACGCTGGTAACACCTTTTGCTCCGGGAGATTTCAGGAAATGAATCCAGGCACGCTGGACAGGCAGGGCCTGTCCCACCACGTGTCTGCAATGTCGCAGAGCCCCAGCAGCGATGTCGCCGCCCCCACCGCTGCCTAAAACACCTCGCCAAGCGCCCGCGTCCTGCCCGAGAGCCGCCGCACTCACCCGGCAGCCCCCCGACGTTGGCCCAGGACACGCGGCTCAGGAAGATGCTGTCCAGGTGCGAGATCTTCAGCCTGCGGGGCACACGGGGGTGAGCAGAGCCCGATGAAACCCCGATAAAACCCCGGGGCATCCCCCCCGCGCTGCCCCACTTACTTGTGCTCCTGCATGGCGCGCTGCGTGCCCTCACCGCAGTTGAACAGATACCTGAGGGAGGGAAAGGGGCATCAGGGCAGGCCCGGGGGGAGCCCCGCCGCCAGTCCCGCCGCCAGCCCCGCTGCCATCCCCGCCGCCATCCCCGCCGCCAGCCCCGCTACCAGCCCCGCCGCC
>VWYE01028473.1:0-20575 GCA_013398995.1 Alaudala cheleensis
AACTTTCATCCTTCCCAACATTGTATCAATGCAGCAGTAATATAGACTTGGACACTGCAGTCTGGGGTTTCCCAAAGAGCCTCAGTTCTATGGGAATGGGAACAGAACCATGGTCTGAGGAGAGTGAGGAGATGGGGAGCAGGCACCTTCTGTGCAAGCTGCAGGATTTCTCTCACCTCTGTCCTCTCCTTACAGTCAGATCCTTTAATGTTCACGTGTACTTTTCTCTTCTCTACAAAACGGAGAGATCACCTGATTGCTATGATGTAAGGAGGCTTCTTGAACACTGGGTGAGTAGCTTGCTTTTCTCATTCTCGTGTTTCTAGCAAGTGTCACATGAGGATAGTTGGTAGGATCATAGAATACTTTGGGTTGGAATAGAATGGGTTGGAATGGATCTCTATAGGTCATCTAGTCCCACACCCAGTGTACAGAATGCAAACTGTTGGTACAACACAGAAATAAGCATCTATGTAACAATGGTGGTCTTTCAGAGTCATGTTATTCAACATATAACAGGACAAAATGAAATTCTGAAGGAAGGGAAAAGCGTTAAAATGTTGCAAAAATTCTCAGCCACTTTCATTTGGATTAAGAGTTTTGATGACAATTCTAAATTTACAAGCAGGTCTATAAAAAGTATTGATATATCATGTTAATAAAAATGTTACTGTTTTCTTTCCAGTTTAATATCATATTTACTGGAGAAGGATATGTTGTGACAAACTTTAAAGTCAGGTAGGGTTCTGGCTGTGTGGTGGTGTCACCTTGACCCTCTGTCCTTTGAGCAGTAAGGTTCCAGATACCCATTTCCCAACTGACCAGTCTGTTTGGGGGTCACAGAGGGGAATGAGGCTCACAGACCCCGGGGGCTGGCTGGTATCACACTGGCTCCNGTTAAAATGTTGCAAAAATTCTCAGCCACTTTCATTTGGATTAAGAGTTTTGATGACAATTCTAAATTTACAAGCAGGTCTATAAAAAGTATTGATATATCATGTTAATAAAAATGTTACTGTTTTCTTTCCAGTTTAATATCATATTTACTGGAGAAGGATATGTTGTGACAAACTTTAAAGTCAGGTAGGGTTCTGGCTGTGTGGTGGTGTCACCTTGACCCTCTGTCCTTTGAGCAGTAAGGTTCCAGATACCCATTTCCCAACTGACCAGTCTGTTTGGGGGTCACAGAGGGGAATGAGGCTCACAGACCCCGGGGGCTGGCTGGTATCACACTGGCTCCTGTGTGGCAGTGTCTAATGAAAGGGTGTCATAATTTGAAAACACTGCTAGATACAATGGTTTCTTGCACCAGATTCTTCTATTTTGTTCCTTTTAGCCCATTCCCCACCTGTTTTCACATCCAAACTATGAGCAGCAGAGAGGGATATTTTAGCAATTTGTAAACATATCACGTGTACAGATACAGAATTTTGTCATTTTATGTCTTTTTTGTTTTCCTACTTTCTTCCCTGACTTCCACAGGTACTGTTTGTTTTATAGATGACAATACAGCAACATGCTGCACTGTTCACATGGGATGTATCCAATTCATAAAACATTAAGGGAAGGTTCTTCCCATTCTGGAAGAAACATTTTTTTTGTCAGAATGCATATCAATTATAGCACTTGGTCCTGGTGACTTCTGTAGATATATCTATGCTGAATTAAAGATGACTTCTAAGCTGTAAAGTTTGGCTTATTGTGGTCACAAGATATTTTTTTTAGGTGGTAGCAGAAATGGGCTTGTTACAGTTACATGCTACCATGAAATAATTGTTCTATTCTCTTTTGTTTTCAGGGATAATTATCCACACCACAGTGCCTATAAGAGGACTCACATGTGTAATTTTTTATTTTCTGGTACCTCTTATAAACAGTTATATTTCTCTTACCTCTGCATAGAGGATATAGTAGTTGAAGGGTCTAAATGTTGATGCTATTGTGTTTTGTTGAAATTATTTAATTAGCCTGATGAACCCCTGAAAGTACTGTGAAACAAAGGCTCCTCCCCAGTGTCAGGTTCCAGTAACACTTGAAGCAACAGGCTGTGTTTTAATGAGCACACTGAATTTCTGCTAACTGCTTTCCCTAAAAAACAATTTGTTCCTGTTGATTCTAACCAGTTTCTAACTTTCTGTGTCCTTCCATGCAAACTGAAGGGGAAGGTAAAGCAAATGTCACAAAGGTAACACCCAGGGTTATGAACTGGATTTCCATAGTTTGTACTGATCTCATTTCTAGGGGGAGGAGGAATTATATTCCTCCATGTCTCTTTGAATTTCAGAGTGACCAGAAAAGTGCACATGAAGGTCAGAACCACAGGAACACTTGACTTGGGGGAAACGTGTTTGGGCATCCAAGGTTTCCATCTCATACCCCAGATCTTGGGAGATTCACAGTGCTTCCATGGCAAGCTGTGAGGTTTGTGCTTCCCTATAAGAGCTGGCTCTGGAAAGGGTCCTTCACTAGGGCCAGAACTGTGAGGGGACAGTGCCCAAGAAGTATACCAAGATGAATCCTGCACCTCTACTGTAGGTGTCCTGGTTTAGGGCAAATCTGGGAGGAAACCTCCCAAATGGGGGTCCCCCTGGGAAGCAAACTGAAATGGCCCCTCCCCTCTGTTGGTTCGGGGAAAAATCTCCTTAGAGATGAGTGGAAAAAACCTATTTATTTAACAAAGTGCTTTCAAACAGAGAAATAAATAATATGAAACAATAAAACCTGGCAAAATTGAGAAAGTCCTTGCCGTGGGAGCTCGGCTCGCTCAGTCTGTTATCAGCATCTCTGGCGCTGGAAAATGCCGGCCTGGGCCCGGGGCCCCCTGGTGTGGACTTCTGGTGCTCTCGCTCTTGTGGGTCTTTCAGTCCAAGAGCAGGTTTAAACAGTCCCAAGAAAAAGGAAAAAAAACAGTCCAGGGAACTTCTCTGCCCTAGCTAGCTAAAACTAACTAAAAGCCAAGGAGATCTCTGTCCCGCCGCCTGTCCGTGCTTCAGAAGAACAGTCTGGAGCTGGAATGCGGAGGAGTGAGCTGCTTTTCTGAAAACAAACTCCACGCTTCTCTTTTCTCCCCCTTTGCTCTCGGAATCAGTCTTAAAGGTACAGAACACAATATCTAACACAGACAGAACAGACGATTTGGGGATACAAGCATCATAAAGTCACCCTAGGACAGTAGGAAATCCTAATTGCCTTCTGACCCCAGGCCAGAAGGAGGAGGTGAATTCCCGTCACCTCCAAGGGGCTGTGAATGGTTTAGAAAGACCATGATGACTGGTGGACAACTGTGTGAATTGAAAAAACTTGAAATATCCTGGCCTTAAGGAACTCTCACTCACTAGCCCTCAGTTAAATTAGAGGTCCACGAGGCCATCCACCCATGGCTTCTTGCATTTTTCTGCCATGCCTGAAGACACTCTATGAGACATACTGTCTTTCCAAACCTTCCAGAGTTAGCGAGCATAATTACTTAGAGAGAAAGCTGTTCTGTGGAGACGTGGAATCCACCAGAGATACTGAAAGTGGTTGGTTAAATCCCAGTTTTCCAGAGAGCCATGGAGTCACAGAGTGCTCAAGCTGTTTTATGACTGGCTCTCTCCAAACTTTAAATGTTGAAAAACCCTTACTTGTGACAGAGATGTTCCTTTGCCAAGATAAAGGTATTAGGAAACCTTTAGAGGCATATACCATGAAACTATTGAGAGATTCCTGTACCTGTATTCCCAGTATTTTCTACTTTAGAAAGCATTTCCTCAATGCTGCACTTATGGTGAAAAAAATACATATGTTATCCAATTCACTGTAATTATCTAGGTTACTCCTTAATTTTGTAGCCATTTATATTTGTGAAATGTTACTAATGTGGCAGCCTTGTTTGTGTATTCTCTTTGTAGCTATGTCTGTAGGGCCACTGTAAAGGGCACATCCCTGGAAATACAAGACTTGAGTCTCAAGGTCAAAGAGTTGTTGAATGACACTTACAAAGAGGGACCATTTTCCCTGTACGTGAAACCTGAAGACATGGCTGTGAAGTTAATAGGTAAAACTTCACTGAAACCNATGCTGCACTTATGGTGAAAAAAATACATATGTTATCCAATTCACTGTAATTATCTAGGTTACTCCTTAATTTTGTAGCCATTTATATTTGTGAAATGTTACTAATGTGGCAGCCTTGTTTGTGTATTCTCTTTGTAGCTATGTCTGTAGGGCCACTGTAAAGGGCACATCCCTGGAAATACAAGACTTGAGTCTCAAGGTCAAAGAGTTGTTGAATGACACTTACAAAGAGGGACCATTTTCCCTGTACGTGAAACCTGAAGACATGGCTGTGAAGTTAATAGGTAAAACTTCACTGAAACCTCATTGGAAATCACACATTTTTCAATTCTGTCTATAAGTGTTTTTTATCAAATTTATATTCTGTGGAGAGGTTGGGCTAGAAAACATCCTTACAAGTAACCAGACTGACCTCATGTGATGTACAGTCTGTAGAACTTCATGCAATGACAGCAATATCAAAAACTTGGGTTCCAGATGAATGGAGATAAGTTCAAACATGAATCCTGGAGCCCAGGCACGTCTGAACACCTTTGCAACGAAGGCAGAGTAAAGCTGATGCAGCCACAAATCCAGGAGCTCCTGGTGATGGCAAGTACCCCAGGGAGACTGAAACCAAACAACCAAACCAAATCTATCTGCCAGCATTTTCTTAATGCCTGTGCATATTGGACCAATCCTCAGATGGAAAATAAGTATTTTATTGGTTTGGTTACCGTCTCTGTTCTTCCTTACAAAAAACAGGAATAAGAGATAAGAGCTAACAGACTATACCTGAGATTCAAAACCACATTTTATAGCAATAACTTACAAAATATCAGTTGCAGATGATAAAACAAACCTGGAGGAAAAACATTGATGGGTTAATGAGGGGCAATGTGAAGCACTTTCTGATAGATTAGAGAAGCCTGGAGGGTGTGCTGTCATTGAATATGGTTTGTGATGCTGGAAACTCTGTACCTGAGAACTGACCTTGTCAAACAAAAGGGAAAAAATTGTAGAAGAATAGATTAAATATTTAAATAAAATGTTTTCTTACTGACAGTAAACCTGTAAAATGCTCTTGTCTGGTCCGCAAATTGGAACTCATTCCCATTGGGAAACCAGGTCGACAGGACAGCTGGGTCCCTGGGTGTCAGGGGGATCTTCCTTTTGACTACTGAGTCTTTGTAAAGAGCTTTTATTTATTTCCTCCTCAGCACTAGTGGGTTGTCAAGAAAGCTTTTCCCTCATGAGGTACAAGGGGAATTATTCCTGGCCTGTAAGAAGTCCAGCCTCTGAGACAGAGGTCAGCTGCAGGAAAAACCCTCTGCAGTCTGCTCAGAGGAGCTGGTGAATGACGAGACATCTTGTATTGGTTCCTCCATGGAAAACAGGAGGGAACAGCAGGTTTTGTAATGGCAAATCAGATGGCAGTCTGCCATGGCACACAGCAGTGCCATGCCAAGGAAGATGCAAAGAAATCCAGGGTTGGTCCTGCACAGGCTGCAGGAAAAGGGTTTGGCATCATTCCCATCACCTGCAGGGAGAACCTGCTGGCACTGCAGGGACCTGATCTTCTGCTTGGGCAGGAAGGGGAAACCTTGCCATGTAGCATTTTTTGCCTTCTCTTAATGGCTCCTGCCCTCCTATACCTCACGATGCGTTTCACATGGCTCTGGCATTTGGGCTCTGCCCCCACTCTGCTGGGTGAGTGCTAAGTCAGATCTGACTTGAAAGTCCATTTTAAGTTGGGTTAGTAAATTGCATTCTTAGCTACCTGAGTGGGAAATATGAGGAACATAATGATTATATTTTTTTTTCTTGTAACAATGTGCATGGTTTTCATTTTTCAGTGAAATTAGTATTGAACTTGAGCAAGATTTTTGGAAGAAACCAAACATGACTAAATGCAAATTACTGGAAAAACTTCCAGATAATATTCTAGACCTCCAAGATATCAAGCTAACAGAAGGTATGGCACCAGATACTTCGGTGACACAGTAAATCACAGTAAAAATAGTTGTAATTAGATAATGCTCATGTTGCACATCTGAAGAAGCAATAAGATTGTTTTAGTGCATCCTGCGCATCTAGTCATCTTAAAGGTTTTTTTATTGTTGATGAATTTTGCAGATCCTTCCAAATTCTCTATCAAATAATCTATTCTCAAAACCTACACTTAGATTTACAGCTAGGTAAGTAACCAGTGAATAATGTGGCAGATTTTGCCTGTCTATGCACTCTATAACCACATCAAAGCAGTTCACAGTATCCCATGGAAAGAAGCACAAATCAGTGTCTGGAGTTGAAAAGTTGGTGCTGTAATGGTGGTAGCTTTTGTAAGCTGTGAGATGACCTCTACCAGATGTTTATACGTTTTATAAGCTATGCCAAACAGTGCGAGTAGTTTGAATGGTGAACAAACCAAATACCAGAGCTTATCCTCATCCTCAGCAGTGCATCAAATAATAGGTCATGGAAAGGTATCTGCAGTTGCACACAGTCTGTCTGACTCCTAGGGTGTAAAATTTGCTTCTATAACAAAATTATAGAAGGGTTATCAGATGATGAATGGCAAATACAAAATACCATTCAGAATTTGCTTTTGCTGCTGTACCAGGTAAGCAGCATTAGGGACAGGGGCAGATTTTGTGTAATCTGGAACTCACTAATTCTTGTAAACAACCAAAGTTAGAACTAAATATTCTTTGCAGATAGTATTTATAAACCCAAAAGCAGGTGACAGTATTCTTTTGAAAAGTACATTGTTTTCTTCCTTTAAAATAAAATCTGAGATGTGCAGATTTTACTTAAAAGTTTTGCCATTTTCATTGACATGTTGAGGCCTTATTGACTTATGACATAAGTTTGCAATAGATCAGGAGCATTAGAGAGACAGGTAGCTGTATGGCCAGACAGATAACTATGCCACATAAATCATCTGCAGTTCCTTTTTTTTTTCAGAGAACACACAAGATGTTGAACAGCATCTTTTACACCTCTTGCCGGATGCAACACTGCGTGCAAAAGAAGTAGAAATCATTGCAAGTAAAATTTCTGATATTGTAGAACTTGCAGATGTGAGTGTGACACTTGCAGAGACTGTATTGTCTATACTAGGCTATATTCTGCTGCAAGAAATAGAAGATGAGAACTTTAGAAAAATAACCAATAGGTAAGTAAGATAACTTGCCCAGAAAAAGCTTCCTAAGCTGAAATGGCACCATGGTGTAATTTATTCAGTCTATTAAAATATCATCACCGGAGCTAGAAATTTCTGTACTTCAATCTTAAACATAATTTGAGGTTCTTACCAGCAGAAATTTGTCATTGTGTGGTCAAAGATGCTTTTAGCAGAACCAGTTCTGCAGAAGTCCCCATTCCAGTGTTGTTCCCTGTGGGCATCCCTGCCTGGAGTCAGACCAGGAACTGCCCAGCTGCCATCTCTTCTCACAAGGGTCTTTGTGGCTCAGCAGTGAGGGCTGTGGGCAGGTCAGCCTGGAGACACAATTCTCTTTCACCCTCTACCTTTGCTGATAAAGACTTTTTAAATGCAGCTATTCAATGTTAGTCTTCACAATCTATATTTAGGATCCTGCATCCATGGTGTGATTCTCATACATGCTAAAATCGAGGTTCTTAGCTTTAAAAACACCTCTCTTCTTTGAGGTCTTAAAGGGAACTTGGCTGCCTGGTTTTGCATGTCTGAGCAGAGCACTGTCCAGAGCAGTGCAGGNACAGGTAGCTGTATGGCCAGACAGATAACTATGCCACATAAATCATCTGCAGTTCCTTTTTTTTTTCAGAGAACACACAAGATGTTGAACAGCATCTTTTACACCTCTTGCCGGATGCAACACTGCGTGCAAAAGAAGTAGAAATCATTGCAAGTAAAATTTCTGATATTGTAGAACTTGCAGATGTGAGTGTGACACTTGCAGAGACTGTATTGTCTATACTAGGCTATATTCTGCTGCAAGAAATAGAAGATGAGAACTTTAGAAAAATAACCAATAGGTAAGTAAGATAACTTGCCCAGAAAAAGCTTCCTAAGCTGAAATGGCACCATGGTGTAATTTATTCAGTCTATTAAAATATCATCACCGGAGCTAGAAATTTCTGTACTTCAATCTTAAACATAATTTGAGGTTCTTACCAGCAGAAATTTGTCATTGTGTGGTCAAAGATGCTTTTAGCAGAACCAGTTCTGCAGAAGTCCCCATTCCAGTGTTGTTCCCTGTGGGCATCCCTGCCTGGAGTCAGACCAGGAACTGCCCAGCTGCCATCTCTTCTCACAAGGGTCTTTGTGGCTCAGCAGTGAGGGCTGTGGGCAGGTCAGCCTGGAGACACAATTCTCTTTCACCCTCTACCTTTGCTGATAAAGACTTTTTAAATGCAGCTATTCAATGTTAGTCTTCACAATCTATATTTAGGATCCTGCATCCATGGTGTGATTCTCATACATGCTAAAATCGAGGTTCTTAGCTTTAAAAACACCTCTCTTCTTTGAGGTCTTAAAGGGAACTTGGCTGCCTGGTTTTGCATGTCTGAGCAGAGCACTGTCCAGAGCAGTGCAGGCAGCCTTGACAAGGGCAAATGCAAGGACACAGAGTTTACCCATTCGGAGCTTTGCTGGACAAGCCCCTGAGCAGCAGCTCTGCCTCCAGAGCATATCCTGCCTGAGGTGGTGAGGAGTTGGAGGATGGACTTCCAGAGGTTCCTACCAGACAAAATTTTTCTGCCTCCCATATTTCATCTCCTGGTACAATTAGATGATTGAAAATAATCAAATTAGCGGATTTTGCAAGTTACTGCCTTCCAGATGAAGTGCAGTTTTTGACTGGGTGTGAATTTTGACTCAGGTCTTCTCAGAACCTCCTTCTGTGGTCCCTGCAGGACAGTATCTTCCACCTGCCAGAGGTCACTAAATCATGCCAACTCAACTGCTTGCCATCACCCGTGCCTGTGCAGACAAAGTGCCATCTACCCCAAAATTGACCCATTCTGCTCTAGTGCTTGCTCCTTGTGATCATAAATCAGAGCAAAGGCTTTTAGTCTCTTGGGTGTGTGTTGTGAAACCAGCAGAACATCTCAAGAGTTGTATTTTTTTTCTTTCTGTTGCTCTTGTTGAAGTATCCTGAAGATGACCGAGGAGATGGGCTATAAGGTTACCTACATAGAGGGAAATATGTCAGTCATAACCACGTCCCTGGCCCTCTTGGTGCTGCGTCCAGATCCCAGCCTGTTTGGAGGACAGGCCTTTGGCATTACCTCCTACAACAGAGGTGTGAATCTAAAGGTGAGAGCAAAGTATCACATCAGGGACCTCTGACTAAACCAGACAATCTTCCTGCTCTTTTGTCTCAATTTGAATTAGACCTGAGGATGGCACCTCAGAGCATGTCATCTCTCTCCTGATGGTCAGTGTACAAGAAAACCCTTTCAAAAATGCTTTGGCCTCGGTGTTTTTGCCAAAATCCTTGAAGAACTTCCTAGGGATCGAGTACTCTGACCCAGACAAGCGTTCAAAGATCCAGTTCAAGTTTTTTGGCACTACTTCACCTTTTCTGGTAACTATGACTCCCAGCAAACCCTAACACAGCAGGAATGGGCTCAGCTGTTCTCTGTGCCTACCAAAGAAATCCCAACAGCATCATCTGTTCTGGGCACATTAGCATCAGACTGATGGAGGGATGTGCAGGCAAAATGTACTCAGGCAGCAAAACCTTCTCTGAGACAAGGATGATCTGAGAGGTGCCTGTAGACCTTAGACTTTTTTGCATTTTCTGTAGCTGATATTATTCTAGTCCTTCTGTTCTGCAGGAAAAGAACATACCCTAACCTCCTCTGATTGTAAAGATGCGTAGCATATGCCAAACATCACGAAAATAATTTCAAGTTATGTCTCCATTAAAATAAAATAGCAGCATGATGTGCAGGATTTATGACTATTCTAGTACTTACAATATTTTCTTAAGGACAGGTGGGTATAATTTAGAAAGGAAGACGTTTCTTTGAAATGATGGTTTGTGCAGTGTGCTAAACAATGCTTTGCACAACAAAGGAGCACTCACAGTTGTGTCTCCTGTCTAATGAGCTTAATGATGTACAACCAAATGTTTAAATGTGCTGAAACAATTAGACAGCTTTCTCAATCCAGCTGGTGCATCTGAAACTCAGTTCTGCTTCAGCTGATGTGAAGACTGTCCCTGAGCTGCAGCTATGTTTTTTAATGACATAGCAAGTAGCTAAATTANTTTCTGTTGCTCTTGTTGAAGTATCCTGAGGATGAAGGAGGAGATGGGCTATAAGGTTACCGACAAAGAGAGAAATATGTCAGTCATAACCACATCCTTGGCCCTCTTGGTGCTGCGTCCAGATCCCAGCCTGTTTGGAGGACAGGCCTTTGGCATTACCTCCTACAACAGAGGTGTGAATCTAAAGGTGAGAGCAAAGTATCACATCAGGGACCTCTGACTAAACCAGACAATCTTCCTGCTCTTTTGTCTCAATTTGAATTAGACCTGAGGATGGCACCTCAGAGCATGTCATCTCTCTCCTGATGGTCAGTGTACAAGAAAACCCTTTCAAAAATGCTTTGGCCTCGGTGTTTTTGCCAAAATCCTTGAAGAACTTCCTAGGGATCGAGTACTCTGACCCAGACAAGCGTTCAAAGATCCAGTTCAAGTTTTTTGGCACTACTTCACTTTTTCTGGTAACTGTGACTCCCAGCAAACCCTAACACAGCAGGAATGGGCTCAGCTGTTCTCAGTGCCTACCAAAGAAATCCCAACAGCATCATCTGTTCCAGGCACATTAGCATCAGACTGATGGAGGGATGTGCAGGCAAAATGTACTCAGGCAGCAAAACCTTCTCTGAGACAAGGATGATCTGAGAGGTGCCTGTAGACCTTAGACTTTTTTGCATTTTCTGTAGCTGATATTATTCTAGTCCTTCTGTTCTGCAGGAAAAGAACATACCCTAACCTCCTCTGATTGTAAAGATGCGTAGCATATGCCAAACATCACGAAAATAATTTCAAGTTATGTCTCCATTAAAATAAAATAGCAGCATGATGTGCAGGATTTATGACTATTCTAGTACTTACAATATTTTCTTAAGGACAGGTGGGTATAATTTAGAAAGGAAGACGTTTCTTTGAAATGATGGTTTGTGCAGTGTGCTAAACAATGCTTTGCACAACAAAGGAGCACTCACAGTTGTGTCTCCTGTCTAATGAGCTTAATGATGTACAACCAAATGTTTAAATGTGCTGAAACAATTAGACAGCTTTCTCAATCCAGCTGGTGCATCTGAAACTCAGTTCTGCTTCAGCTGATGTGAAGACTGTCCCTGAGCTGCAGCTATGTTTTTTAATGACATAGCAAGTAGCTAAATTACATCAGTCATCCCATGGAGTTTAGCTGATCACCATTTCTGAGGAATACAGTTTAAAAAAAATGAGAGCAGGGCAGAGCTTGGATTCATTTTGCATGTGTGTGTTTTTCCTCTGCAGGATGACAGTTTAATGATGGAGAGGTTGAACAGTTACGTTGTGAGTGCCAGCACTGAAAATTCATCAGTTCAGAACCTTAATGAGCTTGGGGCTTTCACTCTCCATCACATAGACCAGAACAGGGTAGGATGTGTTCATTTCATCAGGGATGGGGTGAGGCAAATCTGGCTTCACTTACCCTTTCAATAAACTGGAAACAGGACAAATAAAACACTTTGCTGCATGACCTCTCCATGGTACATGGACCCAAACACTGACTGACCACAACAGATCTCAGTGTTTAATAATTCCTGCAGATCACTAAAGCTTGTGTCTCCACTCTAAATCCATACAACATACATAGCAACAACAGACATAGTTATTGTTTCCTTGTTCTGATCTAGACAATTTTTTTTCAAGGAATAGATTATTTAGCAGAAAATAGTGGGTTTTGGATTGGACTGAAATGATTTATCCTTGATCTGAATTTGGAAAATAGGTTAAGTCACCAAAAGAGAGGAACTTTAAAAAAACCTAAACCTTGCAAAGATATTTTCAAAACCAAATTGTTTTTCTTTGTTTTAAAATGGAGTTTCAAAAAGTTAGTCTATTTTATTTTTAAATGAGCATGGGTCAAACTTGTTGATTGAATTCCTCCTTAGCATTTTTGTGCTGCCAATGTTTACGGTTCAGCCTCCACATGAGTATATTACAAACCCAAGGTGTACTGGTTTGAAAGCAAATCCAGTGAAAGACTCTAAGTCAGAAATACAATTTAATAGGAAAACTATAAAATAAATATAATAGTAAAAGGAACAAACAAAAATACCCTTGGCAGAGTCAGAACACAACCTGACACCCTGTTCGTTAGGGTGGTGGGTAGCAGTCCAAATGAAGCAGTCTTGTTGAAGCAATGATCCTGTAGAAAGATCTGGCAGCTCCTGTCCTCTGGGAATCCAGTCGGGGCATGTGCTGTCCCAAACTCCAGATTATATGCAGGTGGCAATGCTTGGCTCCTCCCCCCTGGGCAGAGTATCTAACAATGGGCTGATGTCATTCTATGAGTCATACAATGGGTCATTGATGGCCCATTAAGCAGAGATAGCTCCTGAAGGGAGTTACTTGTGAATCATTGGCCAGTGCATTGACGGGCCATTAACAGCAGATAGTCCGGAGGGAGGGGGCAGGGAAAACACTGCCCCACCTGGTTCCAACAACCCATGAAGATGGTAATAGAATACATATTTTGGGCACATCTTACATTGCAACCTAGGACACAAGGCAAAAGAAAATTATTCAATAAGATGAACTTGGTTAAAGTTCGAGTTAATGAGGACTTGTAATTTCTGCTTTCATGGCAAAATGCTCCTTCCATTCAGCCAATATATACCCAGAAATTTCACCTAGCTATCCCCTCTCTTCTGTCATTTTTACTCCACCAGGCCATCTGGCACCTTTCAGATTTTTTCCTTGACCTTTTAAAATTATCTTAATTAAATATTTAAGGAGCTATCATCCAAACCTACATCTTTGGCTCTGTGCCTAATTATATTTGACAGCCTACAAATCACACATCTTAACAACTTATCTGTTAGGCTGTCTTTCTGTAAACTCTGTGCATAATTAAACTTTAATAATGATATAATAATAGTAAATTAATCTGTGCCTTGGAAAAGTTTGCTGCAGCATTATGAGTAATAAACTAGAATGTCCCCAAGAGAAATCATTGCACTGAATATCCATTTACATCTGTTCAGCTCTCATTTGTCTTCCCTGCCTGACTTCAGAGAAGGGAATTGCTGAAATTCTAAAGTAAAGGTTTCTTGTAGGGTTTTTTAAAAAATTTGTAAAATCTCAGGTTGTTATTCCAGGTCTTAGTCATAACTTTTGAATTTCACCAGTAATTTGGTGTGACATCTCAGGCACCACATGAACCCAATGAGATTAGACACAGGAATTGGTCTAAGGTGAACGATTTGTCAGATTTGCTGCTGTCCTTAAAATACTACAAGGTACTGAAAGGTACAGGTAAAACTGGGA
Organism: Alaudala cheleensis; assembly: GCA_013398995.1. Classification (NCBI taxonomy): domain Eukaryota; kingdom Metazoa; phylum Chordata; class Aves; order Passeriformes; family Alaudidae; genus Alaudala; species Alaudala cheleensis. The sequence goes on from VWYE01028473.1 coordinate 13,575, forward strand.
AAATCACTGACTCTCAGGATTTCCCTTGGTAAAGGGGAAGGCAAAAAGTGGGACTCTGCTAGTTTAGTGCCATGGGTGAGACAGCCAGTGTCCTGGCTGGCTCCCCAAACCCAAGTGTCCAGCTGCCCCTGACCTCGTGGCATCTCCACTCACCCACAGACCCCCTGCAGCACTGCACACACAATCACAGACACAAGTGGGCTTTGCTGCCAAGCAGTGCAGAGGAAATCAAATTTAAGTGCCTTGATTATACACCACAATTAGAGGTAGACTACACCATCTGCAAGTGCAGAGAGAGTGCAGATGTACTGAATAAATGTCACAGCCTCTTTTTTTTTCTGTTTCCAGGGCAATGCAGCAGTGCACCGCGTCTTTTGGGACTTTGGGAAAAACAGTGAGTGTTACTTGCTGAGCTGGCTCTGTCCCCAGCATTGCAGAGGCTTCGGCTTCTTGTCATTGCACCTTGAAACTTGAGTTCGTGCTGCTGCTTTGTGTTGATGTCAACACCTCAGTACTCAGTGTTATCCCCAGGGATATGGGTATGGCATTGTGCAGTGCTGCATCTACATGAATAAGACGACTTAACCTAAGAAAAAGGCAGAAATGCAATGAAATGTCAGATGAATTCTTACCATGACTTCAGGGAATACAGTAGGGGCTTTGCTGGGGTCAGGTTTTTAAAATGGTTCAGACAATCAGCAGACAGAGAGATAACTGTGAATTGGGTTAACTCAGAGCATGTGGGAGAGGTTTCCTCTGCAATTACTAGGAGTAGAAATTATTTGTTTCTTTTTAATCAGAAGCTTAGCTTCTGAATATGTGATGCACACCACATAAATTGAGTAATAACATTCAGTCTTACCAGGGAAGATCTGGCTGTTTCAGTGCTGCACTCTGCCTAAACAAATCCTTTGCCCTGTGTATGTTTCTTCTCTTCTGTTTCTACATCCTCCAGCACAATCTAGCCCGGCACTAGGTTAGTTCTCTGTCTGCCTGTCTTTTTGTCTGTCTTTCTTTCTTCATTCCACCAAAAGCTTTCATCCAAATTTTGAGGTTCTCAGGCAACTACAGAAGATGTGTTTCAGTGTGAAATCTCACTTGTGTGCTGCTAAACGACCCTGCAATCTGTACTAACTTGAGCTCATCTTTACACACCCTGTGTGCTGCAGAGCTATAAATGATGGAGGATGACTAACTCTGCTTAGAAATCCTTTTTCTTTAATACACGGTGTAGGATACTGTTAGTGTTCCGGGACGGTAGCAAGGGATCTCTGGGGTCCAAGACCGCTCTTAGAACATGCATCTTATTACATGGGTCGTGGGTAAAAAAAAGGGGGCTTGCTCAAGCTGCCAGCCACAGCTAAAAGCATACCCCAGAGAGAGAGCCACGAGTTCTTGTTACAATACTTGATATCTTTTTCTGTGTTGAATATTCTAATTTACAGTAACCAACCAGTACAAGACACAAATCCTATAGAATTTACATACAGCCTATAAGAGTTACTACACTACCATACTGTGTTACATTTTAAACCCTAAAATCCACTTCCTAAACTATTTTTTCTTCCCTGCCACACTGGTAGGGTCCCTCCGACCTTTGGGCCTTTGGCATCCCTTTAGTTTCTAAGGGTATTTTTCAATCAGAGGAGATTCTCCTTCAGCTGGCTAAAGCATTGTCTTCTCCAGTTATTCAGTAACTAGCTGGCTGGCTTTCATTTCTACCTCGCTTATAGGTTTCATATTCTCACAATCTCTTTGCCAAGCAACTATTTTATAAGGCTTTCCTGTTTCATCTTCCCCAACACACAGATGGACTGGGTAGTTGGAATACATGAGGGTGTGAAATGGAACATACAGATATGAACTATACAACCTGTTTTTGTAACCATCTTACCCATTTTGGAGTCCTACTGGTGAGTACTCCATGAATCATCTTCCATAAAGTCCAGTGGTACTAAACAAAGTCATCACTAGTTTTGGAGAAGAGATGGGAGATTAATATCTATACAAGCTCTTAGATATCCACAATGTTGCCAAAAGCAGTAATAACAAAAAAAAAAACAGGATAATAATTTATGGTGTAAAGTTATTTAAATGTCACTTGCTTCAAGGCAATTTTGTTTTACAGGTGTAGTTTGTACTTTGCAGTGTAACTTAATTAACCTTATTGTATTATTTACTGTGTTGGAAGTACTATGTTAAATTTATTAACTGCCATGACAACTAATGGCATTAAATATTTTTGAAAGTTTTATCTATGCTCCATCAGAAAGTGAAGTTTAGTATAAATATGGGAGATGTCATTATCTATCTCCTCTTATTTCTCTGTAATACAGAGAAAACTGCCTCTAAAAGCAAAATGTCAAAAGCAGGGATGACTGCTGAAAATGGGCTGCAACAAAGGCAAAGAGAAAGGCAGGTTCTAAGCAAACCAAGTAGATTAAATTGTCTATTCCCAGTAGGACACAGCCCACAGTATGGGGTGTGGCTCCACCTTTGCCTTTGAATGCTTCCCCTAGAGGTCAGCATGACCCTGCTCCGGAGACAAAACCCCTCCTGGGAGTAAAAATGTGGCTTTACAGAAAGGAATTGAGATGGTTCCGATTTCAGACATTTGCTCAAGTTTTCATTCAAGCAAGAAGAATTCAGTCTGATTTTCAGATCACACCTCTCACTGTCACTTTGATAATCAGCACAGCTACAAGTCTTCATCAGCATTGTCCATGGGACATCAGAGATGTAGGTTACTAGTCTGAGGTTCAAAGTTTCTCTAAACAGAAGAGAAGCTGTGTCAGGGAACAACAAAATCCTCTCAGTGTTCCTCCTGGCAGCAGCTGTGGAGAAGCAGGGCCCAGCCTCCTGTCTGATTTTGCAGCGGTGCTTTCTGGACAGGGAGGATCTACCATGCTTCAAGACATTTAGCAGGTTTGTGCAGTTTCCAAGCATGGCAGCTGCCACTGAAACAAAGTAGTTTCTCCTACAAAGCGAGCTCCCAGTAGAAGAATTTTGGTAAGATCCTGGAATCCATGTTCAATTTGTGGTTTCTGAAGAGCAGCTTTTCTAGCTTTACAACTTATTGCTGGATACTTTAAATACTGTTGGTTAATTTACCATTTACTAGTTTGGATATTCTGCGGGACTATAAAATAAGAAACACATAAATATATTAATGGAAAATCTCCAAAAGTTGCAGTAAGCAGAACAGTAATTTCACAATGTCAAAGTGTGAAAGGAATTTTCTAAATCCGTCTTGGCAAACAACTGTGTTTCTTTATCTTGTAACACAGGATTTGGCCCGGAAAGAAATAGATGTCCCGTATGATCATATATTAACTCTGATAAGCTATGCAGGATGTGATGCTTCTTCCCTTTTTTTGGGAATAACACTCATGACATATCTAACCCTTGAGTAAGTCTGATCCTTTTTCTTACACTGATTTTAATATTTTGGCAATAAGGAATTTGCAGCAATTATCAGAATGTTTGCTAATATTTGATGCTGTGATGCATAAGAGGGAGGACTGAGAGCTGAAAATATAAATTTTACTCTATTTTGATGTCTGACTGTTGCGAAATTAGAGAGAGTTGAAAACTCATGCTTCAATACAAGCACTTGTCTGAACTGTTCAGCAATTTTTATGTTCCTACATTTCACAAAATCATTGAATGCTTTGGATTGGAAGGGATTACTAAAAGGTCCTTACTAAAGACTTCANTGGAGAAGCAGGGCCCAGCCTCCTGTCTGATTTTGCAGCGGTGCTTTCTGGACAGGGAGGATCTACCATGCTTCAAGACATTTAGCAGGTTTGTGCAGTTTCCAAGCATGGCAGCTGCCACTGAAACAAAGTAGTTTCTCCTACAAAGCGAGCTCCCAGTAGAAGAATTTTGGTAAGATCCTGGAATCCATGTTCAATTTGTGGTTTCTGAAGAGCAGCTTTTCTAGCTTTACAACTTATTGCTGGATACTTTAAATACTGTTGGTTAATTTACCATTTACTAGTTNTTACCCCTGGACATGGGTGAGATATTATGTCAAGAATCTGGAATATTCATGTGTATAGGCTGTAAATTAGATGTTGCAGTGATAACCTTGTGGATTTTCCCCTTTTTTTAAAGGAAGGTGTGGAGAGACAACCCCTCAAAAATCCTGCTCAACCTTTGTGCTGCACTGCTGATGCTGAAGATTGTCTTCCTCACCAATTCCTGGCTGACCTCGTTCAACCAGCCGGGCCTCTGCATCACTGTGGCCATGGTCCTCCACTATTTCCTTTTTGCAGCATTCATGTGGATGTGCCCGGAGTCTGTTCACTTTTATTTGGCTCTTGTCAAAGTTTTCAAAGTTTATGTCCAAAGTACATCCTAAAATGCTGCATTGCTGACTGGGGTAAGTAGACTGATTTCCTCTCCACTTCTGTGCTTGTCAGCTTCTCTAATATTGGGGCATATTTATAGAAGTAAGTGAAGGTGCTGAGCTAGCAGAAATGCGATGCACACCCTGCGCTATAAGGATGGATCTCTTTCCCCAGGCTGTTCAGCTTAAACTTCTTCTGTCCCGGGAGACATTAGCAGAGTGCTTGTGGGTCCCTGCACAGTCATATGCAACTGAAAGTGGGTATAAGGTACTGCTTTCTTACCCGTCTTCTCTTTACAGGATGATTTATCACAGTACCTCACGAGTGGGTGTGACTGTGGAGTAATGCTGCCCATAACCTTCACCCCTGTGTGGGGATGCTCAGAGGTGATTTTAACTCCTTCTCTAGGCCTTGTGTCCATTTCTGGCATTCTCTTCCTGATTCCCATGCACAGAATGGATTTGGCTTTCATTCATTGCTCTGCCAAGGACTTTCCCTGACAAGTATAAGAGACTTGTTTGGGAGAAACATGCCAAAAAGAACCCAAATTCTGGTTCACCCGTTAGAAAAGGTGAGGCACTGACCTACAGCAGAATTTGGGCTGTATTATTTGGGTCACCATTAGATGCTGTTTTAAGGTTTTTTTGTTTGGGTTTTTGTTTTGTTTTTTTTTTCTCTTGAATAATATGCAGCATATTATGATCCCTATCCTCAGATCTGATGTCCCACACAATTGTTCTCAAGGGCAGCCATCCTTCATGATGCTGTTGGCAGTAGCTGTTCTCTGTAGAAAAGCCAGAACTAAAAAAAATCTGGGAAATGTGTGGAAGGGAAGACTGATAAAGCGCTGCCTGGTAAACATATTTCTCTGAGATCTTAAAAACAAAATGCTGCAGTCTGCTTATCCTTTGACACTCAGCTTTTGTAATAATCAGTTGGTTTTATTTTACCAGATTTTATCCCTTCTGCAGATGTTTGAAGACTCACAAACATTTTGCAAACACAGACATTTTTATGCCTCCTCATTTGTAATTTGCATAAATAAGGAGATCAAACCTGCTATACTACACATTTAATTACACTGGTTTCAGAAGGAGCTTTGGGGGGGGAGTTTGATCCAAAGATGCACATCTGCTGTAATTACATATCATTGATTATCTGACATCTTTCCATCTTCTCAGTTTTTTCTTTTGAATCAAAATATTTATTTCTCTTTTGCTTTCCACATTAGGAATACCAGCTGTTGTAATTACTCTAGTGCTCATTATAAATAAGGACTTCTATGGCAATGGGTCATTCTCTGAGAGCCATCCTTACAGCAATTTGTAAGTATAATAATTTAAGCTTTTTTAGGGTCACCAGAGTATCTAAAATATACAAGGAATAACCAGAAGTAACTCACTTTTGTCTCCTCTCCCCCATCTTTACCCTCTCCTTTTAGTGGTTCTGGTTTAAAGGAACATTTTGAATGCATAGCTACTACCTGGAGTAATTTTCAAATCAGTGAACTGGGCTTGAGGACAGGGAGGATTTCTGCCAGTCAACTCCATTTTTATCTTCTGTGAATTTCTTTCTTTGCATTAACCCAGTCTAATGAGATATTTTGTTTGTGCTTCTGCATGTTCTGGATTTCTGGTAAAATCTAAAGGCACAATAACTGCTCCAGTATTTTTCACATTTCCTTTTTGTTTTTTTTTTTTTTTCAATGTCAATTCACATCACTGTCTCATCATAATTTCAAGTAGTTTCATTTCAATCATCTCAACTTCTTCTCTTTTCCAGTGGGAAAACATGGCATTTTTTCATCCTTTTAAAAAATGCTTTTATAGCAAAGAATGCTTCCATTTTTTCACCTGCTTCTTGTTTAGCACAATCACTTCTTAGTGAAGATTACCTGGAGTTCCGGGGTTCGATTCTGGCTCGCTCCAGAACCCCGGTGGGTTAGCCCAGCGAGGACCATGGTAAAAGACAGAGGCACTCTTTTTCCTCTTGGGACAATGGTCCCAACTTTATTTCGCCCAGGAGTAGTGAAAAATAGGACAAGAGCCCCAGGGTCTCCAGCCTTTAAGCTCTGGGAAAAGGGGGAAGGAGAGGGGAGGAACCACAACTAATGGGAAAGAATCCTGGAAGAGGGGAAAGGGGGTGTGGGGGAAGGAACCAACCAATAATATCAAAACTCAGGGCGGTTTTCATTACATATCATGTGCAGGTACAACAACTATCCACTGCAATATAATAACAAAAATGGACTATTTAGTGCAACACAACATCTCCCCCTTTTTTTTGGAAACAAAGTTAAAATGAAGGCATTGGACCTACTCAGATGCTGAATATGTGTTTGTCCACCACTTGTGATTTGCGGGCAAGTTAGGTTGCTCTTGGCCTGCAAACTCTGCATGGTTGACTTCTGAGGTAGAAGGAATTAGGCTGTTGAGGGCCTTTAAAATCAGGCAACGAAGAACCCCGAACGCTAACACAATTAAAAACAGAACAAGAAAAATCAACAGGATCATTTTAACTATTGAAGTCCACCACCCTGAGAGTCCCCATCCTTTGAACATTTTGCCAAACCAGTCCTCAGATTCTTGCTTTACTTGTCCAACCAAGACTTTCAGTTCCTTGAGGATGGTGTGGATGTTGGGTGCTTTC
>VWYE01028490.1:0-30449 GCA_013398995.1 Alaudala cheleensis
TCCTTAAACTTATTTTTCAGTTCCGATTAGATGGCAATAAAGGTTTTATTTCTATCAAGTACATACTTTAATCATGACTCATTGCTAGGCTGATATTTATACTCTCTGTTGCTCCTGGTCATATTAATTTCATGCCAGGTGTTAAAGTTGTGCAGTATCATTCTTGACAGTGTCATCTGATTTTTGTGAAAACAGCTTGGAGTTCTTTTTATCTTGCTACACAAAAAAAGGAAAAAAAAACGTAAAAATCCCATAACATGTACTAACTCTTGGTTTTTACTTCTCTTGAGTTTGCCATGCAGGAAGTTGCATCTGATACTTCAGATGCTTCAGACATGTATTTAGCAGATAAAAGTAATATAAAACCAAATGCTTAACAGCAAAACTTTCCTCTCAAAGCTGGGTCAAGGTCTGGAAACACATTTTATGATGTTATATGAAAAAAACTTCTGTATCAAAGTCCATTGATAATCAAGGTATGCTAATGTGTTTCATATTGCAAATCAGGGACAGCTCATGAAGGGAGGGAGCAGTTGGGAATCCCTCAGTAATTCAGTTAGGCCAAAATAAAATTATACTTATTTTTACAGGTGTTTTTCACATGAACAATATTATGTGACAGAACATCTTTCCTTCAACTCTCTACTGAGATCAGAGTAATGTTTTTCCCCTTGGACACTGCCTAGCTCTTACATATAGAGTATTTTATTTCTAATTAGATTAAAGCTTTTTGCTTTCTTGCATTTAGATCTTTCACAGTTTCAGTATTTGGCTGCTTGCTTTAGGAGATTAAGATGTATTAAAAGTGAGAATTAGGATTCCTGCTGTTTCTGTGGCTTGGGGACCTTTTTTGACCTATTTTGCTGGATTTAAAAGTTTTTTCTTTAATAACAGAAGGCCTACTGTTCAATTTTCATGCTGCTTACTTAGTTTTCTATAATTAAGTGTTAGACTTTGATAAGATACATAATCTCTACTGTTGCATGGTAGTTTCATTTTGTTATCCTAATTTGTAGAATTTTTTCAAATGCCTTATGCAGGTAAACTGTTGGCTTAAACTGTTTTAGACTTGGCAATGCTGGGTCAATGCTTCTATTTGGTCTTAAAGGGTTTTCTTAAGCTAAATGGTTCAATGAAAAGATGAAATGATCAGTCAAAACTGGATTACAAGTCTGAGCAATCTGCATCCTCCCTCTTCTTAAACACAGATGTCTGAATGTTCCCAGACTGAATCCTAACCTTGAATTTTCTGGAATGGGAAGGGCAGTTGTGAGTCCTGATTAACCTCCAAGATACCACGAGAGCAATTTTTACCTTTAATTTGGCTTTGTAAAATACTGTTTTATATATATCTAAAATATTTTTTTAACTATTAAGGAAACCCCTCATAATTATATCTGTCCTTTTTTAAACTCTCCTTTTCATACAAGGTTCTGAACATTAAACATTGATCTTAAAAGAAAAAGTTGGGATTGGCGTTCTTGTTTGCCTCCTCTTCCTGGATAAGAAAGTCCTTCTCTTTTCTTTCCTCCTCCAGGGCTACAAGTACATTGTGCCAGAAGGGGAGTGCTGTGGGAGATGTCAGAAAACTGCCTGTGAGGAGCTGCACTTTTGGCCTCGGGGTGATGAAGATCCTCCTTTGCATGAGGTGAGGCACCAGTGGGATGGACACTTTCCCTCCTAGCAAAAGCCCCCTGGAATTATTTTGTGTTCCATGGAAGGAGAGGAAGATGATAGCAGCTTTTTCTTCTATACATCAGGCAGCACTGAGAGACAGTGTTTTGATCAACCCAGTCAATTCTCACATGCAAATCCTCCCCACCCTTTTCTGGGCCAGATTTTTTGTATACAATTACTCATTTCAGCCATGGTAGCTTGAAAGAATGTTCATTGGGTATAATGCCTCCCTGGGTCTCAGCTATTTGTTTGAATTATCCCAGGTAGTTTGTATTGCAATCTGCTGCTGTCTTAAGGAAAAAAAGCTTGTAACTCTGTCATTAGTGAAGAATTAAGTATTTAACCCACTAGAAGAATGTGTTTCATAACTTCATAACAAGCAAAGTTGTTTGAATTGACTGCAATTGGGGATCTGATAATCAGTTTTGCTGTTCTTGAGGTGTATTCAGAGTGGCATCAGTGAAAGCATAAAACCACAAATCAGTGAGCAGGTCCTCCCAGCACTGAACATCTGGCAGCATCTTCCTCCTGGCCTCTGTTGATGTCTGTTCTCATAAATACCACTTGAAGTTCCTGCTTTGTCTGGCCTGTGGGTGATGATAATAAGAGAACTGTCAACAGGATCTTGTCTTTTCTCCATTTGCAAGTGTTTCAGGTCTAGAGATTATTGCTAAAGCCTCCTTTAGCAGAGCTGATGTGCAGCAGGTTGCAGCAGAAAGAGGGGCTGCTCAGCTGCAGTGCAGTGCAGCCAGTCACCAGGGAATAAATGCAGATTCAACTCCAGTTAGGAGTACTTTTCCTTCTTCACATGTTGTTTGACCTTTCCCTTTTAAAGGATACTCCTGTAATTCTTATTCTCTACAAACTCAGCATGCTCTATAAACTGATTGTCACAGAAAGGGTTTGGGGAGAACTGTTGAGTGACACTGCTCCTGATGCAGCAAATGTGCTTTTGGCAATCCAGCATCTGGCTGGGGTGGCCTTCCCTCTCTGCAGGGGCAGAAATGCTGCTGCTTGTGTTTAATCCTCTCACAACTTCCCCTCAGGTTGGCACGGAGTGGCGATCCCCCTGGAACCGCTGCATTGTCAACGAGTGTGTCCGGGTGAACAACGAGGTCTTTGTGCAGCAGAAGAATGTTTCCTGCTCCCAAATGGATGTTCCTGATTGTCCAGAGGGAACTGAGCTGCGCTGTGACCAAGTGATAGACTGCTGTCCTTCCTGCAGATGTGGTAAGCTTTGACATAGGGGATCACTCCAGCATGAATTGTTTCATGGGGTGATTTTCTGTTTCTCAACAACAGTTTTAGAAGTGTGTGTTTTGGAAGAATAGCCCCACTTTGAAGGGCTCCTATATAATTCAGACACTGAATTATAGTACAGAAGCACTTGCTGCTGCGTTCAAAGCCCCATGGGCAAAAGGGGAGGAGGGAATTCTGCCTTCCAGTACCTGAAGGGAGCCCACAGGAAAGAAGGAGAGAGACTCTTGACAAGGGGAATGGCTTCACACTGAAAGAAGCAGGTTTAGATTTGATAATGGGAAGAAATTGTTCCCTGTGAGGGTGGTGAGGTCCTGTCACAGGTTGCCCAGAGAAGCTGTGGTTGCCTCATCCCTGGAAGTGTTCCAGGCCAGGTTGGATGGGGCTCTGAGCAAGCTGTGCTAGTGGAAGGTGTCCCTGCCCATGGCAGGGGTTTGGAACTGGATGATCTTTAAGGTCCTTTCCAAGCCAAGCCTATGATTCTATGACTCCTAACATAGTCTTGACCCAAAAGTCTAAATCAAAGCATTTGGGTAATTGGGCTCAGTCTGGGAGGACTCACAGTGATGTTTAGTTGACAAGTGTGTGTGCAGCCACAGGGTGATGAGGGAGCAGTAGGAGGAAGAGTGGATATATGCTCTCTGATTTGCAGAAAACCTGAGTTCATCTTCTGACAGTGTGAGGCTTGAACTGGAGGGGAAAGTTTATGTTCTGCCATGTACTTGTTCAAAAATAGCTCAGCCAGAGATGTTTTTATGTGGCATCAAGTATAACTCTGATAAATTGTTGCCTTTCAAGGTATAATGTAAGGGGGCTCAGTTATGCCTTTTTACAGTGAAACTGGATACAAATTTCTTCAAGCTGGAACTGTAGTGAGTCAAAAAAGCATAAGTGAGAGATTAAATCTTGGCATTGTCATTACAATGTTGATGATAAATGGAATACTTTTTTCTTTTTCAGTACCCTTGAATGGTTGTCCTTTGAATGGCACTGTTATTGGGGTAAGACACAAATTCCTTTTACTTGTTGAGATGGCAAGATATTTAAATAAATGAATGAGCTTTTTGAAAGACACACACTTGCCAGAATATACACACAGAGAATACAGGGCAGCTTTTTTTTCCAGATGGAATCTCTGCAAGTGAGATTGTGGAGTGAAAGCAGTGCCAGGGGGCTCAGCATGTCTCTGTCCAGCTCCTGACTCTGCCAGGGTTTTCCTATATGACAATGAGCATCTCTGCAAAATGGGGATCCTTATCTTGAAGGATGCTTGAAAAGAGTGCTTAGAAACTGTGGTAATATGCATTTTGTGATGGTTTGCAGACTACCAAGCACACTAGTTCAGGAAGCTCTTTACGAGGGTTGATCTCCCAAGTGATCCTTGCCCACTTCAGGGAAGCAGAACCTTCTNTATGACAATGAGCATCTCTGCAAAATGGGGATCCTTATCTTGAAGGATGCTTGAAAAGAGTGCTTAGAAACTGTGGTAATATGCATTTTGTGATGGTTTGCAGACTACCAAGCCACACTAGTTCAGGAAGCTCTTTACGAGGGTTGATCTCCCAAGTGATCCTTGCCCACTTCAGGGAAGCAGAACCTTCCCATATTCTGCTTAGAGGATAAAGCAGATTAAAGCAAGGATGGAGACTTCCTCCACCTGTGTAGAAGGAGAGGTATCCCTCCTTGGCTGTTAGCAGGAACAGGAAAGCTGAGCTTCCTCCCTGTTTGGCCTCTTTTCCCTTTCAAGATTCCTGCTGATATGCCCTGTGAGGAAATTTTTTCTCAACTGCATGTTTAATGGATAGATTAAGACATGTTTAACCCAGCCCATGACAGTGGGGATGATGGGAGTTAAGCATCTGATCTCATTTATGCTGAATTTATCTTTGGAGAGCTCTGTCAATTGTCCATTGTTTCCCTAAATCCGTATTCTGGCAGCACCTCTGGTGTCAAAGAGCTCTAACTATTCTCACCATCCCCCAGGGAAACAGGTTCTCTTTAGTCATTTAACCTAACTTTAACCTACTCATTCCTGCTTTGTCAACATGTGTCTTCCTTTTTGATTTATTTGAAAGTAAATCTACTCAAATCTCTCTATATTTTAATGGTGTGGCAGGGAGAACCTTTCTCCATCTATTTCTTGTGGCTTGGATGTTTTTTTCACAGTCCAAAGGCATAAGTTTATCAGTTTTTTAGATAAAACCATGTCATCAAGCATCAATCCTTCTGTGTAGAGATGACTTCCCTGTAACATTAAATCCAGGGAAAAACCCTTTTTTTTGTCATAAAAGAAAAGCTTTCTTGTTAGAGCACTGGTTTAAAAGTGATAAATTCTGGAATAATCTACTTCCTCTTTGATCCCTCTACTTGCTTCCTCTATTGTATGTTGACAGAACTAGTTGGAATCCTATAAAGACAATATTTGTAAGGAATTTCAAGCAGGACAGTAATTAGTAGCTCTTGCCACCTTCTCCTGTATAGGATTATGTATTCCATATAAATATATATGTAAATAATTTCTGTATTGTAAACCAAAGCTCTTTCCAGTTGTGTGCTGTTCCACATGACCAACTAATTTTCTTCTCCTTCAACAAAATGTTCACCTGCTCAGTCAAGTAAAGTACTTTTCCCTCTCTTCAAAAACTTCAAAATATTTACAAATAATTTAAAATGAAACATAAGCGAATTTTGAAACAAAATGTCATGTTGAAGGCAAAATGAGAAGTGTCTGTGTTTTGAAAACTTCAAAATAAAGTATCTCTTCTGCAAAATTGAAAAAAAAAAATCCTAAAATTTCTTAAACTAGCTTCATTTAATGACTTACTGTAAGTTAATTATCTGTATGTCTGAAATATTTTAGCACCTGGCATCACTACAGCTTTGTCTTGTATATTCTCTGCTTCAGTGGGTGGTTCCGGAGTCCTGGTCAGGAAGGAAGATGTGTCCACAAAGTTTATACTTCCTGGATTTCAAACCCTTTATGTTGGGTCGTTTAAGAATAGGTTTCAAGTTTCATTTTATATCAAGGGAAAACTTTTCTACATTAACTCCTTCCCTGAATAGTTCCAAGTTCTGAGTTTTTTACTGCATTTCTGGTAATTGACTGTATCCTTAATCCCTTTACATTTTTGTCATGTATCTGGTTACCAATATTATATTCCAGTAATTTGGTGTGTTGCATCCACTCTGCTGTTCTTAACCATGCTGTGGGTTTTAACTGCAAGCTTCCAAGCAGGTGGCTGTATTTACCAAAAGGATTATCTGTATCTCTCATCTGTTTTCTCAAGCTTTTACTGAGTAGTGTTTTTGAAGGTGATCTGAGCAGATCTGAGTTTTCTGCAGGTTATTTTGGTGACACTGGGTTAGCAAGTGTTCACATTTTATTCCAAGCTCGCCAAGAAAGCACATGATAGGTGTATTATATAAAGGGAAAAATCTGTGTCAGTCCATTATTTTGTCCAGTTCTGGCATGCTAAGCAAGTTTGGGATCGGGGCAAGACCTTCTCCCAAAAGTTCAAGGCACCTGTGTGTGAAGGTTTCATTTCAACATATCTCTAGTAATCACTGTGTTCCTGTCTCTCACAGTGATTGTCCCATGAATTCAACTTTATCTATTTTGTACTTAATTGGAAAGTTAGAACTATCAGAAGATTCCATGAGGATATCAGTGATATCAGTTGTGGTTTTGTAGACCCTTTCTTTATGATGTTAAAGCCTGGAGCCACTGAGGCATTCTTTGATAAGCCATGTCATGTGGTCTGCACTGGGACTGTCACTCTGGTGTCTGACTGCTTTCCAGTGTTCAGATCAAACAAGAAATCTGGTCTTTCATAGGATATTTGCTCTCCATCTGTTGTGGTGTAGCCCCAGCCAGCAGCCACTAGCTCACTCCCCTCCAGCAGGACTGATGAGAGAATGGGAAGTGTAAAAGTGGGAAAACTTGGGATGGGATAAACCCTTTATCCTGGGTTGGGATAAAGACAGTAACAGTAAACTCAGGGTAAGGAAAGCTAAACAATGAATCAATTCACTGCTTGCCTTGGTTGGGCGCGTGTTCAGCCTTCCCAGACAAGCAGAATGGTGACTTGGGAAGACAAGTGCCATCACTCCAAACATCCCCCCTTCCTCCTTCTTCTCCTCACTCTGTATTCCAGTCATGATGCCATAAGGTCTGGAATGTCCCTTTGGTCAGCTGGGGTCACCTGTCCTGGCTGTTTCTCCTCCCAGCCTCCCGTGTACCCCCAAGTCTCCTCAGCTGACTGGCAGTAGGAAAAGCAGAAAAGGCCTTGGCTCTGTGCAATCCCAGCTCAGCAATGACAACATCCCTGTTGCAGCACAAATCCAAACCACAGCCCCATTCCAGCCACTGGGAAGGAAATTATCTGTACCCCAGCCAAAACCAGCACACCCTCTCTCTCCAGCAGCAAAACTTTGAGTGTATCTCCATGTTTGCCTCTGTTGAGGTTTTTTAACCCTCCAGATTAATGATGGCCACTACAAAAGGTTAAACCTGGAAAGCTGAGGAATCCCATGTTCAGGTCTCAAGCTGAGCTGTTAAAAGACAGGGATCTCCCCCTTGGTATTTCCTCTTTCATCATGTTTTATGTGGAGGATCCTTTTTCTAAACCTCAGGAGAGAGTCATTACTGTTACTGGTTATAGAGGCCTGAGGACCTCTGTTGTCTTGGGGCACAGAATAAGAATGTAGTTAAAATTCTGAGCTCAGAACATTTTTCCTTCAGAGTATTGGCTCTAAACTACCCATAAATGCATTACTTTTACACTGTTACTGTGGCCAGCTTCTTGGTTTTGCTCCATTTATTTCATGAACATTTAGTATTTCAAAAAGGAATCTGTGGATATGCACAGTTCCAAGTGAAATCAATGGTGACATTCCATTAATATCTGAAGCACAATTAAAACCTTTACTAATCTAGAAAAAATTGCCTATTTACCTTATTTATTTACCTTATTTATTAGTTTTTTAGAATTTTGTGAAAATCTTGAGTAGGTCGTTCCTGCTTTGTACCTTCAACCTTTTGTGGTTTATTACGTTGGGGTTTTGCACTTGGGAGGAAGAAAGAATTTGCCTTCAGAATTCCTTTCAGTGCAGGGTAACCAATTACTGACTCCACTTATTTTTGTTTCTTAATGGTTTGGCGTTTTTGCTCTGCATTTTAAATCTCTTTTTTACTTGCTTTGAAAAGGTGATGGGATCCAGAAAACAAGGTGCTGGGGAAGAGCTCAGGGAATTTGTGTTCGGCCCAATTTGCTTATAACTGTGGACAAGTATAGTTCTTCAATCAATAATTCTGGGTTTTTTTAGTTTGTCTTTTCTTAATTTTAGGCTTTTAGGTTCTTAGAAATTCCGAGCAGTGTTACAAAAACAATAACAAGCAATATCTGCCCATAATCTGTGGGTTGTGATGGCTCTAGAAGAAAATTTTGTTGCCAAATCAATTCATTACACTCAAAGAAATGAACTCTTGGCAACCACGTAGTCAGAATAAAAAAAATCTTCCTCGTGATTTTCAAGGATCCCTTTCTTGCTTGCTAGATTTGTAAGCAACAAAGAACTGCCAGTGCCAGATTAAGGAGTTTCTAAAAGGGCTTTCTTGAGAAATAGCTTGTGCCGTGCTGATTGGTTCTGGAATTAGAGATGAAAAAAATTGGGGTCTCTGGAAACTTGGCAGCATGGGTTTATTGTTTCTCTAGCAAAGAATTACCGTGCAAGATTTGATGAAAGAGATTTAACCTGAAGGCACTTGTTGATGTGAATTCTGCTGGTGAGATGGTCCCTGGCTGACAGACTGGTTCTGCTGTTCCAGCACGGCAGGCGCCTGATGGTGGATCCGTGCACGACGTGCGACTGCTTCCAGGCAGCCCCTCGGAAATACAGCCTGAGGTGCACCAAGCTGAACTGCCAGGCCTGCCCAGGGGTGAGTGGGGCAGGCTGGGGGTCTGCTTAGGGGTGTGTCTGGTCAGAGTTGTGGTGTTCTCTACACACGCCAGTTTACGTCTGGCACAACTCTGGGGCCTTTGGCCTTTCTTCAGGTTCTTCTGGGAAGTGTTGGCTCTGTGTTCTTTCCATGAATTGCACCAAATCTGATCTAAATCCTCCACATAGCAAAGATAACTTTACATGGTACTCTGCTCCACAGGCACTTTTTCTTGTTTATTTTAGATGACTTACCCTTAGGGCAATCTAAGGTTTGCAAATAATGTGCAAGAGGAACGGCTGAGTCCTCTTTCCTACAGTGTTATCGGTCCCTCCAGGGACTGGCAGCTCAGCCAGATCTCCATGCTTCAGGCCTTTCCTATGACTCTTCCAAATTGTTTAAAAGCTGGGCTCAGTAGCATTTGTTTAGTTCCCAACCCATGCCTTTGCTGATTTGAAGTGATTGGTCCCCATCAGTTCCCACTGAAGTCTTTGCTGCTGCTTTGGTGCCATTACCTGCAAGGAATGACTTTGGCTGAAAGGTCAGAGGGATATAGATTCCATTTTCCTCCACTGACCAACAGTGTGAATTACCTCATTAGCTCTGCTCAGTTGTGTAGTTTTCTCTCCTAGCACCAACAGCTTGAGTGAAAGGAGACCTAAGTGAGTTGCAGAGGCTGGTTTGATCTCCCTGTGTCCAAAGAGCACAGACCAGCAGCTAAGTTTCACAGAAAAAAACTTAAATGCCTTTTCCTCTTTTTCATCCTTTCCCTGGATAGTGGACAGAACCCAGTAGGCCCAAACAAACCCAGGGCCTGTGCAAGAGGTGACTGTGGCACCCAAAATCCACATCTCTGACATGATCATGTGGGATTCCTGGCTGATGTCCAAGAGAGGCATCAGAGCACTGATTGGGTCCCTAGCACAGAGTTTTTGATGAGTCCAATCTCCCATCCTGAAGTAGAACTGGAAAAGACTGGAAATGTACTTAAGTCTCTGTAGAGAGTAATCTCTACCAATACAAGAATTAGAGCAAGGCTGCAGGCTCAAATTATTTCCTGCAACCCTTTTTCTTGAAGAATTGTCAGCAGTGTCCCAGCTGGCCTGTTGAGAGTAGAAAAATGATGTTGTGACTTCCAAATGATGTCCAGGGACAGGTCAGTGGTTAGGACAACCCAAGGCCAGCCAGTTTCATGTGGAGAATGCAGCTCATAAATTCATAAGTGTTCCACTTGTCCACTGGGCCATCAAACTGGCCTTGACCCCTTTTATTTGGTGGTGTGGATGTAGCCTGTGCCAAAAAGGACAATCTGGAATACTTTTTGTGGTTCTAGACCCTAATATCACCCCTCCTGTAAGGTTTGATTATAGATACAGGCTTCTGAAGGGAAAATAAATGGCCAAGCTCAGTCCTGAGCATCTTTCTCAAAATATAACTTCCAAAAAATGTAACCTGGCAGATCCATGAAAAAAACTCAGATGTGCCAGATTGAATTTGTTGCCAGAGATGTGTGTCCATGTGTATGTTCCCACACAAAGCTACACAAACATCCATTCTTGCTGCTCAATGCAAGGAGCCAGCTGTAGAAACTGAAGGTAGAGGAATCAATACAATACAAGATTTTTAAAAAAAAGGGGGGTTGAAACATTCCTCTCCTGCTTCTTCCACCACCCACACATTTCCCAAACAGCTCCTTTTCCCCACGTGACCCAAAAGTACAGACTAGACAGAAAACCCTGAAGAAAGGGCTATTTCCAGTTGGGCTTATTAAGGACTGTGAACTTGTGTTTGGGAGATGTGCAGCTACCCAAGGGAAGTTGCAGGTCTAGGAGTATATATCCCTTCCTTGCCATTGTAATGAATTTCTGGAGGCTTGAGGGGGAAAAAAATCAAATAAGATATAGAATGTTTTCATCCCCCTAAGGCCAGTGGGATTCACACACTTCATAGAATCTTTCCTGTCTCAAAGCCTTTGACTTCATGGTATACCCAGACTGAAAGCAATTCCTTGCTAATGGATAAAATTTGAGAGTACAAAGGGGTTAAGAGTACCAATTCTCTCAGGAGCACCTGCTTTGTCCTGAATGCTGAAGTTGTGTGAGGAAAAGCACTGGCAATTGAAGTGCAGCCAACTCCAGCATATTCTGCTCAGGAGGGTAATTTTTTTGGTCATTTTATGACCTGCTTTAGGTGCTTATATTTTTGCCAGTTGGGAAAGTTCGCCTAAATAACAATGAACTATGTTTCCCCCCCAATGATTTAATAGTAACCCCCTCTCCCCAAATTCTCTTTCTATAAAAAACATATGGATAACATGCATGCCTTCACTGAACCAGAAAGTGTTTGTTTTCTTAAAAAGGTTCATCTCATCATAAGCAGCTGTTGGTTATCTGGAGCAGCTGAGGACGTTACTGTGGGACACTTCATGTGTTAGCTCAGTTCCTTTCTGCTTGCTTTGGTTGTTTCCTTTCCATTATCCACTCTATACCTTTCTGCCTCTCCATCTAGTGCTGTTCATTCCCCTATGCTCCATTATTCCCCTTTACTTTCTTTCTTTCTCTCCTTTTCCCTTTTATTATAATGTCATCGCCTTCTCTGATGCTCTTTTACTCTCTTGTAGCATCAAGCTATTTTCTTTTGCTTTCCATACTCCAAATTTTCCTGCTCAGCCTTGTTCTGCCCTTTTCCTGCCCACTGCTTACTGGATATTTTGCCCTTTTCTCTCCAGTTTCAGCACTTCCAACTACTTTTCCATGTCTCACTGTGTGGAATGCATTGGTTTTACTGAGAAGCATTTTGCTGACTATTGTTTTGTCCACTGAATCTTATTTTATTTTTTAACCTTCTCAAAATAAATATGGGATGCATGCTTAAAACAAAATAAACCCAGGAAAATATCCTTCACCTTCTAGAACTACAGAAGGCAGGAAATCCCTGGCTCTTGCTGTGGAAAATGTGTGCCAACTTCATGTAGCATCAGGCTGAGAGATGGAAGAGTTCAATATCTTCAGGTAAGTTTTAAGCACTCTTATTTATGAGTAAATGTAAATGTATCACCAGCTTCTGTTGAACCTCAGGGAAGTGCATTTTTCTTCCTTTTTGATTAGGTAGCATGGTATTGCCAACGTTTTTTGCATCTCAGAATGATCAAGGAACTTTGTTTGTAAATTAAAAAATAGGAGACTTTATACCACAGTGCAAAATTCTAGAAGGGCATTCTAGATTAATGAATGTTTTCAAGGAACTTTAACTGGAATATAACTTCAAGCAGGTATTTAGAGGAAATGAAACCCCTCATTTTAAATGTGAAATAGTTAAGTTGAAAATGTGAATTTTGAGAAACTCAAATAGTAGAATTTGAGCACAGAATCGTAGAATGGCTTGGATTGTGAGGGACCTCAAAGATCATCTTGTCCCAATGCCCTCCCATGGGCAGGGACACCTTCCAGTAGAGCAGATTGCTCAGAGCCACATCCAGCCTGGCCTCAGTGCATGATATATTCTTGAATAGGAATGTATATTTTTCTGGTTAAACTTCATCCTCTGTCACAAAAGACAGCATTTAAAATTTTATTTTATTCCATTCCTGTGAGAAGTCTTAGATGAGGAGAGTATGGGAAGGGCCACAAAGCTGGGGGAGGGTTTGGAGAACCAGGAGCAGCTGGAGGGGGCTCAGCCTGGAGAAAAGGAGGCTCAGGAGGGACCTTCTGGCTCTGCACAACTCCCTGACAGGAGGGGACAGCCAGGTGGGAGTCGGGCTCTGCTCCCAGGGAACAGGGACAGGAGGAGGGGGAACGGCCTTGAATTGCACCAGGGAAGGCGTATATTGTATATTAAATTTTTTCTTCACTGGAAGGATTGTCCAGCTTTGGCACAGGCTGCCCAGGGCAGTGGTTGAGTCAGCATCCCTGGAGGGATTTTAAAAATGTGTGGATGAGCTCTTAGAGATGTGGTTTTGTGGTGGGCTTGGTTGGCAGTGGGAGGTTAATGGCTGGACTTGTTCTTAAGGGTTTATTCCAACCTAAATTATTTGGTGAGGGGATGGGGCTGTGGTTTTATATATTTTTTCTAAAGAAGTTTCCAACTCATCCAGAAGGTAAATAATTGTCTATATGTCTCTTTAAAAGACAGATCATAGGCCAGACCCCCAAATCTCTCACTTAGAGAAATTTTTTTCCTGAGTTACTGGAAATCTCTTCCCTGTTAAGAGCTGAAAAAGGTTAGGTTTGGGCAGTCTGGGCAGAGCTGTGATCAATGTGGCCATGGAATTAAACAGAAGATAATGACTTTGTTGACAAACAATGCTATTTACTAAAGATTTCCATGTTTTATAAATGTCACCACCATGGTACTCTGAGAAATCAGCTAAAGAATCTCCTGAAAACTTCCTGTCCCCTGTTGTTGCTGTGTAAAGCTAACAGCCCTTCCATGTTTCCAGGCAAACGCATCCCTTCAGGATGGCTGTGACAGTCACTCCTGTAGAGTAAATGAGAGAGGGGAGTTCATCTGGGAAAGGAGAATCACTGGCTGTCCTCCATTTGATGCCAGAAGATGCTTGGCTGAAGGAGTAAGTAGTGAAATTGGGTCCTGTTTCCAGGTTTCCTAATGGACTCTGATGTGTTTCTGGTACCTTCTGTGTGCTGGGCTGGAAAACCCCAAACCTCTCCCAACACCTTGGCTAAACTAAATTTGAACTTTCTCTGAAATTCAGAAAGATGTAGGTTTCCTCTGTTTTAAAATACAAGCTGGCTTTTTGTGGGACTGTGCTGACTGCTGACCATAGTGCTGTTATGAATCTGAAGCTGAATATTTGAAGTACCAAACGTTTGCAGTGGTGCTTCTAACAATGTTCTCAATTTGGGATCCAGAGAAAAACTGTGTGGACAATGACACAGACTGAGAAATTATGCATATGAAATGCTCAGATATTTTTTCACTGCCATTCTGTGAGGTTAGGGAAAGGAATTTTCACACTGCTGTAAGAAGATCAAACTTCCACAACTGCAGTTGTTTAGCAGGATAAAACCCCTGCACAAAGTATCCACCCATCTTTCTTGTGATCTGTGGTTGATTAGACACTGAGGGAGCAGAGTGAGGTGTGGGTGAAGCACATGGGGCCCTGCTTTTGCTTATCTGTCAGGTTTTACACATCTTACAGGTGTTTACATCCACCTGTTCCCATTTTCTTGGGCATGGCAGGAAGCAGGGAACCTTAAGAAAGCTTGTGGCCAAACCACTCTGCTCATACACATGAAAAAATGGAGGATTTGTTATGTATAATGTGGGAAAAATAAAGCTTCTACAGGGCATTTCTCACTTTGTGAATTTATAATACACAGTTTTGTTGCATAAACAAAGATTCAGAAAAAAATACTGCATTACATTACCTGCTTGGGGATATTGTTATATTCAAGTGATGTTAATGGAAAATCAGTGAAAAAGTTTACTTTTTAAATAGAATTTCTCAAACTGCATTTATTTTTCTCCTATCCTCCCCAAGCAGAGCTATTTTGGATGTAAAATTAGTGGTTTTCATCTTGTTGCAGATCAGAATTAGGGTTTTTAATTAAACAAGCCTCCAAACTTTTGCAAGTAAGCTCAGGGCTTTAGTGCAACAATGGTATCACCTTGCAGTGTAAATACTTCTCCATTTTCTCTTTCACTATAGTTTTTCAATTATTTGCACCATACATATATTTCTGAGCATTATTTTCTGGATGGTAGCAATGAAACAAGAAACATAAATTTTTATGGCTTTTAAAACTTACTTGACAGAAGTGATATTTCTTAAACAGATAAGAGACTTGAACACTATATAAAATCATGTCCTTCTGCCTTCCAGGAATTTATTTGTATTTAACATCTTTATTTTAGAAAGCTCCTAATAGAAGGCGAGAGTGATATTTTCAGTTGTTGGACTTGCTAATAAGTCAATTATTTCCAATTAGCTACCAAAAAATACCACCACAAGTTCACAATCTATAAATTGATGAAGAGAAGATGATTAATGTAGATTTATGATTTTGTAAAATACAGATATTCAGGTTTTTTTTTTTATTTGGTTTTTTTCCCTAATACCCTGCTTTTTACATCTTCTTTCAGCAGAACAAAAGTGTATCACTTGTGCCAAAATTTGAGTTTTCTTTTTTTTATCATTTTAGGGCAGAATTGCAAAACTTGGCAACACTTGCTGTGACACATGTAAGTAAATAATCCAGAAATCTTGTATGGGAAAGACAGAGTGTGTAAGTACCTACAATTTCCATAATATGCAGTGTAATGAAACAGAGCTTAGCAATGTGGTTATAATAAACCATCACAGAAGCCCACCCCTGAGTGGGATGCTGCTGTCATGTTTTGTCATCTAGAACACGTGTTTTGACAGTATTCCCAAGTGCTTATAAAGAAATAGATACTCTCCACATTTTATGCAGATGTTAATTATGAATGTTTTATTTTATTGTTCGTCTGGTGATAACAGGAACAGTCCTGCACAGGCAGCCTGACAAGTCACATAACCTGATACTACTGAATATGTGAGGAAAACACTTCATGAATAATCAATCAACTTAAACTTAATTAATCAAAAAAGCCCAACCCAGGTGGCAGTAATGTTTTTGATAATATATTAACCAAAAATGGTAGGGGACATGCATTCCTATGGAACAGCCTGACTGCTTCTTAAATTTATTAGTTTAGGCGTCAGTCCTGCAACTCTTAATTCCATGAATCTTTGTGTGGATAATGCAAATGTCAGTCTGTGAGAGTAGAAAGGGTTTGCTTACATAAGGAAGGAGTGCAGGGTTGGGTTCTCATTTCTAAAATGAATCTATGATGCCTTTGTGAGCAGATAACCTCTCTGTTTTCTCCTCTCTAAATAAAAAATAATGCTGTAGCTTATATAAAATTTAAAAAAAAGTAAGAAAGGATTGAAATTATCTTTTAAGGTCAGAGTATCAGCATCTTGTCTTTGTCTTTTAGTTTTCCTATTTTTGCTATGCATGTGCTCATAAATAAAAGATGGCCAGCATAGCAGCCCATCACCACACTGGCACAGGAGCTGCTGCAATAATACCCCTGATGAAGGATGGTAACTCCTAGAGAGTTTGCAGCCTTTGCCTGTCTGGTTAATCACTGAGCTCTGGCTTGAGAGATGGAAGTCAGAAAGCCATTGGGAGACTGTCATCAAATGGATCACACAGGTAATTTGGTTAAGGGAGCTTTAATCTTCCAGGCTACAAGTAAGGAATACTCAAAATTATTTATTAACAAAAACAGATTTTGAGATTTAAAGACAGGGTGGGCTCTACTACTTGTGAGTGCCACTCACTGTAATTGAGGAGAAACTAGTTCCAAATGAGCAGAGATCAATGCATAGATTTGACTGTTAGAGTCATTTAAAAGTGATACCTCCCTGCAGCAGCAAAGGCAAATTGATCTAAGTGATGTACTGTGTGCCTAAAACCTCCCATACTGAATGGACCTTTAAATGCTAATTCCAAATGATGTTTTGCCTGGATGTGGCTCACTTTCTCATGGACATAGGTTACATTATCTTCCAAGGTCTTGAGAGAGTCTGTCTTTCAGATGTCTCTGTGCCATAAAGAATTGAGCAAAAAGTTTGTTCCCTCAAGTCCAGGCTGATGCCTTTGGCTAGCAGAATCCTACAAGTCATTGGGAAAAGGAGTTGGTTGAGAAGCCAGTTTCTCTTTTAATTGTAATGCCTTCACAACTGGAGTTTTTTTAGTCTGAGTTATTTGTCTGAGGGCCTTGTTCCAGCTTTTAAATTCGTGGNCCTTTTAATGTTAAGCCTTCACAATTGTAGTTTTTTAGTCTGAGGGCATTGTTCCAGCTTTTAAATTCGTGGGAGCACACAAATAAACAGGTCTTATTTTCTCATGAGATTTTTGTGGTGTTAGCCACAGGACTTGATAATTGGCAAAGGATATTCCTTATTTTCCCACTTACCAAAGAAGTTGTGTCTCTGCTTCTCACCTCTTTTCTCTGTTGATCTCAGTCTCATGTGTCTTGTTAAGTTACAAACACTTGCCTTTGCAGAGGAGGCACGGTCAACAAAAAAAAGTAACTAACAGAGGTAAAGTAACTAGAGAACAATTTTATAAGTAAGGATCAAAAAGGGGGTGAAGTTGTGTTGAGGCTGATGACTTTTTTTTGGTGCTTTTTAATTGTGTGAACACAACTGTCCTTGCATTGACAATTTTTATAAACGAGGTATGAAATGATTAAAAGGAGCATTTCCAGACCTGGAACCAGAAATGAGCTGTATTTTTTTAAAAATGAAATTTAACATTTTAGCAAGGAACAGAGTCAATTTGATAACAACATTCCAATGGAAAGTTGTGTTTGCTGGTAGGGAGATGGATACCTTTCTCTTCCCTTTCTGTATATACCTGTTGTGCAGTTGCTCTGCTGAATTCCTTCAACTTCCTGAAATGCTTTTGTCTAGTACCTAAAAATTAAACATGAAAATTTCATTGGTTAGCTCGAAATGGGTATGAGTAGGGGCCTGTCTTTTCACAGAGACATAAAATTATAGTTGCACTACACAGACCTGCTGTTGTCTGTGCACAAAATACCCACCAAAAAAAGCATTGGCTGCTTCATAAGTCTTTAAATGCAGACCAAAACATGCAAGAGCTCAGAAGAAAATACTCTGGATTAGTTTATATTTGAACATATAAATGATGAGGTTCTCTTTGAAAGTGGGGGACCAGAGTCCCTGTTGGTTACCAGAGTTAACAGGAGAGTTGTCTAAGACCAGGGAAGAGGCTGGTGTTAGATGGCCAAGGTGACTTTAAAACAGAACAGTCAATTGAAAAGAAACATGAGGGAAGCCCTCCTCTAGTGGAATTTTAGGGCTGTAGTGTGAAATAGTCACACAACTCTACATGAGTTACTCTAAGGAGACACCCAGCTAGGGATTGTACCAGGAATAACATTTCACTGACAGCAATTTCAGGAGTAAAGGGAAGTGAGTTACAAAAAGCAATTGTCAGCAGTTTCAAACAATTCTTTTTCTTTTTCTTTTTTTTCACTTGGTAGGTGTAGAGGTGGAATGTCATCCAGTAAGTACCAGACTGCAGTATGGGAATATCAATGGATGTGTGGCTGACAAGGAGGTGCCCATTTCTCATTGTGAGGTAAATAACAAAAAATCACCCCCAACTCTGCTCCAAGACCTCCCCTTTTTCTTTCCCAAAAGGAAACCTTTTCCTCCACCATGGTTTTTCACTTCACTAAGTGTTTTCTCATTGATTGACTTGGTGCTAACCTCATTGGCACTTATTTCCTGAAGTAATTTGGTGATGTTGAATTTTCCCTAGTCAAACCAGCATGAAAAAAGGCACATGTGATAGACACAAGGGCTTTGTTCATCCCACTCTCTTGCTTCCATCAGAAATTAATGACTCTGAAGTAGCTCTGTTAGGACTTGCATTAAAAAAAAGGAATATTTATCTTCACATTTGTGAAGCTGACTTTCAGCTCTGAGTCTGTAGTCATGCACCAAGCCTCTGGGTTGATTAGGGGAATTTAAATAGGTATTTAGATAAATGACACATTAAAAGACCTTTAAACCTGAGTGCCAATATTTGACTTGTGTGTCCTATAAGCTCTGGGATTGCTCTGTTAGCCTTAGCACTAAGTTGTTGTCTTGTGTCTTCAATAATCAGATTAAAAGTTTAATTTCCGGCCCATAACTGCTCACACCTTATATGGCAGCTTCCTTTTAAAACAGGAGCAAAACTGCCCTTCTGGGTGTTCCCATCTCTGCTCAATAACCAAGCCCTGTAAGAGGACTTTAACCAACTCTTGTGTGCAATCCAAGTTGTGGCATAACTAGTAATTCTTGACCCCTTGTCCTGTCTGCAAAGTAAATAATCCTCAACCATAAAGTCATGAGTATAGATACTTCTCCTGCAGAAGTCCAGATTCTATATTGAGAATAAATAGTATTGAGTACATTTTTTCTAAAGCCCTCCCTGATAATGATAGGATATTTTAATTTAATTAGACTGGGAAATAAGAGTACAAAGCCACCAAAGGAAACAGACTCTGACAGAGTGTTATGTGGGGTTACTTGTTTTTACATCATGAAGGTTTATAGCTACAGGCACTGACAGCTTGGTCTAAATTAGTTAAGTGGCCAGACAAGCAGAACAAGAAAAAATAGCACCAGCAGGGCAACAGTGGGTGTGTGGGCTGAAGCATTTGGGCTAAAGCACTTTCTGAATGCATTTGCTCAGAAGCCAACACCATAGCTCTGGATATTCCCTGTGGGATTTTAAACTCAGGGGTTTTTTTCTGTGTGTGTGAGCAGTTTGTTCACCTCTCCTTTGCTCTGCTTATGCTCATAAGAAGTTACTCTTTGAGCAGCACCCCACATTCTGGAGTCAGGCACCTGTTTCTGAGTTCATGTTTTACAGCAGAGCACAGAAGCTGGAGAAAGTCTCTCATAGATACTTTGAAAGAAAGAACCAGGATTCTGAGGGCAATCAGGCTCTGTTCAAACTTCTGCTCTCTTCTTTTTTCATTTAGGGCAAGTGCAGAAGCACCACCAGGTACTCTGCTCAGACAGGGCAGTGGGAGGACAGCTGCAGCTGCTGTACAGCCACCCAGAGCACCACGGTGACCATCCCCCTGCGGTGTCCCAACGGGACCATGGTGCAGCACTACGTCCCCTCCGCCTCGCTGTGCGAGTGCCGCGCTCG
Organism: Alaudala cheleensis; assembly: GCA_013398995.1. Classification (NCBI taxonomy): domain Eukaryota; kingdom Metazoa; phylum Chordata; class Aves; order Passeriformes; family Alaudidae; genus Alaudala; species Alaudala cheleensis. The sequence goes on from VWYE01028490.1 coordinate 19,603, forward strand.
CAGCTGCTCCCCGTGAATATTGCCCAGAAGCCCAGCAGCTTAACCTGAAGCTTTGTGATGGAGGAACTTCACAATGCAAGCCTCATTTTCTCTGTGCACTGCCTTATCCATTAGAATCCTGAATAATTGTATCGACACAGCAGACAATAAAGCTTACCAGCACGACTGAACACAGTCTGATTTATCGTGGGGTGGATTGTAGGAGGGAGATTCCCTTCATTTCACTGTGGAAATTAATCCACATTATTGAAAGAAACCCCAAAAGAACAACTACAAATAAATCATGCTTGAAAGCAGTTGATTATACTTAAAGAACATTTCCCAAATAATTTAGTATTGTCTGCAGAAACATTTGACTTTCATTCCCCACTTCAGTCCTTAATGACACACTGTGGACTTTTAATTTTTTGCTCTTTTCCCTCCCATTCTTTTCAGGGAGTGCAGTAATTATGGGATAAGGCTTCAGAGTAAAAGTTGGATGTTCCTGGTACACAAACAATCCTGGTTGTGGCTCAGACAACCAAAGATCTTTCTGCAGTGCATATACATGTTTCTCCTGAAGCTGAATGCGAAGATGCTGTGATTGAGGACAGGCTCAGGACTTGTGTGCAGGGTTAAGGACACCTCTTACTTCAGCCCTTGCCCAGACCAACTTGAGGAGAGAGCTCAGTGGTTATCTCCCTTATCTCCCTTATTTCCAGGTGCCTGAACCTCAACTGTTGTATTTGTTCCAAAAATTGGAATTAATTTAGATGCAGAATTTGCAGTGGCAGGTTTAATTTAGTTACTGCTGCCAGACACAAGGATTTAAATTCTGCTTTGTCTTGTTGGGCCGTGGAACACAAAAGATTTTCCAGAGTATTGTTGGTCCTGGAGGAATCTTGGGTCAGTGAAGCAGTTTCACTGGCAAGTACTGATTTCTCAAAAATATGAGAGAGGGAGGACGGTTATTTCCATGTGTGTTTTTGAAAGACAAGAATTATTTAAGCTTCTTGTTTAACTAACAATTTTAAAACAATGAATGGCGTTGTGACATGATTAAATGGGTCAAAGCATCTCCCCATCTGTAAGGAAAGCTCCCTTTGGCAGCAAACAAAAACTCCTGTGCTTTTAACTAAAAAGGTAAGTGGTAGTCCTTTTTTAGAGGAACCAGGCAGATCCCTGCTGCTTCTCTCTTGCCAGTCAGCTGTGGATTCAACACACCCTGAATTGTGAGCCCTTTTTTGTTTTTATTATTCTTCAAGACATCCTTTATTGCTGTACAGTGGTAGAATTGCAGGCCTTCCCTGCACCTCTGTGTCTTCTGCCATAGTCCACAATAACACCACAGAGAGATACCCAGTTTTAATTGACACCAGCCCCACTTGCTGCAGTAGATCTGTCACCAGTTTACTTCCACCCTCACCCTTACCAGTTTCTTCCTGTAGCTGCCTCTAGATATTAAGCTTCCCGAGAGATGGATTTGGGTCACCAATTACTCAACAGTTCATCTGAAGCTGAAGATGAGCAATTCCTGGAATAGCAACCTGCAACATCAGAGAGGAGCAGAGAAAAGGGATGGATTGGGAGTAAAAGGCAAATGTCATCCTCTCCCACTTACCATGGCTGGGATGTCCCTTTGTTCCAACTTGTGCTCTCACCCAGACTGACCCTTCTTAGCTTGTGAAAGCTGATGGGATTGCAGCCTAAGGCTTCATGGCTGCAGACAGGTCTTCTAATTAGATAAGTAATTGTATCAGTCAGTGCAGTGCAGCCCATGAGAAGAGCACTTACTGGCTTTACTTACAGCAGGGAGTTCTGGGGACTTTGGTGTGGTCTAGATGTTGTTACTCAGGCCTGCTTGCTACCTGTGTATTCCAAGCCCCATGAGCTGGGCCAGAAGGATCTTCCTTGTAAATCCTGTTGTAGAAAGAGAGACTGGCAGGAAAGAAAAAGCAGAAGGGGATGTTATACCATCTCCTTTAACAGGCTGAGGAGGTAAATACATTTTTGACTTTGACTTGCTGGCATGAGAATCAAACTTGTTCAGGCAGCCTGCCCCAAAAGAGCTGTCTGTCTTTTGCCTAAGGACCCAGTGGGCTCAGACCTGCTCTGGGCAGGTTTCATCACCTTTAATACAGGCAGCTGCAATAAGTGCAATTCCAACACTGTCAGCAGCATTCCTCCCTGGCAGGAGTGAAGAGCACAGTCCTGCCTACAATCACATGTGCCAGCACATCACACATCCTCTACATCTGGCTGCTCCATTGGCATTCTCCAGCAGAAACCAGGCTTTGAGGAATGCTGCTTCCCAAGTCATACATACTGTTTGTGAGCCTTGATGGGTTTGAACTACCTTGGTCTTTACCTTTCCACCAAAGATTAGGAGCACATCCCACTGTCTCAGAACACCAGCTGGATTGTGGAGTGTGCCACAGGATATGTTTACAGGAATGCTGAATAGATTTGGGGAGGAGTCTTATATAACTCCTTAATAATTCAAAACATCGAATCTCTCTGCTAAATTTACAGACTTGCAAGCCCCACTCCTCTACATCAGGTGAAACATGATATTGGTATTATTTGCCACAGCTCTGCGTTATCAATTAACACCATACCCAGGTACCTCAGGAAAGACAGTGATGCCAAGATATGATTTTCTCCATTGGAATGTCTTAAATATAGACTACTTCCATTCTAAGCTGCTGGATATTACTTCTTCTCATATTGCTGTGTATATTATTTATCACCTGAGCTAAGTGTATTACCTGTAACACACCCATCCTTATGGCTTATGGAAGCTGGTAACTGGAACCTGTGCAGGCAGAGCTGTAAGTCCACAGGGATCCCAGCAGGACCTGGCTCTACATTCCTATACGATTCCAGAATTAGCCAGGATTTGCCTTTCTGGTTTTGAGTTCAGTTTGGGCAAGATAGATTGTGGATAGAAAATAATGAAAGTTTCAAAAAAGTTTTCGTTTTCCTCTCCTCAAGATAGGTATAGAAAGCAGGAAACAGGTAATTTGTTTTTAAAACTTCTGAAAGAAGTTTTGAGAGTAGCATAAGATACTAGCAGGGTAAAAAAGACCGAAGTATTTGATATCTCTTGATATATTGGTTACAAGATAAGAAATGCCATTTCAAAGTAATGACCAATAAGAGTGGGGTGATTTAATTAATTTAAAGCCCTATATAAATTTTCTTGCTGGGAAAATTTTGTATCACCCAGCCCAAGTTTGGGGACACAAGAGCTGCACTGTTCCCTTTATGTACTCAGCAGATTTGAGAGCAGAACCAGGGTGCATCAGCACATCTCTCTGTGACAGAGATAACTTCTACCCTTGCCAGCCATGACACAGCTCACTATCCTGCTTCATAAGGTCATAGAACCACTGGACTTTATTCAGGCATTGAATAAATCCATTTCTGTCACACTAGAAAAACCATCCTAGGGTCATAAACAGGCAAAAAAGGATAAAGATTTGGACTCGAATTAGTAATATCTCTCTCCAGTTATTGTTGGCAAATAAGAGTCCTTCCTCAGCATTGCTCATCAACAGCTTTTCTTCCCTATACATTGCTTAAATTGCAAGGTTGAAGGCTATGCAGGATCCATCACCTGTTCTGATTAGACAGTTGATTACAAGATAATCCCCTGAATATTTCATGCAGGAATGACAGGGCATCCAGGCACTGAGGTAACTTGAGTACTTGAAACAGAGCCTTATAAAAAGCTTTTTGCACTTACCTCCAACCTGGAAGCACTGTGAAGCTTTGTTGATATAAAGACACTCTTCCCCACAGAAGCCACCTCCAAGACAATCTGATCCTCGAGTGCTGGTTCTTTGGACAGAGCTGGCTCTGCTGTGAAGCCCTGGTTCTTCATAAGCCTTTTTTCTTCCTCTCCACTGCCTTCTAGAAAAAATATGCCTGTTGTTACCTTGCTTCTTGAGGCGTTATGGAGCATGAAGACAAGGCACTGAAGTTCCAGCAGAGAGTTGCCATGGCTCTCAGGTCATGGGAGTTTAGTCTTTCTCCCTCTCTTCCCTCCATGATGGTAATTACCCAACCAGAAGGTCTCGCTAATTAGCTCCAGTTTGTGGTTTGCTTAAAGGAGGATCAAGGCAGGATGGAAATAGCTGCTCGTGCTGTTCTCTCCTTAAGCCAGAGCAGAAGCAGATTGTGCACGGCGTAGCCACATCCTATTTTAGCACTGACGCAACTTCCAGCCAAACCTCCAGGCAACATGGAAACACACATGCCCGGTAAGTTTATTCTCTGTTTCATTCTTATTGCTGCCTATGAAGTGGGATAGGCCGAAATGGGGTGGAGAACAAAGAAAGGAGTACTTTGGAAGGACTTCTCTGTCTTCTTTAGGACATAAAAAAAAAAAAAACAACAAAACAACAACAACAACAAAAAAAAAGTTGTTTTACCTTTTCCACCTGAGTTCCATACAGAGAGCTCAGAGATAAAACATGCAGAGTTCATTTCTCCTGAAGCCTCAGAAGTGCAGCTGTGGATGAGTGTTGTGATCCATGTGGAACAGACAATCTCTAGGCAAATGTCTTCTGCTGTTTCCACCTGCATTTTCCTTATTGCAGTGCAACTGTGGGGAGTGAGCAATATCCTTTTCCAGGAGAAAATGGGCAGCCCTGAGCTCTCAATTCCCATACAAAAGGAGCAAATCTGCTCAGCGTGTAAAACCTTTGTGCTGGAGTTCCCAGTGTACAAGTTTAGAATAACTTTCAGTGCTGATGTTGAGTCACTGTTCTTTTGCTGTCACAGTCAAAAGCTCTGTGGTTGTTTCCATGTTATCTTTTTGGTTCTGGGGCTGTATCCCTGCCATGAACTTCAAACTCCTTATTTGAATAATAGGATAGAATTTGACCATTGAATTTTAGCTATCTAGTATTTATCTCTTTAGAATAGTTCAAGAACTATTTAGGTGTTTAGTCCCCTGCTGCTTAACTGCTTCTATTAAATCAGTCCCATAATTAAACTCAGGATTGGATGATTCTCTTTATAAAGAGTATTTCTTCTCTAATCATATTTGTGAGGTGTGAAGGCAAAGGATATCTGTGTTGTGTATGGCCAAATGTAAAGGAATACAACTGAGATACTGAGTCCAACACAAGAGATTTTCCTTCTGGGTGTCCTGCAGGCTCAGGACATTTCAGACTGAGTGTTGGCATGGGGTTCAGACAGGCAGATACATCCAGGCTATCCAAAGCATGTTGTTTTACCTTTTCCACCTGCAGTCTGAAAGGTAACGTGTGAGCCCTGAACTCACAGGCTGTAGATTAGATGGCATTAGAGACAACCCAAACAGACTTGTCTGTCTTTACTTCCTATGACTCTTGAAAGGCACTTGAGTGGTGGTTTTGGGACACAGTTAAAGAAGTCATGTTTTGCTGTAGTTGCATTGAGTTTGGTGGAGATGTGCACGAGAAGTAATTTTTGGCAATTTTTGGACTTCTTCATCTACATAATACAACTATGTCTGTACAGACTTTACAGACCCCCCCTCCTTTTGGGTTTCAGGGTTTTTTTGTTTGTTTTTTAAATTCTGCTCAATATATAAAAATTACAGAAAGCACCTGATTTTTCTGACATAAGTGTATATCAGTACTAACAGTGAAGGACCTGACATAGAGAAAGGGCCCTAGAAGGACTCAAAAAAGATAGATCAGCAGTAGACATTAACTCTAGTGCAGTGACATTAAATCTTGCACACTGTGGTCCACTACAGAAATAATTTCAGGTGGGGGACTGGATGGGAGAGCACAGAAATAGCAGGATATTTGGTGAGCTGTGTGTTAGTTTGGAATTCACAGCAGAGATACAGCCCCCTGCATTGAAATTGGCAACTCTAGATGTGCATATTCAGAGCTCTCATTATTTACTGAGAACCTAAAGAGCACATAACCATGCTACATCTTTTCATATATACGTCCTTTGTAAAAGATACGTTTGAGTAAAGCTACAAGGAAACAGTAAATTCAAGCAGGTTTTTTTCATGCCTACTTGGGGGTTGGAGTTTGCCAAACAATGCTCCTAAACTGCAGATGTTTTGCACAGACTTGCAGAGGAGCATCATTCTAACCGTGCCATCTTTCAGAACTGCAGATCATTTCTGATACTTAACTGGAAAGAGAGAAAGATAAATGAAAGCAGTTCCCTGTCTGTGCCCTGGATGACCAAACCACTTGCTGCGTATTCTGCAAGTAGCTGTGCTGTGATAATCTGATCATCTGGACCACTCAGCTCAGTTAATTGGCTGTTACTCAGGATTTAATACAGAGCTCCTAATTGGGCTCCTTTACTGCCTCTTTCACAAGCAGTGTGGTCCTTTAACACACTCTCTCAGTCCTTCTGGCAGTCTGTGCAACTTCTTCATGGTGGCACTTTGAAAAGGACCTGGGAACACAAACAGTGAGGTTGATTGCTGCACATGTGGCCAACCCTTAAGTTTGCAAAAAGCTGAGGCAAAGGATTGCAGAGGGGCTGAGTGAGCAGGTGGTGACTGTGAATTGTCACTGGTCTCTGTCCTGGAGGTAACTTGTCCTTGGAAGACATTTACAACTGCATGGAGTTTGACTGGAGGGATGGCTCCTCAGCTACTTTTGTAGAATGAGTGTAGTTCTTGAATATTCATTTCCAAGTTCAATTCAAGATTCCCTGTACTGCTGTTCTCTGGAGATACATATATATGTGTGTGTGTGTAAATATACACCAAAGCTATGCATGTGTGCATGTTTAATATCTTTACATATGTTCACATACATACACACACAGAGCTTTTTTTAATCAATACTAATTCCTCCAGAATATTTACAGAATGAGAACATGTAAGGCCAGATGCCACAAAGGCTTACAGGGTGGAATGAGGTCACACTACATCTGAAGCAGAAGCCCCTGAGACACTGCTGCACCACAGTCAAGAACTGTCAAATGTGGCATGCATTCAAAACAAAACATTTTGGTTCAATTAGTCTAATCTGGGAAGATGAAAAGCTTTTGGGAGAACAGGAGTCTTCCAGATACAGATATGCAATTGCATTTCCATTAAAAAACATATTCTGACTGGGAGTCCCTGGCTGCCTCACAAGTTTACCAGTGTTAATCTCAGGTTCGTGACACAATTTCTGGAGGTTGGGAAGCATAATGGAAATGAAATCATGTTATTATAAATGAACTGCAGCTTTTTTCCTAGGCTTAGTTAAAAGGACTGGAAAGAAAGAGAGATCTTTAATTGACTGTGTAGAAGTCTTGTGAGATATCCCAGACTCAGTCTGAAAATACTGGAGAAACATTGTGTGTGGCCTTTGGGAATGAAACCTTCACTTATTAATTATTTTCCTTGGAGTTTCCCTTGTGGCATCATTATGTGCTTCATTAAAGTGAACCAAGCACGAGTCTATTTGGGAGATCAGACATGCAAGACTGGTGAGCCAATCTGCTGGACTGTTCAAGTGCTGCTGGACCCTAATTTGGTATTGATAGGAAACATAAGAATAATCATAACATTTAGGGGTCAGACCCCCTCCTCCAAGAATTTTCTTCTTTAGCATTCCACTGTCTCCTCTCTCAGAATGTGGTGGTGGGGAAGCAATTGCAGTCTGAGCATAGGGGATCAAAGGGGCTCAGCTAAGTGAGGGGGAAATACAACCTCCAGACTTTAGCAGCACACAATGGATGTGGTGTCTCCCTGGATATCTATTTAGGAGCTGTTTCTTCTTCCTGGAGAAAAGTCCTGACTAGGCAGAGGCAGTGGTGCTTTGTCCCTGTAGTGGTGATGTGCTGACCATGTGGGCAGATGTGTACGGGATGTCTTCCCCTGGGTATAAAACACTAATGCTGGAAGGATGAAGACATGTTTTTTTCCCTCACAGAGGGGAAAAGAAGACATGTCTTTTTTCCTCTGCAAGAGAATGAAGGTATGGATCAGTCAACCCTGTTTCAGCTGTGGCACCACTAGAGGGGGAAAGAGTATGAAACATTTGTATGTCGAAACAATTTCTGTATCCACTGGTTTTTATCAGCATTTTTCACTGTGCTACTGCCTGTATGGAATTGACCTGTTGGAGCCAGGAGACCTCCAAAAGGATGAGAAGGATGGAGCAGCTCTGCTGTGAAGGCAGGCAGAGATAACTGGCATTGTTCAGCCTGGAAAAGAGAAGGCTTTGAGGTGACCTCACTGTGGCCTTGCAGTGCCTGAAGGGAGCCCACAGGAAAAATGCAGAGAGACTCTTGACAAGGGCCTGGAGTGACAGGACAAGGGGCAATGGCTTCACACTGACACAGAGCAGGTTTAGATGGGAAATCCAGAAGCAATTGTTCCCTATGAGGGTGGAGAGGCCCTGGCACAGGTTGCCCAGAGCAGCTGTGGCTGCCCCATCCCTGGAAGTGTTCCAGGCCAGTTTGGATGGGGCTGTGAGGAATCTGGATAATGGAAGGTGCCCCTGCCCATGGAAGTAGAGATAGATATGGGATGATCTCTCAGGTCTTTTCCAACCCAGAACATTTTATGATTTTGTGATGATTTCCATACCCTCCAGACCCTCTATTATTCTGCACTGTGACCATGTAATTTGTCAAACATAAGGAATGGGGAGCATGTCTAGAAATTTCAGATATTAGCCCCTCAGACCAGGACATGTAGGTATAATCTTAGGTATACTTCATGAACATTTGACATGTGTAAAGGGTTTTTTATGGAGAATGACCATGATCCACAAGTTTGTACCTCTGCCTGATGCCACTGGATCCGTTCACATCAGCAGAAATGAACAGTGTCTACTGATTGCAGTATTTCCCATTCCATTAGGGAACCACCTGTACAAAACCTGCTTTATGTATTTTTCTCTCCCTCTCAGACTTTGCTCTACCCTCACACCCAACTCTCAATGGACGGAAAACAGCAATATATGCAAGGGACTCTTTTTCAGCCTACAACAGCAAATACCTCCCTGCTCCTCAGAACCAGACTTCTTGTCACAGAAGTGGGACCAGTGGAGCTCCTGAAGCATCAGTGGTGTCCTACAGAAGTTCTGTAAGTGGGGTTTCATGTTCATTGACCTACCTCAAGTGCATATGGGATTATGAAGAGGCTTGAAGCAGGGAACACTCTCCTTTGTGTTGGTTAAATCAGAACAGGGAGAAAAATCTTTATGGGGAAAGTGATACAACAGCCTCAGGTGGCTCAGTTGTCTCTCTGTGTACAGCAAGAATTAATTCCTGCAGTAAACTCACCAAACTTTTCTGAATTGTTTACTTTTTAGCTAAAATCCTTCCGAGCAGGAGTGGAGGGGGTTGCTATTACCACCACCACTCCGTAGCAGAAAGGATCTGCAGGTTGATCAGTAAATCGGGTGTGCCTGTGCCAGCTGTGCCAGGTGGTAGTGGGGGCTGGATTGGGTTGATTCCCAGTGGAAGTGTGATGTGACTGTAGTGTTCAGAGGAGAGCCATCGTTAGAGGGGAGGCATTTGTTGTGGCACTTTTGCCATCAGACCACTAGAACAAAATCATCATGAAATGCTGATCCTATTTTCCCATTTTCTTACTCCTTGGTGTGATGGCTTCTTGTCTTGGAAACATCAAGAAGCAGTGAAAGCAGAACCAAGCTGGTAATTTAAATCACTGTTTCTGACTTTTACAATTGCTGTGAAAGGGGAGGAGAGAAAGATCTTGATAGCTCCTTCAGAGATATTTTTGAAATTGTGACTTTTTGCGTTCCTCCCTGAAAGTCTTGTGCCAGAATGTCACATGGTAAGGCAAGCAGTGCAAATCTAGGGGCAGAAAATGCCTCTAGTGAAATCTGTAGGAATTTTGATTCATTTTCTGTGAATTGGACACCTGTAATTATGGGGATGGCACCTTACTGCCAAGAGTGAGGAAAAGAGTCCTCAGAGAGGGAGTCACTGTTGACTCTCCTCATCACCTGTGTAACTCCAGCAACCCCAAGTGTTGCTATGGTGCCCTCTCAGGTGGCTGGGATGTGGCAGGTGGCTCCACACAGTAACAAACAGGAAAACCTCGGAGTGATTTTCACATTCTGCAACCTCCTTGTTCCATCTCCTGCTACTTGTTCGTGCTTCTTGTTTCTGCCCACGCTCCCCAGTAAGGGAGGAGATGATGCTCAGAGCTCATCTTCTCTAGAGCCAGCTAATGCATTGCCTTGTGCCAGTGACCTGCTGGTGGTGACATCATTCCTTCTGCGCTGTATAGCCTGAAACTCTCTGGGAGGGACACTAAAAATCTGCCTTGCTGGGGCAGAGATGGATCCGGAAAGTTTGCATGGGCTGCCTGTGAGTACTACATGAAAATGGATCTAATCAGGAAATGGGGAATTGCAATAAAATGCTGTCTCACAAGCAGTTTTATATTCTGCCAGGATGTAGTGCTGAGTATAATTTTGGATGTGCTTAAAAGGATTGTGTATATTCTTTAGACATGAAGGGTGTGATAAGTGTGATATGCAGAACAGAGGATTCATGGTAATTTTGTGAAAGAAGAAAGGATGTAGCCTGTATATAAACCCAAGATTTATTTAGTGACATGATGACTTGAAAGCTACTTTGTGGGAAACTAAGTGAAGCAAAACAATGAAAACCAAGAATCTGGTGATGTTGATTGATATAATAATATGCACATTTAAATAATGCATTCATAAATTTGTGTTGTGTTAACAAACAAGAGAAATGCCATACAGCAAGTGCTTAACTCTGCATTCAGCACTACCAGCACATGTAAGGAAGGGGAGAAAAAGAGAGAAAGAAACCTTTGACTGGGACCTGTCAATATTTTGCTTGTACAGTCACCTATGGGAACCATAAATGTTTGGAATTAGGTTATAGGATGATTT
>VWYE01028505.1:1190-13281 GCA_013398995.1 Alaudala cheleensis
TGGTTTTAAGTGGAACACGCATTGGGATGGCAAAGGAGCTTCCTGGAGCTTCCCCAAACCCTGAAAATTCTCTTTTTAGTAACCTGATCCTACAAAAACTTTTTCCTCCAACATCTCTTCCCTCGTTCAAGTCCTGTTTTGATGTGAGGGTTATTCATCTCCAGAGCTCTCCTGGCCTCTCAAAACGTTCCTGACTGGAATCTTTGTGATTTTTCTGAGCACAGGATCAATGTCCATGCTGGGAAATCATCCTTTCCTGGTGGCAAGGAGCTGGGTGTGGGCACACTGCTGCTTGTTCCTCGAGTTCTGCCATTTGTTGGTTTTGTCTGTGTTGTCTCCATCCCTGTCTCCTCCTCCTGGCAGGCAGTTTTGGGCCATGACTACCTGTCATTGTGTGTGCTTTTCCCAAATAACCCCACCGGGCTCTGGAGGTGTTCCTGAAGGCTGCTCTGAGAATTTGACATGGTGGAAATCAAAGGAAGGAGCAGATCATATTCAGAGTTGCACCATATTATTTCCATGTCAGAAAATCAAATGGAAAGGCCTTTTTTTTTCCACTTTTCTGAAAGAAAAAAAAATAAAATAAAATCAGAAGAAAACCTCATTTTTATTCATAAAAGAGGCTGCTTCTTTAGCTGGAAAGAATTTCCCCCCTCTCCCTAGGAATATAAATAATGCAAGTAGAAGAGAACAGAGAAGTCACATTAATCATGCACGGATGGATATATTTTATTTCAAAATTATTTTCTTAAATCTAAAAAACATCCCTGACTGTCTTCCTGGAGCACAGTAGTTTTCATAACACGGTGGACATATATAAGTATTTATTTCTTCCCTCAGAGACCCGGGTTTGAAAACATTTTTCTTTTTAATATCCAGAATTCATGTAAGGTTTAGGACTGACTTAGGCTGAGGCCATAATTCTTCGAGGGCTTGTGCATTTGCCTGACTGGAGGAATGCAAGTCCCCCCTCAGTTCAATAGAACAACTTTGTCTCAGTTAAATGCTTAAAGAAGATCAAAGCCCGGGCCTGACTTCCCAAATAGAAGTTGGGAACATTCGTTATAATGATCTAAGCCATGCAAAAAAAATATTAAAAAAAAATTAAAAATTAAAAATAACCTTTGGAAAAGCCACTGCAGTTTCCAACATGACAGGATGAAGCAGAGGTGAGAGGTGGAGCTGCTCCCTGGAGTTATTCCCACAAGGAAAATCAGCTTTTGCAGGAGAAGTGGGAGGCAAAGCAGGGCAAGGGATAAACCAGGGGCTGGAAAAGAGCTGAGCTCTCTCTCAAGAGGGTTTGAAACCACCAAAAACCAGCACTGAGAACACTCCTGGCTGTGCCTTTCTGTGCAAACCCTGCTGGTGAAAGCTGCAGCACGGAGCCCATTGCACCCACTGAGACATAAATATTGATAAACATTTATTTTAACTCAGAGAAAATCACAAGGGACACACAGAATCCCTGGACCTGAGCTCTGTGCTGAGCAGGGAGGAGGTTTCCAGCAGGGAATTCAGCTGCTCCAGAGGCATCTTTTCCCTTTTTTTGTGTGTGTGTGTGGGTCAGGCTTTTTTCCCATCTGCGGGGTTATCAGGGAGTTCATGTGGCTGCTAAAGGAGTTGAGGGGCTGATTGAAGGGAGGGGCGTGCTGGAAACCCAGGGAAAAAAAATTAATTTCCTGTCGAAATATGTTTTGTGCCTTGGTGAAATAGCAGGACCCGAACGTGCCTCTGGTTTTAATAAAAAAATGTTTAGGGCTTTTTTTGGGGTTTTTTTTTTGTCAGATGGAGAAAATTCAGCCATCTCCACTACAAAGCTTCTCCTGCATGTGAGGGAGCAGATGGGAAGTGTGGATGCCCAGATGGTGAGCAGGGATCCTGCAGGGCTGGGTGGACATTTTTCCTCTTTTCCCATGGAGATCCCAGCCCCTTCCCTTCCCCAAATGGAGAAGGGAAATAAGGAGTCAGAAATGGGGAGGCACAGGAAGGAAGAGCCCATGGATGAGCAGAGAAGAGGGAATGTCTAAAAAATCCTGCAGGGAGTGGAGGGGACACCACAGAGCCCCTGGAATGCCCCTGGAGTTGTGATGCTCACCCCAAAAATCGTCCTCATCCTTGGCCCATCCCTGCAGCTGCACCCACATAAACCTGCATCCTCAGGGAGAGGGATCTTTGTCATAACAAGTCCTCCAAACACACCAGGAAATATTTTTCTCTTTAATTTCATTTTTTCTCTCTGCATTCTTTAAAACACACACAGAGCCTTGGTGTGGAATAGGATGATGTGGTCATTTCCCATTTTCTTGCAGGGAACTCTCTTTTCATCAGCTCTTCCTCTCTGGCCACTGCCCCTAAATGACATTTATTTACTACTGAAACCCTTTTTTTCTTTTTTTTTTTTTTTTTTTTTTTTTTTAAATATTTGCACTGCAGCATGGGTGGTAAAAGGTTTTTAAAGCACTGGTTGCTCAATGGAAGGACTGATTTTTTTTTTTTTAGATCTTCATTAGAAACAACCTGAATAAAACCTGAGGAAAAAAATCCAGTTTATTGGCTTTCCTGGCTGCTGAATGCCCATTAGCAATTTGCAATCACTTAACACTCACTTGTCTTCATTTGCTCAAAAAATGTTTCAGTGTTTTTTGAAGTCATGAGGGTTTTTTTGAAGAGTTTGAAGTACTTCATACTCCAAATTTGAAATCTAGAACAGTTGAGACAACACCAATATTAATGCATATTCTCTGTTACATCACTAAACAAGTGCAGCTTTTTCTACTTGGGATGGGCAATGAAGAACTCAAAGTTTTCCCCAAATGAACAATTTGTTTTCTATTTTTTTTAAGAATAAGCAGCAAAAAAAAATCCCCCTGAGACAGGCATGTGCTGATCTAGATTTAAAGATTAAGAGCATTTTGTCCTCCACCTTTCAGAGATTTAGTTACAGAGGTCAATGTAAGATTTGTTGTCTCAAAATATGGAGTTTCAGGGGAAAAGAGTGTGATAGGAATATCTTGGCTCTACAAGTTATGGAATATCATCTACAAGGGTGAAGCTTGAATGTGCAAAGCAGATTTTCAGCTCTTTTGAACTGCGGTGGTGCCCAGTGAAATAAATCAAATTTTGACAGCCAGCATGAGCTGAGTTCCTACTTTGAGAGATAAAATTTGGAGATGCCAAAGAGCAGCAGTGAGGAGGATGATGGAATCTGTTTGCAGCAACTTGTGGCAAAACACCTTCAGGCCCCAAAATGGATGGTTGGAATTTTATAAATTGTGGAAACACCCTGAAAATCCACAGCCAGCAGGAAAGGGATTGGGATTGGGATTGGGATTGGGATTGGGAGGGCCTGGAGCTGCTGCAGAGAGCCCAGAGGAGGCTCCAGGATGAGCAGAGGGCTGGAGCAGCTCTGCTGGCAGCAAAGGCTGGCACAGCTGCCATTGCTCAGCCTGCAGAGGAGAAGCTTTGGGCTGAGCTCAGGGTGGCCTTGCAGGGCCTGAAGGAGCCCCAGGAAGGCTGGAGAGAGACAATTGCCAAGGGCTGCAGGGCCAGGAGGCAGGGAATGGCTTCCCAGTGCCAGAGGGCAGCCATGGATGGGATGTGGGGCAGGAATTGTTCCCTGGCAGGGTGGGCAGTGCCTGGCACAGGGTGCCCAGAGCAGCTGGGGCTGCCCCTGGATCCCTGGCAGTGCCCAAGGCCAGCTTGGACATTAGGACAGTGGGAGCTGTCCCTGCCATGGTTTTGTTGGAATGGGATGATTTTTAAGGTCCCTTCCAACCCAAACCACTCCATGTTGATTTTATGATGAACCCAATCAAGCTTCTCCCCTGGATCTGTAGCTCCTCATAGAGACACCTTTTGCCTCAAGGAGTCAAAAATCTACAACAAAAGATAAGAAAGGCACAGATTTGTTGATTTCCCCCTTTTTTTAGCAGAATAAATCAGCTCCAGAGGTGGAACCTCCTCTCCAAACCTCTGGGACATTCTTGGGTCACACTCTGGGCTGAGGTTGGGCTCTGACTGTGCCTGTTTCAAAGCTCATTGGGATAAAAATGATAAAATGTTCAGACAGTTGTCTTTTAAATCCCTCATATAATTCCAATGGCATTATTTGGGGCCATGAGGCAACAGAGAATCAGGATAATTTACCTGAAGAACAGTTTTGTTTTACTTTCTTGCTGTAATATGTAATAATTCTGAAAATACAGGTAAATTGTGGAGACCCTGATGTGGCAGAACTGCATTTTAATTTCTGCAAAAGGAGAAAGGTCCATTTGGTATTGAAATATAAATGAAAGAATCAAATCTCTGCCTTCCAGTCCTCAAAATAAGGGTGAGATAATTTCATTAACTTGGGTTGATGGTTAATTAATGATTCCTTCAGGTGTTCTGCCTGTGATTGTCCTTCAGAGACATTTTGGGCTTTCCTCCTCATTGGGTAAGAAATGAAGAATTCTTGACCACTCCCCTAAATAAATTGTAACCATCTGAGCAATCCCTGGTGGAATTCCTATGGAAGGGCAGAGCTTTGGTCCTCCTTTGTCCCAGCTCATTCTGAGAGTGGCCAGGGCCAGCAAAATGAAGAGATTGTAAAAATATTCCAGCTCAGGCTGTTGGTGCAACAGCAGCTCCTAATTATTTATTGTCCTGATGTAAAAGTCTTTATGCACCATCCAAAATGCACAAATCCTCTGCAAAACACCTCTGGCTGCTTTTATGATTTGTGTAAATCACTGATGTGCTGAGAGGAAAAAAGAAAACTCAACAGAATGAGCAGCTCTTAATGATAAACAAGTTTGGAAGGGAAAATAAATGAATAAATGAACCAGGGCAGTGCAGGGATTGTTCTGGGAGTCACTGATTTTTTTTTTCCTGAAAAAAATGAAGTGAATCATTATGAGGGGAGAGAATGCAGGGAAGAAAGTGGCTTTTATAAAGTGCAAAGGATGGCAGGTAACTGCATTTCGACACTGGGTTTTCTTACAGCTGAAATTGTCCTATTACTTCTTTTAAAGAAGTTCATCACTGTGACAACCCTGCTGTGTTTATTTTTTATGAGCAGCAGGCCAATCATGGGGTTAAACAGCTATTTTTGATAATTTTCAGAAGTTTTTTTTTGTTTGGGTTTTTTTTTGTTGGTTTGGGTTTTTTGTTGGTTTTGGGGTTTTGGGGTTTTGGGGGTTTTAACAAGCCAGAAGTACAGGGAAAGTGCTGCTGTCCCAGAAAATAGCCAAGATTTGCTAATGGTAAAAAATAGGATAAATGCTGAAGTTACTGCATTCATCAGTCAACCACCCCAAAACATTTGCAACCCATTACAGGTCTCCAAACTTGGCTGGGAGTCCTGAGGTTCCCCGTAAGCAACTTTCTGCACTTGTGCCAAACGCAGGAAAAGTGGAAGGCACTGCTGAGAAAAACCCCTGCCTCTTGCTGCTGCTGCTGCAGTAGTCAGAGCAGTAATAATTATAATTATAACAAGCCAGAAGTACAGGAATAATTTTGGATTGTTTTTAAAATGACTGTAAAGTCGCAAAAATTAACCGTAATAAAAACGTCTCGTGCACGGCCCATTTCCTATTTTATTGTCTACGAGCTGCTGTTAAACCCTGCTCACCTTGGGGGCTCTTCCTGCTCTTGCTGGGGTTATTCATCACGAGAATGAGGTGCCAGAAGCCGAGGATTTGTCCTGGGAGAGGGGGAATTGTCACTCGGGGCTGGTTGTGAGAGGCTCCACTAATGGTGGTCCTCAAGTTCAGAATCGTTTCCTTCCTCCTCTTTCCTCTCTCTGACTCATGTCTGGTACGTCCTGGATTTGTACAGAGCTTTTTTACCCCACACAGTGGATGTCACTCATCCCTCTCCCACTCTCTCACACCTTCTTTCCCCTCATTATTCCTCTCTCAAGGATCTCAGGCTCCCAACAGACTTGAAGTCTTTGTTCTCTCCCACCAGGGATGGGGGCAAAAAGCTGAACTCCTTGAGTGTCTCATTTTTTGGTCACTGGCCTCTGGGATGTTGCTGCTTTCTGTCTGTTCTGCTTCAGCAAAAGCAGTTTTTGAAATTTCTGGTGGTTTTTAGGCCTCACCTTTCCTTCCCTGTGCTGTTCCTCAGTGATTTTGCTGTTCCTCAAAGTGATTTTGCTGCTCCTCAACGATTTTGCTGCCATTTCTAGCCCCAAAAGGGTGGGAATGAGCTCGGGACATCCTTCAGGGCTGCAGTTGTAAAGAACATTTCGAGCAACGTGCACAAGAAACGCTCCCAAAATCATCTCTGCACTGGAAATAGGTGGGACTTGCCTGTGCAGATGCTCCCCAGTGATTCTGACTCAGTTTTAATTACCTGTGATGCAGATTTTGGAATATAAAATCCCCTACATCAGATGCATTTTTTTAAAAAACTCAAGGCAAGGCTTTGCCTCTTTGCTGCCTTCTTGGAACAGATGTCATGAGATTGGTATTCTGACCCTGTGGTGATTTAGGATCACTTTTTTTTTTGTTTTGTTTTGTTTTTCTTCCCTCTGCTCAGGTCCTCCTGCTCAATTACAGGGCTCTTCTTGCTGTCTGTGACTTCTGGTTCCAATCAAACTCCCATTCCACAGAAGTATTTTCAGTAATATCAGAGTGCCTGGAGCTGAGCCCCAGCCCAGAGCAGACATTGGTGAGCTGAGATCCGTGGCCAATATTGGAAATCCTGGAAGAACAACCCCCAAAAAAAGGAACAGGTTTGGAGCTTTGAGCTCCTGAGTGGTTTTTGCTGAGGCAGCCAGGCCACCTGCTTGGCTTTGGGGGTTTATTTCAATTTGTGTTGGACATTTTGGGTAATTTGGGCTGCTTTTACCTGAAATTTCAGGGATTTTGTGGCAGCTCCACACCACCCTCACCTGGTGGGTGAGGTGGAGACCTGGGGGGAACTTTGCTGACCCCTGGACAGCTCTGATGTGATCCTGGAGGAAGGAAAGGAGGCTCAGGGGGCACCTTCTTATTCTACAACCCCACCAAAGGAGGGTGTAGGAACAGCAGGGAATGGCCTCAAGTTGTGCCAGGAGGCATTTCTTCATGGAACAGCCTTGGAATGGCCTGGAGTTCCCATCCCTGGAGGTGTCCCCTGGAGGTGGCTGGGGACAAGGTGGGCCTGGGACTGCCTAGGCTGGGAGAGCTTTTCCAACCTCAATGATCCTTTAAATTTTGGGATTCTCTGGTCCCAATTTTTAAGCTGAGCCACTTTCCTGGCCTCGAGGGAGGGGAGCTGCAGGGAGAAGCAGTGCTTGGCCAGACCCAGGAATCTCCAATCCAGGCAGAGCTCCCCTGCTCAGCTCCTGCACATTTGTCACCTCCCTGAGCTCATCAGCCATTAACAAGCAAAAAATTTACCAGGTCCAAGGCCACCATCTACGTTAAAATTAAATTTTAGGCAAAAAATAATCTGCAGGGTAATGAAGAGGAAGCTGTTCCTGAGGAAGCCTCTGCTCCTGCTTGGGTTATCCTGGTATTTCAAAGACTTCTCCAGTCCTTCCATGATTTCTGCACTACTCATTAAAACTGGATCAAATCAGAAGTTCAGATTACGAGGTCATCACCAGTCATCATCATCACACATTTAAAACGAGGGGAATTTACTGGTTGCTTTAAAAAAATAAAAATTACTAAGTGAAAACACATCCAGTTTCTAAAATCCACCCAAACTGAGCTTAATTCCTGGGTCATGGCAACCCCAAACGGATCCCAAGGATTTTATATCCTGTTTCTAGGAGAGTTTGCTTCAGACAATACGTCACCCACGCTGTCACCTCTGCTGAAAACCTTCCTGGCCTTGGTTGTTATGTCTTTAAGGCAGTTCAGCAGCAAAAAATGCAGAGAAATGCAATTTAATTGAAGACCCATTGGCTGGAACAAAGAGGCACAGAAACAGATGCTTCCAGCTTCCTCATCTGGATTTTGGGCATTTTTTTCCCCCCTTCCACTGCATCTCATAGATGCTGGATTTGGGGAAAGGGATATGGAGCACAAGGCTATCATTCTTCCTAACATGATTACAAAAATCTGATTGTATTAGCAGCATTCCAGATTCCCTTACAGAGTGCTTAAGTTGAATTAGTGAGTTTTATTCTCATGTGAGAGCCCAGCATTATTTAACTCTGTAATTTACTGTGAGACCCCTCATTGCTTTGTCCCAGGAGTTTTATGATCCTTTTTTTCCCCCTTTTAATGATCAGAGTCTCCTTTTGCACCAAGGAAGTTTGAAGGGACTCTTTTGGTGTTTTTTTTTTATTTAATCATGGTCTTGAGAGATTTGAGACTTGAGGGATTAATAAAGGATCCCCCAAATCATAAAGCAAATCACAGCATGCCAAATCATTTCTCCTTTGAGACCGGTGCCAAACATTTTCCGTGGTGTTCCAGTGAAACTGGACACTCCCAACCCAATGGCCAGTAAAGGCAGGGAGAGGGGGGAAAAAGAAAAAAAAAGGCACCAAACTTTTATTTTCAGTGCATAGCTGGAATTTCAGCCTCTCTCTGCACACAAGTCCTTGCCATTACAATTTATTAGATGTTTTATGCAGCAGATTTTTATTGAATGATTTAGGTAGCCCTTGGCTTGATCCTTTCCAAATGTGCTCGGCGGCATTGGGCTACACACAAAAAAAAGGGTTTTTTACATTCTCACTTTCATGTAACCAAAGCTCCCCAAATCTAGATGGAGTTACCCCAGCCTGCTGCAGGGGTTGTTTTGTTTTCAGGATCAGTTTTTTTGGGGGAGGCCTGGGCTCTGCAGCCTTTTCCAGAAGATTTAGGATGATAAATCAGCGGGAGCCGGAAGGAAGAAGAGGAAGAAGAGGCACTGGAGGCACCAAAGCTGACTGGGAAACTCCTGGGAGTGGGAAGGGCAGGGATAAAAGGACGTGGAGAATATTAAGGATGCAGGGAGTACATTTTCCAGAGCATTTCTGGGTTGATGCACTGGAGTTTGTCAGATGCAATACCTCAATATTCCCAAAGAATCCCTCATCTCATGGAAAACACCCAGGGAATGAGGGAAAGAGCCCCAGGAATTGTTCCCCACTGAAATCCAGGGAATGAGGGAAAGAACCCCAGGAATTGTTCCCCTCTGAAATCCAGGGAATGAGGGAAAGAGCTCCAGGAATTGTTCCCCACTGAAATCCAGGGAATGAGGGAAAGAGCCCCAGGAATTGTTCCCCACTGAAATCCAGGGAATGAGGGAAAGAGCCCCAGGAATTGTTCCCCACTGAAATCCAGGGAGTTCCTCTGCTTCTGGGCTAAGTGTGGCACACAAATATTTGGGTTTGCCTTCACACCGCAGCAGGATTTGGAATCTTTGTTCTGAGGGAAAGGGAGAGGCTTCATCCTCCTAAATCACCTTGGAACAACAATTCCTCTGGGAAAAAAATGGTTTTTATGGTACACAGAATTCCTTGTGGCAGCCTGGATCTCCTCTGGCAGTCACCAGGGCCAGGTCAAAGGATATTTTATTTTTAAAAGCTGCCTCAAAATACAGAAGTGGCAAATTTGGTGTTGTCAGGTGTTACAAATTCCCTATCTGAAGGTAACTTCCTCCCAAGTCTGATTTAGGTCTTAATTTTTAACTTTAACCAGAGCATCACTCAAATCCTCAATGGAATATATTGAATTATCCAGAGAAGCTGTGGCTGCCCCTGGATCCCTGGAAGTGTCCAAGAACAGCTTGGATGGGGTTTGGAGAACCCTGGGACAGTGGGAGGTGTCCCTGCCCATGGCAGGGGGTGGAATGAGATGATCTTTGAGCTCCCTCCCATCCCAAACCATCCCATGATTTTAATCACATTCTGCTCCTCCAGCAGCTCCAAATGGCACAAAAAAACCCCAACATTAAAAGCCAAAGGATTCAATCCATTGTGGCAAACCAGAGGATCTCTCTGGTTCTCCTGATGGGCAGGAGCCTGGACAGGGGGGTGAATCCTCCCTGGCCTGTGTCACAAACAGTGGTGACTTTTGGTCTCAGCCCATGGAAAAAGCACTGCCAGGGCTGTCTGAGGATTTGGAGGTCACAAGGGTTTGATTGGTGTGATTTTATTCTATCACTGGGTGTGTAGATATTGATTTTAGATTTCTCTGTATTTTTAATATTGGGCAAAGATGGAGGCAGATCAATGTGATAAAGTCACATTTTCCTGTCCTTCTCTTCCTCTTCCTCTTTGCAAAGGGCTGTGGGTTTTTAGGATTGGTAAAGGTAAAATTTCACTGCATGACATGGGTTTAGTTATTGGTGTTTAGAGAAAAACAATGTTAATGTAGTTTAGAGTATAAAAGCCCAAACACTGTCGTGGGGCAGGGGGAGAAATAATTTTTCCAGCTGCTTGTGAACTTCACGCTGGACAGAAAGAACTGAGAGATGAGATTTGTAAAATAAACATCTGCAGTCCCCAACCCAGACGTTCTCTGATTCCTTCTTTCAAGCACGGGCAGGTGAGAAGAAAGATTTACACTGCTGGGTTAATCTCAGAAGAGAGAACTCCGACAATCCATGAAGCCAATTCTGGTAGGGATGAGCAGTGATCTGAAATGTGCTTGAGTTTCACTTTTTGGTAGCTGATATAATAATTGCAATAAATAAATCTGATTTTTTGATTTTTTTTGGTGTGTGTTTTGATCCTATAAATGCACCAAAGGCAGGGAAAAAAGGATGTTTCAACTTGAGCTGGGAGCTCAAACCAATCTAGAGAATGTCCAGGCCCCAATCTGCCCTGCTGAATGGATAAATAAAAATATGAATATGTTAAAAAGTGAGCAAATCCTCAGTGGGATGGAAATGGCCCCACAAACTTCTCTCAGCAGAATTTCAGGTGCAAACATTTCCACCAGCTCTGTCTGTGCTGTTCTCACTCAACTGCTCCTTCATTTCACTGCTGAACTTTCTTATCAGCATCATTCCAAAGTGCTTTTCAATTATTTGTGGCTGCTGGTGTACCTTGAATTTTCATTTATTTCAGTTACCTGACTTCTGGAAATAAAAATAAAAAAAAAAAATCTATGTTTTCAGCTGGTTTTGTGCCTTCAGGGATGCAAAGTGAAAGGGGTAAATGTCAGGTTTATCAGAAACACCTCCCTCTTCAGCTGAATTGAAAACCAGCCCAAATGTTTCCAGGGTTTCTTGTCTGGCCCTAAATCTACACATCATTCACTTTTACAATTTCGTTATGTTTCTGTAAATTGATTTTTTTTTTTTTTTTGGGNAAATCAATGTGTGATCTTTTAATCACTTGGAAGTTGATTAATGAGAGTAATTGCTGTGGCACTCATCCAATCCTGGATGCTGTTAATGCACTAATTGGCAGGGCTGGGACCCCCTGATGGATTTTTAGGGCTCCCTGATCCCAGACTAAAGGAAATTCAGGTTTTCTGCCATGGAATTTCCCAGTCTGGAATAAGAATCGGGCCCAGCACACAGAGGAGAGGTTGCATTCTCTTCACACCAGTGATAAATTGAATTTTAACTGAACAGGAGCAGNGTCCTGGATGTTGTTAATTCACTAATTGGCCTGGCTGGAACCCCCTGATGGATTTTTATCCCCATGATCCCAGACTAAAGAAAATTCAGGTTTTCTGCCATGAAATTTCCCAGTCTGGAACAAGAATCAGGCCCAGCAGCACAGAGGACAGGTTGGATTCTCTTCACACCAGTGATAAACTGAATTTTAACTGAACAGGAGCAGAAATGAACCAATTCTGAGACAATTTGATGATCCATCCCGCGTCCCACTGTCAGATTTTCACACAGGCCTCACCTTTTGCTGCAATTCTTCATTTCTTTGCCACGTGGGAGCATTTTTTACACTCTTTCCAAACAGCTTTGTGGGGTGTATTTTTGATTTCTGAAGGATTTCACACCATGTCACTGAAGTGTTTGTGTCAGAAAATAAAACATCACCTGAAAAACAGAGATTGTTTAGAGCAGGGATCTTCCTTTTCTTCTGGAGCATAAATTCAAAGTCCCAGAGGGCTGGGATGGGTGGGAATTTGGGAAGGAATTATCCCTGGAAGTCTCCAAGGCCAGGTTGGATGGGGTTTGGAGCAGCCTGGGGCAGTGGGAGGTGTCCCTG
>VWYE01028509.1:0-12342 GCA_013398995.1 Alaudala cheleensis
CTCTTTAATCCTTGCTCCTAAGCAGCCCTGACTCAACAGATGTTGCATGTGGGTGTTTGCAGCTGGATCTGAATAGCCTCTGATGGAAGGGCCTGAGTCTCTGCTGTTACTGTGCTAGCAGAGTGCTCTGCAGTCAGAGCCTCATCATAGTTAGTTTTGGTGGCTTTTGATCAGAGATTACCAAGTTTTTGTAATGGAACTGCAAGAGGCAAAGTGTTACCTTAATAAGTGCTGCTTAATTGCACTTTTAATGCTGTGCTTGTGTTGTGCAAGCCTGGAGCTCCCAATTCTTCCTGTAAGAGCTTGTGGATTGTCTGGGGATCTGTGGAAAATCAACTTGAGTTGATATAGATATAGTTGCCATATATCATCACTCTGACTGCTGAGTGTCATGTGCCAGCTTGGTGTTGTTTTGGAGGAGAAATCATTGTTGCTTCTCCTTTCTGGTGCCCTTGTGAGTTAGGGAAGAGAACAAAGAAGTTTTTTTGGATGCTTTGCTAAAGGTTGATCTAATTGAGGGGGAAAAGTGTTGCAAACCAGCAAATTTGAGCCTTAAAGGGTGTCAGAAAGCAGCTTTTCATGCTGGATGTGGTGAGAGGAGAAGGAGTATTGGATGGATGTGCTGTAGTAAATTGATGTGGCTGAAGGGATAAGGCAGGAAGACAGTTGAGTAGTTTCAAAGTCTAGTAAATGTGGGACTTGTTTCAAAGTCTAGTAAATGTGGGACTTGTTGAAAGCCAGAACAATTTAATTTTGTGAAAGATGTATTTTACCTGACTGGATAACAAGGCAGAGAAGGATGCGTCTTGAAGATGTTGTAGAAAACGTTTCAGAACAATGACTGTCTATTTGCCAGTAACTCTTTATGTCTGCAGCATATACTTCTAGAAGATGGCTTTTTCCCAGCTAATCCTAACTGATGACATAAATTGATAAAAATAATTTAGCAATGTAACTTCATTTGTTTAGGGCCCTTGCTGGTCTGAATGTGTAAGTTTTTTAGAGAAACAGCACCCTTCATGTTTCCTATGTCTTCACTTTCATGCCAAGGGACAGGATCCTGCAAACAAAACACTCTTTCTTTAGTGCTCTCAGCAAACAAATTACCAGTCAGGCAAAACTGCACATCCCTAGTGATGTACTACTGCAGACAAGGTAAAAGGCATAAATAAAGATCTGTCCAAAACTCGAGGTAGCATGTGGGTAGAAGAGACTAAATGAGAAGGTATATAACTACTGTCACTTTTACCCAAGGCTTTATAATATTAAAATATCTGAGAACCTAGTTCAACTTTTGAGTTTCATTTTAATTCTTGATGCTTTATTGGCAAAGAGAAAAACAAGTAAACTTTGGTAGGTTTCTTTTTTTCTTTTTTGTAATACAGAATATTTTCATTGTTTGGAATGCTTTGTGGTGGCAAAAATAACTTAATATTGATTTTAATTGGAAAGTAATTTGGTTCTTAACATGTTTTCAAGAGAGATTTTTGATGAAAAAATGAGAAAAGTGTATCCTTGTGAAGGGAACAATTCCCACCTTCTCTACAAGCACATTTTAGTTATTGAAAATTTGTGATTAAAAGTGATTCTATGTTTTAGAATCTCATCTGTTTTGTGACTTTCTGTGATGTAGGTTTTTTTGAAACCACAAGGCTTAATTTCTTATAGTAAACAAGGGTTAGACTCCACAGATCTTCAGCAGTCATTTAATGCAGAGTTAATCACCTTAACCCAACATAAATTCCAGCAACCTTATTTGTGTCTTTTCTTGAAATGAAATCATCACTTAAAACATGACATGAACATAGGAGCTATAGCATTGTTTGTATTATCTTGTGCTGTACTTTGCACTCCCATAATGGTAGTTTGGCAGATCTGGTTAATTCATGTTGGAGTGACTGGGTTCATTCTTTCAAAGAAACAAGAAAAACAATTACTTTTGTTGTGCAGTGTGTTTCTTTCGAAAGGTTTTTGAGCTGCAGGCTCAAATATAAATATCTTGATTAGTCTTCTTGCGTTTTGCAGTTGAATAGGGACATCACGCTTAGATGGAAAAGGTAAGATTAGGGGTCTTAAGTTTACGGTGAAATGTGCTACTGGCACAACAGTTCATCAGGAGTGATAGTTTTGCTCTAGTGTTTGTGTGAGAATGTGACAGAAATCCATCATGTGCCTTTCTTCACCACTGTATGAAATGTAACAGCCTGGCTATGAGTGTTTCAATACATTGGTAGGATTTATTTTCCTTTATAGGTGATTGAAAATATTTCTGCAGCAAGAGGCATCATTTGTGACTAGGATTTTCTGTCAATGTAATTTAAGACTTCCTCTTTTTTGCTTTGGAAAAGTGGCATTTTAAACCTTTCATTTAACTAGATTATTATAAATGTTTTGAGCATTCATCTTAAGAATAAATGCTCTATTATTTCTGTTCCAAGGCATGTATTGACATTAAGCAACCTTCTTTTAGCAAGTTTAGACTTAAGAAATCTTAATAGTTTCTGTAGTTTCATTGACTGATTTTGTGTACTTTTGTCTCAGTCTAAAGAAATAATTCATAGGACAACTGCTTAAATCCCTGAAGTTATCTTTTGGCAGTAGCTAAATCAGTCTTGAAGAATGACCAAATTCATTGGTATGCTGCTCGCTGCTTCGGGGGGGGATTTTTCCTTATATGTTTGATCTTGGATAAGAAGCAATGGATTTTTTCCCTTTTTTTTTTTTTTTAAACAGGGACACAAGTGTGTTTTGTCTGCTGGATGCATTTATGGTGACTTGAGCATATTCAATCTCAAGTTTCACTTTTCAGACTTGCACTCTGAGTGCACACAACCTCTTAGCATTGTTCTGGTCAGTTACATTTCTGCTTAGTGTGAAAAAATGGCTCTTTAATGAATAATTCTGTGAAACTCTGAAGAAAAACGTTATAAAACCTTTCCTAAGAGCAGAGCTTTTATGTAAGTTCTCTTCATCTCTGAAAGCTTCCATTCTCCAGTAATCCAAACCAGTACCTACTCAGTCCCATTTTCTTCAAATCATTCTTTTGTACTTCATTTTGTTTAGCAGTCATCTCTGTGTTCATAGCAGTGATGTTACAAGTCCTTTCAGTCCTTACTAGGTTCATGATTTTGTCCTTTGTTTCCAGGCATCTGCACTTAAATATTTTAGAATTCCGTTGCCATTCAAAATGGGAATGTTGGCATTGCCATGTAAAGCCATTTAAAATATATTAATGTAAGACTTAAAATTAGAAGATAAAGAACTAGAAAAAAAAATCAGTGGATTTTTTTTAAAGGAGATTACAAACTTCTTACCTTATTTATTGGACACTTGTTTTTGTTACATCTAGGCTCAGTGTAATGGTGTGTGTGATAGTGTTTATGCTTAAGGAGGAAAAGGTTTCTTAACCTCAGTGGAAGAATCTACCTCTTCAGTAAAAACTTTTTCTCCAGTAAATGCTTTTAGCTCTCCAAATAACCTTTGTTTTTAACCAACCACTAAAATGACCTAGGGATTAGTAGAGTGAATACTCACAGCTTTAGTGTTGACTTGCATTAAAAGAAAATACCTGTAATTTTTTTCAAAATTGGCTAGGTAAAAGTAGTGTTTTCTTTGTGATGAAATATTTGATAAAAAAGCAAAAGTTCCTCTTCTCTGACTAGAAATTAATATGCAGGCTTAATGAATATATTGAAACATGACACAGGTGTACTCCTGTTAAATAGTTTTTTTTCCGTGAAGAAAGAACAGTGATTCAAAGCAGAAACATTCTCTTGCATATTTAAAAGCTGGGTTTTGTTTTTGGTTCAGGTATGTTTCTGAGTTAAATCCAGTTCAGTCTCCTCTAGACATGGCTGTGGGTCCTGCCATCTGTCCAAGTGCAGCTTTAGGGTATGGTTTGTAAGCCAGTACCTTTTGCACATGAACTGTTTGCAACGTGAACTTCATGTGGGAGGCAGAGAGGTGTGGATCTAAAAATGCTCATATTTTATTTGAAGGGGGTCAACTGCTGCTTTTAATGTGATGGGTGAGTTTGCAAACTGCCCTGGCTGCTTGGAAGGTCTGGCAGGCTTGTAGGATGTTCAACATACTGTAAGCAGGTTTTTTCTGGAAGGCTCTGACTTTGGAAAGTTCTCCATCTGATGACACCTGTTAGCAGTGTAGTGTAATCTCATGGTGATTGTCACTTTCCCTTTTGTTTCCTCTCTCTGTCTTCTGTCACTTGGGTCGATGTCTGCTGAAAATAGTTGCTGTCCTGATGAGTGTTAGTTGTAGAGTTATGAGTAATTGTTTCCCTGCTCCATTTGCTGTTTATTTGAATGCATCAAGTTAAGGGCTTTAACCAAAGTAACTTCATGCTTATGATAAGGTGCTTTAAAGTCCTAAATCTGAAATAATCTACTCACATAGTGTATATAGCATTGTCCCTTTGAGAGTATGGTATTTGTTTGTCTGCATGTAATTCTATCAATTGTGACCTTATATTTAAACTGTCTGTATCACTTTTGGGTACAGACTGGCATAGTTCTTAAAATGATAATGTACAAAACATTTAAAAATTACTCCTGTTGTTTCAAAAATGAATCATTGTAGTATGCAGTTAAATGCCACAGCTAGCAGCTGATCATCTAGATGAAGACTTTTGAAATGAAAGTGTTTGTAAGTGTTTGCAATCTTGAAAAGTAACAATGCTGTCTAAATTGCCTACTCCCAGAAAGTTCTTTTGATGCTAAAGTTTAGCTCTAATCAATGTCCCTCCATTTAGTCAAAATGAAAGAATTACATTATCTGCTATTCATAAAGGGAAGGGGAAAAAATTAGAACTTTTCTTTGGGTGTGTCTGATCTGTTTTATTTAATTTTGCTGTTAACAGAAGAAGTGACCTAATTTTGGAAGGAGAAGTGTCCCTTTCCTCATGGTTACCAAATAGTTTGGTACTTCCTACATTTAAAACAAATGAAAGAAACTGCACCTCACCCCAAAACAAATGAAGGATCTGTGTATTTTTGCCTTATTTGAACAGAAACTCCCCCCACCTGAATACAAAAACCACCCTGCACTATAAAACTCAACCAATCAGAAACCTCCTATGTGTACATTCCACCATTTTTTTATCCTAGAAGTGTTCTGTCTGTGTATGTTCCTGTGTGCAGCTTGGTAATCAATACATTTCCCATTATTCCATTGTCATTGGACACATGGGATGTCTCTGATTAAGGTTGCAGCTCACTTGGATGCAAAATCAGTCATATCTTGGAAAATAATCGCACAGTGGCGGAGACTGTGCTGGAAAAACAGTCTTGCTTGTGTTCATTGTATGGGGACATCAGTTTTGCATCTGAAACTGATCTGTTTTAATGAGCTGCACTGTGAGTTTACTAATGTTGTTAAGGACATCTTGAAATAATGAGAAGTGTAGGGTTATATTTGCATTAATATTCTGTCCTGGAGAATGAAAGTTGAAGCAACTATTAAGTTTTCATGTGATCTTCAGAGGTATTATACAGGTATTCTCTAGGACCAGTGAAGGCTGTTCAGGGAAACAGCTCAGTTTTTCAAACAGTGTGTTCTACCACCTGGTGTCTTCCAATCCCGTAAACAAACACACACTGAAATATAGACAAAAGTATGATTCCTGCAGATAATAACAAATTTAGCAATTGAAGATAACAGTGCTCTGTTTAAATGTCCATGTCTGTCATGGAAAACCGTCAGCTATAACTACTGCTGTTCTGCCTTGTCACAACATTGTGTGTATATTTATGCCTGACCTTCCTATGGCTTTGCTGAAACTTGAGCATCTTGCTAATCTTCTTCCATTTTCCCAAGCTATGTTATCACGTCCAGCTCCATCATGTTGGATTCCAAATGTTTTCAGCATGCTACTACCCTATTCCAAATTCCTGAATCCTACTTTCATTCTTCTGCTCCAGCTCACCTGTTACGGAGTGGTTGAATCCACTGACAGCTGGGTAGGCGAAGGTGGATCAGCCAAGGATCTGGGAGGAAACTTCATTTGAAGTGAATGTGTTAAACCTTCAGATGGTCTCATTTTGCTTCTGTGGTCCCAAAGAGCACAGAGGTCATGTATCAACAAGTCAGCCCACGGAAGCCCAGCTGGACGAGGAGCAAAGCTGTGTTTGCTGTTGCTTAAACTGATGCAACTTGAATGAGTCAGAGCAATGTGGGAATGAAGCAGAGCATGAGAGTTGAAGCAGAGGAGTTTGCAGGCTTTGCAAAGCTGCTCTCTCCCGGCTGAAGCAGCATCTTTGCCCTTGTCTGCGTTCCTCTTTGCTCTCGCAGCAAGGTTTTCTCCTCTCTTGTCCTGTGTCCCGGTAATTAGAGTGCCGATGTGACTCTGTTCACTTCTGGTTTCAGATAATTAGAGCTCGGCCCATACAGCAAAGTACGTGGTTGTCTGTGTTGGGCTTTGCTCAGGGCCTTTGCCAGGACACCACTGGTCTGTCATTGGGAACCGGAAATCCTTTTCATTGCTGCTCTGCACTGGGGTGTGGCAAAGACTTCGGCTGATGGGGAGTAATTATGTGATGTGCAGTGGGAGCTGCCATCCCTATGCTGCACATGCTTCAGGAGTAATGAGCAGCCATGCTGGAGAACAGGAATGGCCTTGTTCTCCAGCCAGTTAACTGGGTTAGGAGACTGATGCAGAACTTGGGAGCAAAGGGAAGGGAGTAGGGTAAATGAACTGAATCACATTGCTGGAATTTGCTGTGAAAAAGAATTTGTGTATTCAACACCAGAAAGCTAAAGCTCAATTATTTTAGTTAATTGTACTTCCGCCCTTTGGATTCTGTAGGCTTTCATCAGATTGGAGTCCTGAAGTAAAAGCTTAGTCACACTGAGCCTTGTGCGTTGTTCTAGGGTGTTGATAAAAAACCAGTTATAAATAGGCTGCTTATCTGCAAAGTCTCTATTTATTTATTTTACACCCAGGTGTCTGACACAATGACAGACTAAAAAATTAACTATTTATTGAATGTAATTATTTAAAATACTTGGTAGTCTTCAAATAGGTCTTTTCCTTTTAATTAATCAGCCTTTGATTACTGCCATCTGCACATCCTCTCTCCCCCAGCAAAGAAAAAAATTTCCCAGAAAGGACATTTATTTCAAGATTCAGCAAAATTTTGTCATGTTTTAGAAATTTCTCCCCAGCAGCTTTTGGACAGCAAGGTGTTGGTAGTTTGCTTATATTTCTTCTTTAGTGAAAGACCCAAACAGAAGAAGGTGTATTTCTGCATGTTGTTGCTTGATTCAGGATATGAGCCAGAATACAAGTTCACAGAAATTTGATGAGAAGCACTAAAGAAAGAACAGTCTTCTGTAACAGTGTTTATGTAAAACCCCTGGGTTCATAGTTGCTGTAACTGTTGCCCTCCCTGCAGAGGTTTATTATTCACTGAACAGTTTTCATTTCAGTGTTTACAGAACCTCTTGTGGCAAATGCTCATCTTATCTTAAGCTACCAACTGCATTTTGCTTTGATTTCAGTACTGACCCTACTGAATAAATATCTGGTTTACTGCCCTGCCTTCCTGCCTTCCTAATCTCACTGCTGTATCCTGTGCTTTTGGAGTAGTGTGTGCTTGTTTCATCAGAGATTTCCCACATGCCCCCCGAATTAATCTTGCCTTCTTTTCATGTTTTCAGTATATTCTGTTCAAAGGCCCCCAAAGCTTCAGCTCTCAAGGATTTTAGTGTAATGAAAGCACTGATTTCCTTTGAGATTGCCTTTGAGTCTCTAGACATGAACACTGCTTTCAGTACAAGGTTTGAAATTCAGAATCAGTGTTCCATGTGAGTGAAGAAATGCTTTGGTAAATTGCAGAAATCTACTCAGCTCCAGCTCCAAATATCTATAGATATGTGGGGAGGCAGGAGCAGCTCAGCCATGTCTGATGTTAGTGCATAGCTTTTTAAAAAATATTATTTTAACAGTTGGTTATGTGGGATTATGGAATTGCATTTTCCTGGCAGCACTTTGTGCAGTATGCAGCACTTTGTTCAGGTGGTTGCAGTCACATTCTGCCTGGTCTGAGTTACTCTCCTGATTCTCCTGAAGTATTATTGTGCAATTTTGCTGTTATATTAGTTATTTCAGAAGTTCTTGTAAAATCTTTCAGGCAAATAAGATATTATTTGCAGCATGACTTATGCTGTTGCTTATGATGAAAATCATGTTTTGTATTTCTCATGGTGTATGTATACCCTTCTGCATATCATCATTTTGTCTTGTGTGGGCATAATTGTAATTTCAGCATCTCCAGAAAATGAAACTGCCAAACTTCAGAATGAGTAAAATATACTGTACTTAGCACATCAAAGCAAAGCTTGGTAAAAGTAAGTTTTGCTTTGTTTGGAGATCTAGGAAATGATTATACCATGGAACACATACTGCAGAGAGCTAGGTAAACATGGCTGAAAGAATATGCAGAGGTTTGTGGGAAGTGGGCATTTAAATAGATGTCCTTGTGTTTCAGCTGTCTTATGTTGTTTCTGCTGTTTGTACATTAGTGCCTGAGCACGGTCTTGGGTTTGATTCCTACACCAAACTTCCAAATTCTGTTTTAAATTCATATAGTTAAACTTTGTAGTTCAAAGTTACAGTGGAAAATTATACCTAGAAAGGTGTAATTTTTATATATAATTTTTATATACCATTTTAATTTACACAGAAATACCTAGTTTCTATGTCAGAGCTTGTCTAAGATTGGAGAATTACTAAATGTTTGTCTTGGGAGGGATTGTGCAGTATCAGTTGACACACTTTGGAGTCAGTTGTCTACTTAAATTGTAAATGTAATTTCATACCTAATTCTATGCCTTCTTTCTTCCTTCTCTGAAGCTTTTTTCTGCTTCAGAAACTGTTGGTGGAAATCTAGAAGCAGTTTTACATTGAAGGCTTAGGTTGGAAATTATCAAAAATTTCTTTAAGTCATAAGTTAAATTCATCTTCCCTTGTGTTCTTATCAGTACAGAGTTAATTGCATAGATCCAGGTATAATACAGGAGGAAGGGGGTTTGTAGTTGTTTTTAATAACCGTGCCTGTGTCTCACTGCAGTATGAAGGATGCTTTGGTAGTGGGAGGTGAGGTGGAGAAGTTTGATCGCCGGCCTTGTACGTGAGTGCTGGAGTCACATGGGGGGCACTGGGTAAAAACCCCTTCTGTTTTAAACTGTTTTTCTCACTTTGCTTCAGTGAACCTGTGTTGTAATAAAGGGTTATTGAAAAGCTGCTGCTGGTGGGATAGCTGCAGCATGTTTTGTGAAGACATTTCCTCTGCTTCCTTTTTTTTTCTGCCAAACATCTGCTAGTTTCATGCAAAGCTTTCTCTTTATTGTGGTGGAGAGCTTGTGAATAAGGACCCCACATTTACCATGCTTTTTGTGACACTATATACTCTCAATGTATTTCTTATTTCCTCTCTGCTTTCCACGCTGTTAAGTCCAGTCTAAAAGTTGATTCTTGTACAGAAGCCATTCTGCATTTTCTTACCCTTTTCACTCTCTGCCTTTCCCAGTTCTTTGCTGCAGCTGGTAAGATGGGGCAAAGGGCAGAGTAGCTCATGTCTCACACCAGGTAATGTGTGGGAAGGGTGCTGTGATTGTCAGTAGGTGTCATAGAATATCCTGAGTTGGAAGTGACTCCTAAGGATCATTAAATCCATCTCCTGTGTAGTACAGGCATAGGAAGTTCTAGGCTGGGTACAAACTAGTCCAAGCTAGCTAGTCCTAGCTGTGATGTTGCACAGATCAACCAAAGCTTAAAATCAGTAGTATTTTTCATTGGTTTAATACATAAAGTGAGTTTTCTGCTTGTACTGGTTTTTGGTTTTTTCCTGTTTAAAACGGGAATGTATTAAATTATTTGTTTTGTTGAGTAGTTCTTATGAATGCCAGAAGGTGGCATACCTGGTTTTCCTAAAAGCATTCTGATTGCAAGAAATGCACACAATGCTACTGCTCTGATTTTAAAGCTGTCGGTGAAATTTTGATCTAAGGGAAGTTGGACCAGCTTAGTCCTTAGCATTTAAAAGAGTTATTTAAAGGTGTACCCATCTGCCTTTTTTTTTTTTTCCCAACCTGCAAAACCCTTGTGTGCTGGTTTTTGTAGGTAGTTTTTGAAGGTGGGGGTAGTTTACCTGAAAATGCAGGANGGTGCCCTGTGCCAGACACAGCTGGGGTTGATTTTACATTAAACTCCCTTTTAGTCAGAATATTTACATTAATTGGTGTAGGACAACCCTGAAACTTTTGAAGGAATTAAATGCATGGGATTTTTTCTCATTCCTTCAGCTCCCTCTGGCAGACAAAGCCCCAAATTACAACTGGTTTACTTTGAACTATTTCAGAGAAGGGCTTGTCCCAGCTCAAAGTTATCACCCTTGCTTAGTGTTCTCTATGTATGCTTCAAAAAGATATTTTCAGCTACAGAAAAGTACATTACTGCAGCTGCAGAAGGTGCTGAAATACAGATATTTCTTGGTTTAGCTGACTCTTGCGCTGTATCTTTGTGCATCACAGCTGAGCAATGCTATTTTACCCCAAGGACCTCTACACCATGCACATCTATTGAATTTTCAAAATTTTTTTTTTCTCTAGTGTGGTCTCTCTTGAGCCTGCTGTGATTCACTGGAGCAGCACAGATGAGAATGATGTGACTGTTTTGCATAGGAGCCTAGAGTTATTTGCAGATTTTAGACCCATTTTTTTCCTGACCAAATGAGGTGGGTGGAATGAAGTGGTGCAGCTGTGCTGGTGGTGGCTGTCACTGGGCTGAGCCTCCCACCCACCTCTCTGCAGTCTTTTCCTCCTCTGTGCTTCACTGATTTATTTTCAGTTCTGTGTTTCTACAGGGGGGTTTGATAGGTGAGGGGATGTGGCCAGATAAGAAACACTATAAAGATGTAGAAAACTGTCAGGAGTGTGTGGAGTGCTGGTAAAATGACTTGTAGAAGCTGCTACAGGGACATTGGTGAAAGCACTGAACTGCACTTTTGAATAGGAGTTCAATGTCTGAAGTTTTACAAAAGAAAGGTTTATAATCAGAAGACTTTAAAGTATTTGATTTAAATAGTTAATAGTTCTTAAAAATGCAAGTAAGATTGCCATTCTTCCATGGGCCTTTCTAAAATCAGCTTGCACTTTTCTTGCTCTGTACAATTATTTTATGCAAAGCAGCATGTCCTCATTTGATCCTAAATTATCCAGATTGCCACTAAATAGGGGTATTGCAATTGCGGAGTTCTTCCAATCTGCTAAGTGAATATCTTAAAACTTAAAATCTGCTTTTGGAAATGAATAAATAACTTGTGTATTTGCTCACCATAACAAATTTGAAATAACTAACTGGCATCCTTCAAAATTTGCCTGGGAAATGTGTAATTTTTCTTGAATTTATGTTCTCAGAACTGCTAAAGATGCAAACAGTTTGTAATTTTCTGTCTGTAATTTAATTATTACACAGGAGTTTTGACATTTAGTGATTTAGAAGTAGAACACGGTGGTGTATTTCAGAGAAATGGAACCCATTCATATGAAGAATTGTTTTTGTGATAGTGTTTTTTTTGTCTTCTGGAAAAATCTAAATGTAAGCAAGGTATGCATTTTGAAAGTTGCAATGTTTTTTAAATGTTGATGGCCACTAAGATGGGGCTAATTCCATGGCATGAACACTCTCATTGATTGTACAATGAAAATTTAGGACAAAACTCGCCTTTTCTCTCACTGCCTGTTCAGCAGTTCTCACTGCCTGTTCTGTTTTTGGTGCTAATTTCACCTATTCTTATGGCATTTATTTGAAATAATCTGTCATCCTGAAATTCCTTTTCTAGTAGAGAAATGATCTTTTTTTTTTTCTCTCACTGAATACTAGAAATTAACACTAGCATTAAACAATTAACATCAGTGACAAATTTGTAATTGAACTTTTTGCTGCTTATGGCTTTGTCCCTGTGTGAAGGCAAGCTGAACTTTAAGGTTAAATTGGTGTCTCATAAAAATTTGTATCTAATATGCTTCAGAGTATCTGATGGCAGGTAATTAAATTGATTGCATCTGGGTGTCTCTTTTGTGACTCCTTGAAGGAATCCAGCCAGCAGCCATGGGCAGCAAGGTGCATCAGCTTCAAGTCTCCTGGAAGAATCATGCCTGCAGTTTTTATGGCTCCCAGGCTGCGCACAATGATTTCTGACAACCTGGACTAGAAGCATCAGTATCTTTCTTGAAACCTTTTCTATCTCATTTTCTGTCAGTCTTCCTGAGACATCCTGGCCTTTGGATAGAAGTGTCAGGAGCATCCACAGTGGAGATTTTGTGGGT
>VWYE01028539.1:0-22664 GCA_013398995.1 Alaudala cheleensis
TGTCTCAACATCCTTTCCTGGGTCATTTAATTTCTGCTTTCTGTGCTGTGCAGTGCCAGGACACACAAATGTTAATGGGCTTGGGAACTGTGAACCTTACCATGCTTTTGGTGAAACGAGATCAAGGTTTGATTGGTTTGGCACCATAATTTATGTAAGGTGGCTGCTCTTCAATGACTAAAAAAAGGATGGAACAAATATCTCTGGGATAGGCTCGAAGGATTCAGAACTCCAGCATTCCTGGAAACAGCCACAGTGAGGTCAGACAGCAAAATTTAATTCCCAGACATGGAGATATTTCACAAACAACCACAAGGACAATTTGCCTTCCCAAAGTCAAGAAGTCACAATAGTTATAACTTTCTTGACTGCTAGTTCCAGCTCTAACACTTCAGTATTAGTAAACCAGTATTATTTCAGTGCCGTAAAAGTGGTTTACAAACAGCTAAAGGTTTTCTCATTTTACCAGTAATATTTTTCAAAGTCCTATTGCTAACGCTCATTTTCTCAGTAATCTTCTTTTCTGAACTTCTATCTTCTAACTGGCTGGGGTACTGCCATGCAAGCAGCAAGCATCATAGTAATGCTTAGAATCAAAGAAATGAAGTAATAAATGTGCAGCAACAAAATCTGCTTAGTCAAAAATCTAAGATCACAAAAGTGTGAAGTTTGGAAGACCTTTTTGTACTTTTCCCTGCATAGCTGGTTCCCTCCATGGCTCAAAAAAGGTGACACCATGTCACTGTACCTGTCCGACCTGGTCACTGGCTTTTAATGTGGCACTTCACAGCGCTTTCCTCTGATAACATCACTGTTTCTTGGTTTATAACCCCAAATATCTGTTTTGTCAGTAATTCTACAGTACCTGTCTGTAAGATTTATTTTTTAATTTCCATAAGCATTTAAGATGTCAAGCTGGTCACCAAGCTACTCGGAGCCCACTGTGCCAGCTAGTCACAAAATAATGTTTTTATGATTTATTAGTTTATTCCCTATATCAAAACTTATTTTCATTATCATATCAAGTTTCTGTTCCCTATAGGTTCTACAGCCATTAAGGAAACTGAATCTAAGCTAAATGAGTAATTTGATTTGACACAACTGTCCTAATCCATTATATTGACATTAGTATTTTAGGCAAGAGACACTTGTTAGGATAGTGAGTGACCTGAGCAGACTTGTCTCCCTTAGATAAGCTAAATTTTGCCCATTTAGATGATGTCAACCTATACAGGGTTTTTTCTTATTTCATTCTAAGGCAGCTGAGTATTTTGGCTGTAGATTGTAACTATTCTTGCACAGATGAATAAGGAATTCATAATTCACTTTATAATGGAGGAAAATCAGTTTAGAGACAGTAACTGGTACTGCAGGATTAATTGCTAAGGTGAGGCTGATAATTTTGCAGCACTACCAGTTGGGAAAGTATTTTTAATAAGTATTTTTAAGTACTTTAAGTCTTATCCTAATGGAGAGGAAAGAACCAGTGAGAGCTCACCGTCTCCTGTAAAATTTTCCTAGTTTGTCCCCCTTTTTTCTTCCTCTAAGGTTGGTTTTACTGCTTAGGGGGACAAGGTGATGAGTAAGCTAGACGAAAATTTANGAAATTACTATAGAAAAAGTTTTCTAATTCAAGGGAAACCAAAATAATATCAAAAGAAAGGTGGACACCAATTGATTTCTTGTATTTTGAGTGTAGAGCTCATTATTGGCCCTGCTGTAGAACTCTGTTCTACGGTGATGTGAGGGTACTGTAGCATTTAAATTCAGGAATTCTGTTTCTATCTCCCGTATCCAGTGTCTGTATGGTCCCACACAAGCAGCACAACCCCTGTGAAACATGAAAGAAAAACTGTACGTTATGTGCACCTGAAAAGAAGCAGCAGCTTAGTGGGATCTTTGCTGTTTGTATAAGCATTTAAAAGAAGAGGTAACACTCAGGTTTTATTCCTTTTCTCATATGTGCTGTTCTCTCTCATCAAACACTTCAAAAACTTGAAATTGTCTTCTAATAAAAATGTCTCCTACTGGAAAGCTATTTTTTCTAAATGTGTTCAAAACAGATCTTTAGCAAGTTTGCTGAAGGAAAACCTTTGTTAAGCTTCAAGATTTTATTTCCCAAGAAAATACATTTTACCCTTTCATACTCAATTGGCATAAAAAAGAGCCTTTTTCATTTTTTTAATACACCTCCCTCCCCCCAAAATAAATTTAAAAAAAAAGTGAGAACAGTCAAGATCAAACAACAAGCTTGTTTACACCCTCAATTCAGACTTCAGACATTCTCCATTGACTTCTAGTGTGGGACAGACAGCATTTTCCTGGAGTTTTCCTCGACAGGCTGCACCACAACATTCCCAAACTGAGCCTTGACAACTGCAGGGGTTGAACATTCTAAATTTGTTACTTTAGAACACCAGCAAAATGGCAAAAGATGCATATTGACAAATAACTCTAAACTGGAGAGCATGTGCTATTAACATTTCTTTGCTGTTTGATAGAAATGACCAGGGGCACATATTATAGCAAAATAAACCTTTGCATCTTCAGGCACTTTTCCTGTTCTTTCCTATTTAGCACAAATTGACTTATTCCCTTGGTACATAAAAGCAATACCTTTTCTATAATAAAAAAACCTGCTTGCATATTTCATA
Source organism: Alaudala cheleensis (assembly GCA_013398995.1). NCBI lineage: Eukaryota > Metazoa > Chordata > Aves > Passeriformes > Alaudidae > Alaudala > Alaudala cheleensis. Next base: position 2,655 of record VWYE01028539.1, read on the forward strand.
GGAGGGGTTTTTATGTGGTTTTTGTTGGTTTGGAGTTTTGTTTAATTTCCACCTCCCCCCTAACAAAAAAAAAGAATAATCTTAAATCAATCATAAATATACCAATCAAGTGCAAGAAAATTTCCTATTCTCTTTTACTCCTGACTTTGGTGACATGAAGTTTAAGGCTGTTTTGGTGAAGTTAGACTGAAAGTTATCCTGATCTCCTTTAAAACACAAAAGAAATGAAGTTGCTATCAGTTTTAGAGTTGTACACAGACATTTATTTGATTCACACACCTGAGATAGTCTTTTCTTGTGACGGATGGATTCAAGCTCTAAACATTCTATTATTCTGAGATGGCCCTTGGTATTGTGCAGCAGGCTGCACTTACAGCATCTATTACCACAAGATGCCTTTAACAAAATACATCCATCAAGGAAAAAGTGACAGATCTTCACTAGAGGATTCCCAGGATGAGAATACCAAAGGCATCAGTATTCTAACAATATTTGTTAGGTTTCTTGAAACTTTTTCCTCTTCTTAAATATCTGTTTTATATAAACAGGCATTGTATTTTCATGGGTACTCCAGCATCTCTTTGTAAAATATGTCCTCTGATCTTAGAATAATCCACCAAGTAGTAGATAATTTATATGAAAAGTGTGCAGACATTCTAATTCTCTAACCCCTTCTTACAGTCACAGAACCAGAGAATGGTCTCTTTTTGAAGGGATCTGAAAGCACATCTCATTCCAAACCCCTGCCATGGGCAGGGAGCCCCTTCCATCGTCCCAGGTTGATTGAGAGCTCCATCCAGCCTGGCCTTGGACACTTCCAGGGATGGGCCACCCAAAGCTTCTCTGGGCAGCCTGTGCCAGGGCCTCAACACCCTCACAGAGAAGAATTTTTTTTCCCTATATCTGAACCTCCTCTTTCTCAGTTTGAAACACAAGACAGCAATGCAGAGACCAAAGGCTAAGGATTGAGTTTTCTGTTGTACCTTTGCCACTCATGGTCTGCAAAGACACTGACTTGTGAAGTATTTATACCCTCAGTTAATCCTGTTACTCTTGGGAATTTGTGTAGGAGTTGCATGATCTGGCATTTATATAATCTGGCAGCCACATTAACAAGTAAATAAGATGCAATACCCAGTTTAGTCTAAGAAAAAGTTTTTCACTTCCAAGTACCGAGATGGTCAGAACTGATTAAGAGGAGGAATCAGGATGGTTTGAAACCCACAAAGTAAAGCAAGGGAAGACTCAGAAGTAACCCACCTTCATTGGATTCCTTTATTTCCCAGTGTGTAACCTGTGTCTCTCTGTTTCTGACCAGTTTTGATTCCTTGCTCATTTTTAGACCTGTAACAACATTCTTTATTTTGCATCTACTTTTGTCTGTCAAATGCCAAATTAGTGTATTTCTTCAACCATGTCCCTCTCAGAAGCCTCAAAAGCATCTCACCTCCCTGATATGCAGCAGAGGAAGACAAACAACAATTGTGTGACAACCTGGCACTGAGCACTGCTCTCTTTCAAGAAGAGCTTTCCAAGCCTGTCTGTCTCTGCAAGTGACTGCTCAAACCAGATATAAAACTGCAGAGTGAAGTATGAGATGAATATTAAAGGGACATGACCTTTACCNCTTTTGCTGCACAGGAGCTGTTTCTTCCCATCCTCCACTGGCTTTGCTTTTTCCAATGCACATGACTTTGTTCTTCTAGTTGGTTTTGCACTTTTGACCAAAGGTGGTGTATTTTAGTAGCTATGAGCATGAAACATTCCACTGGTGATGACCCTTTCCCTTTTGGTGTGCTAGACACTGATGTTGGCACAAGATTATGAGGGAACAAGATGGTTTAAGTGGCAATATAGGAATATGAAATAAAGAACAGTTATAATAAAAAATGGATGATCACTTTGTTTTGACAGTTCCTTCATCTCTCTGGAAAACTTTATTTGGTTTATGTCTCTAAGAAAGCCAGATCCCACTATAGCTGTAAGAGAAAACAATTCATACTTGGTCTTTAGACCAAAGAAACTGGTCCAAGCAGCAAGAAAGAGAAGATTAATTCAATTTTGTGGGATGTAGTGCAATATGGCCCTGATCTACACTAGAACTTTGAAGGTTGAGTGCCCATGGTTGAATCAAACCACTTACTAAATTGGGTGAAACTTCGGGCTGCTTTCTGCTTTGATCTGTGACAACCACCTGGCTAAACCTACAACTCTCTCAGACCTACTGCTGGATTTTACCTTTCCCCCATTCCTTGATGCTGTCCAGGAAGGTCAGACTGTTTCCAGGAGCCGAATCAGCTCTTGGGCTACCTACAGAGAGGTAGGGCACCATTACAGCAGACCTGAGTTGACCATAAAAGAATCAAACAAAACCCACAAAGAAAAAAAAGAAGAAATTGCATTGTAATTTCCCTGATATTTTTACATGAAACACTGCTGTTGGTTTCTTCCACTTTCAGATTTCATTTCTAATGTGAAAGTTTGTTTCATATCTCAGCAGAAGTGTAACATCCACAAACATTTAGTCAATTCCAGAGTCCTTAATCCAGAATTTGCAGTGTTTCCATGAGCATTTCTCCAGAATCAAAGGTGAAAGAGAGTTAAATAGGTTCCAGATGGAGTGGACTTTAGCTAAAGATGAAAAGTCAGAAGCTTAACCATCTGATAGACCTAGAGGCAACTCCAAAGCTGCCAGGAACTGCCTTTGGAGTCTGCCAAGGAGACAGATGCTCATGCCAACAGTGCAGAGATTGGCATCATTTATATCACATCAGCTCTCCTGCTGTCACGATGCCACAGAGCGAAGCACCAAGTCAGACAGTTAATATTTAGAAAAGAGCAATCACACCGCATACATTTAGATCATATATCTAGGAACAGTTTTCATATTCTATTTACCCCTTTGGGTCTTAGGAATGAAAGCATGGTCTTCCTGGGTTCCCATAAAACTCTTAATGAAAACTTCACGTGAGTATCAAAGCATAAAGTAAAATTAACCTTTAATCTTTATAGCAGTGCAAAACTTTGGGATAAGTAGTGACTATGTAAGTGATACTACTGTGAAAATTAGATCTTCCATTTATAAATTAATTACTCACAAGATGCACTAATGTATTGGGGTTTTCCCCCTCCTTATTTTCACTTTACAAATCCTGAATAAAAAGTGCAAAACTGAGGAGAAATAAACATACAATTCTTACCTAAAAGCTGTTTTTATTTTAGTGGATTCACACAATGCTCCTAACTTCATGCTCTGCCACTTGGAGCATCTTTTTGTCTGAAAATAAATTAAGCTCTCTGTGGAGCATCCAGTCTAACCTTAGGCATCCAGCAGCAGACAACTCTACAGATGTATTACAAGAAATATTCACATTACATGCTGGGGCATGGCATTCAAACGGGTGCAAACTCTTGCATGGAATTTTGGACACAAAAAAGCTGGTTCAAGCGAGCCTAGTATAGAGATCACTGTGCTGAGACTTCAGGTTTGGCTGTGCCGTCTGTTGAAAGCTCACATTCCTCTGAATATCCCTAATCAACATCTAAATCCGGCATTAGAGCAGAAGTTCTAAACAAAGTAGGGTGCAAATGGATGAAAATAACTCTCCCAGCACAGAATAAACAATGACTTCAAAACTAGAGCACTGCAGCTCTGAAATACTTCAATATCAGAAGGATTAACTTAGTTCTTTATGGAGCAGTGCACCATAAAGTGTGTTAAAATCTACCTCTCCCTGATTGAGAGCCCGAATAAACATTGACAATTATTTAACAGCTGTTTAGGCAGTGTGTTTACATATCCTGGGGACTGTGCCATCCAAATATTGTGATTTCATTAAGGAGCTTTGCCCTCAAGAAGCTCAGGGATTGAGACTTCTGAGGGCCCCAGAGCAAGGTGATAATTTTCCTGCTGTGCTACCTGGCTTTCACAAGGGGTTGATCTCAAGCAGCCTTGCAGATGGTTTATGACTGCACAAGTCCTCAGCAACATGGCAAAACAGTATGGTCCTGAGGAAAAAACATAAAAACAAATGTACCACCCCTCTGTCAGACACTGCGCAAGCAGCAACAGCATGGGGTTGTTTATCTGAGGAGTTTCTGATGCATGTTTTTTTTTTTTCCCCTAACCAGCAAATACTCATTAAAAACTCTATGTTCTCCATGCATCAGAAAAATCAGTATCTTCACACCAACGTGTTCTTGCTGAATGCTGGCATTCCCTTCACATGCCAGGAAAAAACAGGTTGGCTGCCAAGTTCTCCGTCTCTTCCCACAGAAGTAACTGAACCTAACCTGCTAACTTCCCAAAAAGCTCTAGCTAAGCATCTGCATCCCACTTCCCTCATGGCCAAACATTTTGCTCTTAAATCCCTGTACACTCTTGAGAGTCTTTTGATAGCATTTAAAATATGATTTCAGTTCCTCAGGCAGATCAGCACAAGCTCTCAGGGTGAAGTGTGACTGGAGAGCTGTGCCAGCTGGAGCCCAGATAAGGCCTTTGCTGGGTTTATTCACATTTGGGAGAGGCAAAGAAGTGGTTTCAAGAATTGGGCTCGAGAATTGGCAAGGTCAGATAATCCTGAGCAAGGTGTGTTTGGGATTAATATTTCTGCAGGCACAGATCTCACTTCAGACCCAAGATATGTCTCACTTTCTATTAAAATACACGCTCAGTCTCAGCACTCAGATTTTTTCCCGTCAAGATACTCATTACAGCATATGCACCATTCTGAATGCAAAAAGTATTTAAATCAAATCCATATTTTGCAAACACTGTAAATGTATAAAATCTGTTTTTAATTACATACACATAATGTAGTTGAAAAGAATGTAACATTACATTTGCTTAATCTAATCAATTTATATTCAGCTCCTTTAATGTGGCAGAAGTTATAAATGACTGGATTTAATCTCTCCAGAGTGCACATTTTCATTCTTTGCAAATGGTACTGTCCTTAAAAACCACAATATTTTCTCCAGCAGTAAATATGAAACTTTGCTAAAATTAACATCTACTTTCTTCATGAAAGCAAACTAAAAAGTTTATTTGTGTTTCAGGAATTTGTCTTTCTGCTCTCAATCACACCAGTAAAAGGAGACATTTGGCTGTTGCTTCTTGGAAAGCAACTTTCTTATGTCTCACATCTAATTCTAAATTATATAGCATTTTAAAAGTACAAGTAATACCAAAGAAGAAAAATACCCTCAAACATGTGAAAAGCAGAGAGGATGCTCTCCATAATACCTTTGGTGTGGAACAGATCAGAGTGTCATGGAAATAAAAAATAAAGATACTAAAGAGGCAATTCAGGTACTTCTGTTTCATTTTTTTGATTGCAAGGCTAAGAAGGCATTAAATAAGACTGATTTAAATATAAAACAAATGTTTTGGGTTTTTTTCTTTCCATTTTACATCAGTTTTCCTGTGGAACTAATTGCCATATGAGCTTGTGGAAGACCAGTTAGAAATAAAAGTACATGTGTGTTCAAATGGGACAGAAAATCATAATGGAATGAACTACAAATGTGTAAATTGATATAAACTCCTGCCAAAAGATGTAAACCATCAGTCACTGACCACAAGAAATTCCCATAAGAGTTATTTTTTTGTGCCATACAGTATATTTATTCTGAAATACAAAGAACTGGCCCCTGCTAGACTAAACATTGAAAGAGAGGTGCTGCTTGGATGATTATGTTAATTTAAACTGATTTTTGAGGGTGGTAAGTGGAAGAAGGGTCAGTGAAAGTCACAAGACCCCTTTTTTTGGCCTCTACGTAAAGTCACCAATAATTTCCTTTAGTGAATAAGTGAAGCAGAGTCTTTCCAGTCTTTTTTAAAAAAACACAATTCAGTATTATCTATATTTGACCATATCAAAAGAGCTTAAGAGAAGGGTTTGCCCAGTTCCAGTAATGAACCCTTCATCAGAGCAGCTTTGATACAAAGTCTTCATTCTGCGCACAAATCCTTGCCTTTGCAATGAGCAACTGGGTCATTGCTGGGGCAGGAAAAGCATCTAGGGGCAGGAAAAAACAAAACATCTGCAGTGCTGTGACACAGCCTCTCCTCTCTCCCAGTCACCACAGGGACACCCTGGGCAAGGCTGGGTGGCTCCAGGGGCCGGGACCTCCTTGCTCCTGTGCTCATCTCTCTGAGCAGCCACTGAGCACTCTTTGCAAAAAGGCTCATGGAGAGCTCTTCCTTAATTAATGCCCACAGATAAGCCCCTGAGGTCACTCAAATCTGAGAGGCATACAAGTCCCCAAAAGTGAATTAAACATTACAGCCATTCCTACCTTCTTTCTTCTTCCCATCATCACACAGATAAACAAAAGCAAAAAAACTCTGAGGCAGGGCCAAAGTTCCCTGAGCTCATTCTCCTTTCTGCAGAAACAGCCACACATCCTGTGAGGAGAGGGAGGCCAGGCCAAGCACACACAGCCCTCCCCTCTCAGGCAATCTCAGCCTCCAACCATTTCCAGCTCGGAAACCTGCTCGGCTCCACATCATCTCTGATAACTCTCCCAGGACTTCCTGGGCATGAACCTGCCTGGGCTCTTCTGAGGCACTACAAATGTAGCCAGAAACCAGAAATGAGAGCTTTTGAAACTTCTGAGATGACAGGGCTATAAAGCATTTGAGTGGGACTGAATCCTTGCCAAAATCTAGCCCCTACCTAAGTGACAGGAGTGAATAAAGTAGGTCCTGCTGGCTGGAAAAGTCTGTCTGGTGTCTCATTAATTCATGTTCTCTTTGCTCTTTGCAGAACTGCACCTGCAGAACTGTGTCCTCAGGCAGACCAAGAGCCCTCATGCTGGTGTGTATAAATCAGAATAAACCAGGTTTCCCAGATCTGCTTTTGCCCAATTATAAGGCAGGACCTCTAAATTACAGACAATTTTCTCTAGTCTTAGATTGCTTCTGCCCAAGAAGAGGTATAAACAGCATAACAATGCACATGTAATATAAATAAGTTAACATATTTAGAAGACCAAAGCCTCAAGAGGAAATAATAGTTTAAAATAAATATTTGAGTAAGATATTTACTGCAGCAAAGACTTGTAGTCTGCCATTACTGATGAGGAAAGCGATTCAAATTGGAGAGTAGTTTTGCTCTTTTACTGAGGAAAGTAAATTCCATACGAGTAACTTTAAAGTTTCAGCTGCCAAACTATTTGTACAAGATAATTTCTTAGAAATTCCTAGAAGGAAGGAAAGGAAAAAGGAAAGGAAAAAGGAAAGGAAAAAGGAAAGAGGAAAGGAAAGGGGANTCTAATCAAAATATGAAATTCCCAGTAGGAGAAGGAAACTTCAACCTTCCAGATATAGAAAATATTACAAAGCATTCACAATGGAGCAATTGATAGGATGGTATAGAGAGACTGCCATGCAGTCAGCAGAATGGATAACCTTGGGGAAAAGAAGTATATGAAATTTCTGTCCCTCGAGGTATTCATTTGCTGAGGCTGGAGGAGCAAAGATCCAGAACTTCACACCATTAAGAGTACCCCAAAAAAAAAAAAAAGTTATTAGGTCATATAAAGAAAAATTTGTAGTCTGTTTTTCCTTATGAATCTTCAAAAGGAAAAATCTCATTTTTAATAATAGAAAATACAAAGTTATCTTATTTTAGTAGAGGTGTTGCTGCACTCCGTTAGAAATCATGGCTGATCCTTTAATTTGTAAAGTGCAACATGGTTTTTCAACAGATATTGGCAATTCTTTAGGGCCCAATCCAAAGACAAAAGCTTTTCTGTTGCCTCCACAGGTTTTGTATTAGGCCTTTAGTAAACTGAAATGAAACCAAATCCCAGAACACTCACACACACTGCCGTTTATCAAACAGCCAACGAAAACTGCAGCAGCAATCAGAGTCCCAGGCTTTCTGTCATTTCCAGAGAAATAAGTTCCAAGTGGAATGCAGGATCAAATTCAAACACTCATTGTACAAGNTGTCTAATCAAAATATGAAATTCCCAGTAGGAGAAGGAAACTTCAACCTTCCAGATATAGAAAATATTACAAAGCATTCACAATGGAGCAATTGATAGGATGGTATAGAGAGACTGCCATGCAGTCAGCAGAATGGATAACCTTGGGGAAAAGAAGTATATGAAATTTCTGTCCCTCGAGGTATTCATTTGCTGAGGCTGGAGGAGCAAAGATCCAGAACTTCACACCATTAAGAGTACCCCAAAAAAAAAAAAAAGTTATTAGGTCATATAAAGAAAAATTTGTAGTCTGTTTTTCCTTATGAATCTTCAAAAGGAAAAATCTCATTTTTAATAATAGAAAATACAAAGTTATCTTATTTTAGTAGAGGTGTTGCTGCACTCCGTTAGAAATCATGGCTGATCCTTTAATTTGTAAAGTGCAACATGGTTTTTCAACAGATATTGGCAATTCTTTAGGGCCCAATCCAAAGACAAAAGCTTTTCTGTTGCCTCCACAGGTTTTGTATTAGGCCTTTAGTAAACTGAAATGAAACCAAATCCCAGAACACTCACACACACTGCCGTTTATCAAACAGCCAACGAAAACTGCAGCAGCAATCAGAGTCCCAGGCTTTCTGTCATTTCCAGAGAAATAAGTTCCAAGTGGAATGCAGGATCAAATTCAAACACTCATTGTACAATAGAGGGAAGATATATGACATAGCACTCGGCATGCTAGGAGCAACAGGAATATTAACTGTGGGCAGACAGGGAAAATATGTAGCTCTCATCCTATATAAAACTCTCAAATGAACCAAAATACTTTCTGATGGCAGATGTGGACAACTGGATGACTGCAGTAGGATTTTTTTTTTTAATTTCAAGGTCAGCCAACACATTTTAAAATTTAGATAAAATTGCCTTTTGCCAAACAAGTTAAATTCTACTTGTTGGGAGATATTCTCTTGCCACGCTGATGCACAGATTATTTCCACTTCACTCCTGTAGGATTCTTGTCACCCACCTTTGATGGAAGAAAGGAAGTATTGTGAGAATTTAAGAACAGATGCAAACCACAAGCAGGTCCCTATGGGAAAGCCTGAACACTTGAAGAAAGAAATATGCAGAGAAATGCAAATGTTCTCCATTTGAAGACAAAATTAGGACTTAGGAATGAAGACCAGATGCTACTCAGTCAGGATTCCTAAACTTGCATTAGAAGTGAAAACTTTGAAAATAATCCTGTTTCAACTTTTAATTACAGATGGTTCCATTGCTCACCTGTATTTGAAACTTATTAGATAAAATATTNTAGAGGGAAGATATATGACATAGCACTCGGCATGCTAGGAGCAACAGGAATATTAACTGTGGGCAGACAGGGAAAATATGTAGCTCTCATCCTATATAAAACTCTCAAATGAACCAAAATACTTTCTGATGGCAGATGTGGACAACTGGATGACTGCAGTAGGATTTTTTTTTTTAATTTCAAGGTCAGCCAACACATTTTAAAATTTAGATAAAATTGCCTTTTGCCAAACAAGTTAAATTCTACTTGTTGGGAGATATTCTCTTGCCACGCTGATGCACAGATTATTTCCACTTCACTCCTGTAGGATTCTTGTCACCCACCTTTGATGGAAGAAAGGAAGTATTGTGAGAATTTAAGAACAGATGCAAACCACAAGCAGGTCCCTATGGGAAAGCCTGAACACTTGAAGAAAGAAATATGCAGAGAAATGCAAATGTTCTCCATTTGAAGACAAAATTAGGACTTAGGAATGAAGACCAGATGCTACTCAGTCAGGATTCCTAAACTTGCATTAGAAGTGAAAACTTTGAAAATAATCCTGTTTCAACTTTTAATTACAGATGGTTCCATTGCTCACCTGTATTTGAAACTTATTAGATAAAATATTTAATACTGCCCAAAGACAGAAAAAGAAAGATTATTAGTATCACAGCTAACTGATACAGAGAAAGTTATACACATTTCCACATCAGCCAGTCTGTATAAGATTCAAATCACTAAAGTTGTACTTGATATTATTAGGAAATATATAATAGAATAGTAAATATCTGCCCTAAAACAAAGATTTTCCACATTTTGGTTTTTAAACCTTTTAAAACAATGTTTTCTTAAAAGCATCAGACTATTTGGATTCTCAAAACACTAAAAAATCTATTCCTCTAGAATAGCTTTAAAAAGCTGATAGAAACTTCTTAACAGTTTTTGTCTGCTCATATCTTCCTTTTTACTCTAATAAAATATTTAACCAAAGCAATTCAGTAATTCCACATAGTACTCACTCTAGAGAAATCACTGGAAACAAATATCACTGCATTTCTGTTATACAGTATTTGTAAGACCAGTTAAGATTAAAATTTAGGATGAAATGCTACCAGCTAATTTTTTTCTCCCCACTCACTATGATTTCTACATCATGATTAAAGTCCTTTTGCCACCCTTTAAAGCTGAAGCCTGGGAGAAGCTATTCTCTGAGTTTATGAATCCAAAATAATGAAATCATGTCTTTTCTTGTTTTAAAGCCTACTTGATCTCTGAGGATTGAAAAGGAAAATCAGTGGGCCTTTAGCGCACGGCTTTCAAAAAGAGACACGGAAAGCGACAGATCAGATGCTTGATAACTGGAGGATTGCCAGGGAAGCATCCATATGGCTCTCCAGATAATGTCTGAATGCCAGGAAAGTTTTCCTTTGATTGGAAAGCCGATGGTTTCAGATGCTTCCTCGCTCCCTGGAACTTGCGTTAATAAGACTGAAATCAGGACAAGTTTCCTGTGCAAAACACGTTCTCATTTAGCCAGGAGATCACAGCACTCATCAGAGTCTTCCAGGCTCTTCAAAAGTCAAGGAATTCACCTTGCTCTAAGAATAAACTGGCTCTGGAAAGGCCACGACATGGGAGCAAGAAGGGTTCCACTCTGCTAAAACATCATGGAAATATGTTCAGGCTTAACTCCGGTTCTGCAGCGAGGTTTGTTTCCTGCAGCTGTTTGCAGCAAATATCAATTTCTTTTAGAACTATTAAGTCTTAAATGGCAGATCAAATGCATTGTTCAATTCTATAAGGGCAAATAGGCCCAGTCTGGCCACGTTTCTAAACTTAAGAGCCACAGGAGCAAGAGAGACATCAGTAGAAGCTGGGACTGCACAGAATCCCTGGAAGTCCCTGTGCAGGAACTCCATCTGGAAGGACAATACTGTTTGAGGGCGCTGAGGAGATCTTTGGCATTACTGTTTATCCTGATCAAATCTGTTTGTGGATGCTTTTTAAGAGCTCCAATGTTCAAGCTGTCAGCTTAAGTACCTTTCTGCAACACTGGGCATTGCTGATGTTGTTTTACATCTTCTCAGGAGGGCAGAGAGCTGATTTCCCACATCTTAAGAACTCCTAATTTCCCAAACAAATTTACCATTTCCTAAATAACACTTCCATGCTTGCATTTTTAAGATGAATAGCCTGTCTTTTACCACACAGACCTCTAGCCATACATACAGATGTCCCAGAAGTAGAGACAGTAGCAAAGACTATTTGCATTTCAGGTGTGGTTTTTTTGGCTTTTTTTTTTTTTTTGAGATTATAGTAGTAAGAATGCAATACCCTATTTCAAACACAGAGTTTAAATGTGATTAAGTGGCAAATTAATGAATATAGCAGCATCCAAGTGACATATTGACTCAAAATTCAGCCCTTTTAGAGATCCTGTTGGAAAAATTAAGTCTCTGCTACCTTAGTTGACTAAGTTTATCCTTTTGCTTGGTTTATGCTTTAGATTCAGATGAGGTGTATCAAATACGATTCATTCTTTTTAAAAATCCAATCATTTTTGTTAGAAACAAATCCAATTTGTTTATTAATCTCTCAAATATGTCAAATGGATTTTTAATTGAGAAGTAATTGCATTTTGCCTTATACAGTCTTTGTTGATTTCATAAGCTTATCATCAATCCTGTGGTGATCTCTCAGCTGATAAAGAAATAACGTTATCTAATTAATCACATTGTGTAATAACAAATCTCCTATTTAGAGGTACAATAATTAGATTTTGGAAAATGCTAGGAAAACAAGAAAATTATTCCCCAAGGTGGAGGGATTGTGGGTTCTACTTGAAAGGAAGACACGCAGTTTGCAAAGTTGATTAATTAGTTTTAAGAGGATCTCAAAAAGCTTGGTACTTTGAAGTCCGCAATCAGTTTGGAAAAGAAAATATATCTGTGCTACAAAGATACCTTGTACCAACTTTCAAAATATTATCTGTGGCAAAACACAACATTTGCTTTGCTATATGAAAAACCTGTTTTCACTTTTGGAGACACAGTATGATAAATTTTGGCAAGCTGAGTGATTTCCTGTCTCTGATGCATTTGGCAAGGCAGAAATGCTAAATAAGAAGCTTGCCTTGAATTTACATCCCCCCTCCACGCAATTTCAGCTGCAGCAGCTGAGAGGAAAGAAGATGCTGGTTCAAGTGAGAAGTCTTTTTGGACAAGAATCTGTAATGAATCACACTTAAAATATGTGGTCACTCTCCACCATGTGCATATTTTTATCATTCCTATTAGACAGCTAAAAAAAGTTTTAAAACTCTGTAGAGCTCATTTTGAGACCTGTGGCAGAGATGAATAGAGAGTCTAAATGAATGATTTGAAGCTGACAACATCAGCAAACTGTGGTTCAGAGCAACTGTGGCAACACAGCTGTGGCATCGTGCTGAAAATATCCCCCCATCTGAACATATGTACAAACCTAGAGGAGGAACGATGTCCTGGGGGCAAAAGACAGGAAAAGAACACTGAATTCTGACAGAGTATCTGAAAAGTCTTTTCCGTATAGAAGATCAAGAATCTTCCTCTAAAAACGCAAAAGTAGAGTCACACATGGAGTAGTTGCTGATTTCACAAAGCTGCTTTGAACTTCAGTTTCCCCTTTCTAGGAGCACAATTTGAATAACCAAAACTTTTCTGCCTGAACAAATCAAATAAATACTAAATTTACATGAAGAAACATTTCAAGGTTTCAAATAAGTAAGGTTTCTCTTGCTCTGGAAGAGCAACAGAACATTATGGATCTGTAGTTTTCTATCAAAAAGGTCTGTGATAGGAGGACTCCTTATTTCCCCCAACATCTGGCCTGTGAGCTGAACTATTCAGTAGTAACTACATGAAAAGAAAATGAGATTGGAGCTTATTTTTACCCTTTAATAACTTTTCAAAGATCTACCCTTCTCCCTAATAGAGTTAATTGGAGAATAAGCAGCAGCCTGAATTACTTAGACTATTATTAATTTAATTATTCTCTGCTCATGTTTAGAAACCTGCCTTTTCTTACTTCCAAAACTCTCCAATGTTTTTACTTCTTCAGCTCTTTCAATGCAAGGCCCATCAACCCAAGCTGTTCATCCCTCATAAAGCAGGACGCTGCTCTTAGGGGATACAGCAGGGTTGTACCATTTATATGCTGTACCTCTGGAATTTCCTTGTCTGTTCCCAGAATTAACCTCTCCTCAGCAGAAATTACACAGGTCTTCCTCATACCACCATCAAAATGTCCACTATTGAAAACAATTTTCATCATCTGTCAAATGCCAATCCATAGGAAATGGGCATAGTAGAGAATCCAAGTTATACAAGTGCTAAAGTCAGCCCAGACCTCGATCCCCACACTACATTTGGATACTTCGTTTTTATATTAATGAAGGTCTAGAACTAATTATTTCATCCAAGAACTCATCATGCTTTTCCACAATCCATTTCTGACTGTTTAATCCTAACCATAATCTTTCAACCTCTTCCATTTCAAGGGAAAATTTCTTAGCAAGATCATAGAACTGTCCAGAGTTCTAAAGTTAATTAATTCAATATATTGTCCGATCCACGTGGAAAGTAAAATTCTTCTCTTCAATAAAATCTCTGACTCTGTGGCTCACCACTGAGTGGAGACCAAGCCTGCCAGTCACAAAACTCCTTCTGACCTCTCTTCCATGCCTAGAGGGATTCTCACAAGGCAGAAAAAATGTTGCCATTAACACTCCCAGGCAGATGCCCATGGATTTGACAGGGTCCATCACTATTTTATATTAAAAACCCTCACAGACTTTCTTCTTTGTCCTCCAAAATTTGCTCTTTCTTTAAAATAAAGGTAGANGTCCACTATTGAAAACAATTTTCATCATCTGTCAAATGCCAATCCATAGGAAATGGGCATAGTAGAGAATCCAAGTTATACAAGTGCTAAAGTCAGCCCAGACCTCGATCCCCACACTACATTTGGATACTTCGTTTTTATATTAATGAAGGTCTAGAACTAATTATTTCATCCAAGAACTCATCATGCTTTTCCACAATCCATTTCTGACTGTTTAATCCTAACCATAATCTTTCAACCTCTTCCATTTCAAGGGTAAACTCCTTAGCAAGATCATAGAACTGTCCATAGTCCTAAAGTTAATTAATTCAATATATTGTCAGATCCATATGGAAAGTAAAATTCTTCTCTTCAATAAAATCTGNCCTTATCCGTATTCAATGTATCAATTCTGTAAACAAAGTTGGCCTTTAACAAAACCTTTCCTCTCCTTTTCAACACAGTTTTAAAGAAAATCATCATTTCACTACTTATCACTGAGAGGGTTTATCTGTGAAATATTTATTCCATTTCTTCCTGATTATTTCACAATCCCTAAAAAGAAGTATTCATGCAACATTATTTCAGTTAATGTAATCTGCAAATTCCTGCTATATTTCATTCCACCAAGTAAACATTCCTTGACTTTCTCTCTCGTGTCACACACTCCAGCAGCTGTGTCCTTGATGAAGCTGGATATAAATTACTTATGATATGTTAGCATTCATCATATCTGCTAATTTTAAACTTTGCCTTCTCAATTCAAACAACTCTGCATTCAGCTATTGCTGATACCCTTTTATTGGCAAATACAGTAGTCCCTGGCAGCTGGCAGTGGGAATTATACCTATTTATCCTAGGAGTGAATCAGCACTGCAAAGTGTAGGACTGGTTAAAACAGACAGAGTTGACAGAGGTGACTGTGAGAACTGTAATAAGGGCTCGAATTTCTGGACAATTTATCAATTCCTGTTGCTTTCAGTCAGCAGAGTCTTAATAAAGATATTTTTCTAAGCTTAGAAAAATAAAAGCCATCTCTCAGGCTCTCCATATGCACAGCTAATCCTGGTGTTCCTAGTGTTTAACAACAAAGTTTGTACTTTAAATACTCTTCTCAGTAACCTCTCACCCTCTCTGCTTTAATCACAGGCACTGCTCTCACCCCCCAGCTGAAATTATTGAATATCAGATTTGAGGTCCTGGCTGGAAACAGGAGAGCATCATCTCCATCCAGGATTGGGGTCTGCTCAAAGTTCTCCTGTGTGCTGACACCAATTTTAATAATGAATAGAGAACATTTCTTGTTTCCTTAATGTTTAATATGGACTAACTGCTTGAAGGTGCTGCTTTGTAAAACCATTTGCGTTTACATATTTCAGTGTTTAAATAAATAGTTATTTTAATATTTGAGTAAGGATATAATGAAAATTCCTGCACTTGGCCACAGATGCACCTGCAAAAGTTCATCAAAGCATTGAAGGCTCCAAATTAATTTATTTTACCAGCATTGCACAGGGTTGGAAGGTTTGTTTATATGGATGGGGACCTTTCCCCATATTCAGTGAAAGGACAGGCAGAAGNTATTAAAAATATATAAATAGATATAAAAATATAGGCCCAGAGAAAAAGTTCCTGCCCGCAGTTTGTTATTACACCCCATCCACAAAAACACAGCACATTAATTTCTGAACATTGGCTCCTTTTTGATGGATGCTAAATCTGAATATAAGGAACAGGAGCCTGGGAACTGCCACAATTTTGTTCCAATAAATACAACTCGGGGCAAAGGCTCCTGGCATGTGCTAATGTAGATGTAGGCACACTCTGAGCCTGAGAAGAAGCCTCTGTAGCTGCAGTGGTGCCTGCATTAATAACCCCTGCTGAGAGGCAGCTTTATTTGTGCAGCCTTGCTGCTGTGCTAACACACTCACAAGTTTTCTCTCAGCTCAGAGCTCACACAGAGCAATCCCAGCTGCATGGCATAAACATACCAATGGTTTAAATTCATAAAGAAGGAAAAAAAAAAAGAAGACTCCACATTTTTATAGCCTTGAGATACTGGAACCTGTAATCAGCTTGGAGAAGTTGTATAATTCTACCAACCAAGTGCTACAAGTAGCATAATTTCAGTACTTTTGGGAACTTATTGGCCTGAGATACATAATCAGATCAAAGCAGATCTGTCTCCAGGTTTATCTCACTGCATTTTATCTGTGTATTGTTATCTTCCTAATAATTAAAAAAAGCAGTTTTCATTTCATGTAATGTTGAGAATGAGGAATATTTAAACATTATGATAGACAACATCAAATATATTTTAGAATTAGTGCTGAATCCCTTTTCCCAACTTGCAGTAGATATTGTTTCTGGGAAGCTGGCTCATTGCAATGAGAAATTATTATACATGTCCACAGAGAAGCACATATTCATTTAGATAATGATTCAAGATAGATCTACTTTATTTTGACCAGAAATCAACCCCACTAAGCAAATCCCAAACCACATCAGATCACACTTTCTTTCATTAGCCCAGCTTCACATTTTCACCCATTATGTGCTTTACAGTCTCACTCTTTCCTCCAAACTGCCCAATAGGATGGTTTGGGGTTTGTTTCCCTTTTATAATAACTTTGTTATATGCAGTCAGGAATCTCCTAGCACCTTCTATCAAACAGAGACCTTGCAAGATGCAGAAATTGTAGATTTCATGGCAGGGGAACAAACTCGAACCCACATGACATCCAAAACCCACAGAACTCTCCCTAGATCAAGAAATGTTAATCCGGCTCTGATACAGAATTTAACACATGTGGACAACACATTATGGATTGATTTACCCAATTATTCATTGAGCACTAATTAAAATCAAATTTTCCTGTTTAATTCTTGGTCTCTAATGACAATAGTTGAAGACAACGCTGTTTCTCCAGAGCTGACAAGACAAGCTCTGACTCTTTGGCAGCACTGAAAGCTGCCAGAGACCCCGGGCTTTCGATTTTCCTTCCAAATTATGCTGGAAGAAACACTTCTGCAATGCCTTGGGAAAAAATAAAATAAAAGTAGTGAACATCTGCTGATATTGATTGTGAGAATCTGAAACTTTATGAAACCATAGATGGGATGCATTTGACGAGCATTTTTCTGGAACATTTTCAGACTTAAACAAACAACATCTGTTAATATTGATTTTTGGGTTACACTGAAACTTTCAGAAGAATTACAATCAGTGGGTGATCGAAAAATGTTGTGATATATGTTAGAAAATCAAACAGGAAACAAAGGTTTAAAGGGTCTGTTTCTCTTTAGCTTCATTAATAATCTAAGATCCCTCTCTTGCAGAAGAAAATAAAAAGAATAAAGGCTAGGAAAAAAACATTTCTTTTATTTCACACACTAAAAGATCAGAGAAAAAGATTAACATTTCTGAAAGTTGGTGAGAATGTCTGAGCCAAAATATTTCAGTTCTACAGTTGACACAAACATTTCCAAAGCTACATCATAATAAAAAATAACTGAACAAGTCCATAATAGAGAAATCACTATGAAAGATTGAAAAGTCTGTTTAGAAAAATCCCCAAAATCCCAACTTAAAAAAACCCACTGATACTCTACAGCATTGCTTTTGAATCACTAATGAAACAAAATAAAACATTCACAAACTGGAACAAGATGGTTTCAAATTCCCTTTCCTGGTGAACATTCCAGATGGGGTTTGCTGATGCCAAAGTTGTTTTTGTGCTTGAACTTAATAATTTTCCTATTCAATGGGCATTTTCCTTTAAAAGTCAACTTTTGGAGATATAATCCATTTACCACCATTCTTTGATTCTGTAAATGATCCATTACAATTAAATTGCACTCTGAAACATCAACATAATTTTTTTCTTTTCTCAGTGTTATAGTTCTAAGTAAGCTCCAGATCTCCTGCAGCGACTGGGCAGACAAATATGTTGCATTTTATGCAATATTAGGAATATACAAAACACTATGGCACAGAAAATATATTGGGAAGTAGATCAATTGTGTACAATTAATAAAAATAACATAGGTTTTAAGAAACTCTTGCCGGTGATTAAACAGAATTACATTCCCTTTCAGTGACAAAGGCAAGAATCCCATGGAACAATAGATTCTTCTGCTTACCTCCTACATCCCCTCCAGTCCCAGATTAGCCCTGGATATGAGCAGATAAAGATGTTAATGAATCAGCTTCAGCCAGAGGTCACACAACTCACATCTGCTTTCAGGCTTTGGCAAAAGGAATCTAAAAAAATTAGTCATTTATCCACAGAAAATATTTCAGGGGACATAGTATTCTATTTTATAAATGTACTCTTTCAGATTTTTGCTGCTTCTCTGTCCTACAGAAATTCTGTTTGTACTTGAGGGATTTCTTGAAGTCAAATCACAAGCATATGGAGGGAGCAGTCGGTTCTATTTATCTTTCACACCATGTGAGGCACCACCAGCCAGTCCAGTGTCTTGCTGGTGAATCTAAGCAAGACATGGGCAATGCTGGTAGTCAGAAAGAATCACCTGACAGCCCCATGTGCTTTCTTCAGTGGAGGACATCTGTTTGCAAATCACCAAACTACCAGGAAAAAAATTAAAGATTTATTGTTGCTGGTATTTTGGACCACTCTGTGTGTATACACATATATATGTAGATCTATAGATAGATAGATAGATAAATATAGATACATACACTGAGTGTGCATCCAAATATGTCTATCTTGTCATAGTCAGAACTCTCCAAGTTCTGACCACTTTATTATAGCTAATTTATAACTCTTTCATTGTATAGAACTCAATTATCCCCAGACAAGACCTAATGAAGAACAAGATTCATCAACCCTCAGTGTGTTACCAAAGCTCATACCAGGAATTACAGACAATTATAGGAGAGAAGAAAATTGAAATTTATATTTTATGGAGAAACTTGTATCCTCTAAAGACACTTCAAAGGGCTNTATGCTTATTTTTATATATACCTCTATCTATATGAGCCCACATAAATGTACAACCCTATAAATATATGCACACACATTTTCAGACAAGAAGAACATACCATTCTGTGAAACAAAAATAAAATGGGAGAATCAAGTAAGCACTCCATGAGGTGATACTTTGTGCCTTCCCTCTCATCACTGGTTCCAAGCACAGTGACCTATTGGTTCAGACACCATAAAAATTGAAGGATACAACCATGGAAAAACAAAAGCATTCCCTGTCTGATCTTCTGCTTCTAATGCATGGGATTCATACATTTTAAAAGGCAGAATTAATACTAATCAGTGTGTTAGAACCAGGGCCGCCTTTTTAAGTTAAAGTTCTTGTGATTCAAAGCTGACCTTCAGAATTTTGCATTCTGCATTTCCACTGTGGATCTTATCTCAAGGAAAGGACATCTTTCCTCACAGAAAACTGGATCCAACTGAAGCCTAGAAGAATGACCGTTTACTTAAACTGCCGCAAGATTTTTAATTACATTTGTTTAGTCTTTTATGGAAATGAGCGGAACAATGTAGCCTAAAAAAATAGGTCTTCAAACTGTTTTGTGCACTTTGTATTAAAGGGCTTCCTTTTTGGTTCAAGAAAAGTGGAAAGCCTTATTTTATAAGGCTTCTTAGAGAGTAATTAAAATATTTCTTGTCTCTACTTTTATCTTTCCTAACTGCTCAAAGTGATTAAATAAAGACACTGAGTAGTTTGTATAAACCTTTTTAACATCAGCACAGGGAATGTTCAGCCATGTGCCTTTTCCAAAAGCCATGCACAAACTCCTTTTAACCTCAGACAGGCTTGAAAGAACTTCAGATCAATGTGTTTTGGGTTTTTTTCCCCTTAAGTTATTATTCCAAAAGCACTATGTTACATAACCATTCCTTCTGAGCTCTTCACACTTAGGCATATTTTAAAAG
>VWYE01028553.1:0-93766 GCA_013398995.1 Alaudala cheleensis
TTTCTGCTTTTCTGCTTTTTGTTCTGTTTTGGAGAACAGAAGTGACACCTATGTGTCGTCCTGCTACACGAAAGGACGGCATGACACAGCAATCACGAGGGAAAAGAAAAGAAAAGAGGAATTCATTCAAAATCAAGGATATTTTATACAAGAGGAGGAAAAGGTTCTAATTGGGTGAGAAAATCCCCACCTCTACACACACACTGGTTAATACACACGCTTGTCAAGGAAATCTATCCCACTAAGAAGAATGTAAACATCTAAGTTAGTGAGAAAACAACACTTGTTATTTACATGAAAAACCATGGGAAAACTGACTCTAAATTCCAACTTATCAGAAGGCTTAAAAATTTAGGGTGACAATATATGTTTAAAGTCCTGCACTGCACCTCTCTCTTGAGCAAGTTTTCTGTGGCTTTTCCCAGAAAGGAGCTAACACCTCATCTGAAGGACACTTCCCACCAGCTGACTAAGCTGAAATTTTTTTCTGCATATTATGGCCCTTTTTTTTTCCTGGATGGAGCTTCTAAGATTTATTTTCAAAGCCTTCTGAAGTCTGACAGTAAAGGTAACAATACTTAAAAGACACAAAGAACTAGGAAGTGGTCATCTCCTCACCTCCTTTCTAGTCAACTTCCTTCTCCTCACCTTAGCTACTGTGAAAATGAATAGTGAATTTATGAATAATTCTGTGCTGCTTACCTCTTCTAACTTCAGGAAGAAGAGACAGGTGGGTACCACTGCTGCAAGGGGGACAGCTGCTGTTAATGGGCCATTTAAATCAACCCATTGGGATCCACCCAGTGGGAGGAGACCAGTATTCCTACCTGGATAAAACCTGAGACTCAGAACACCAGGGCAGTGTGTTTTCCACTGGAAATCCTATGAAATCCAGTAGGAAAAAACCCCATTTTTAAAATAAATTAATAAAATTGTATTACAAAAATTTTCTTTCTCTCTTTTTTCTTTCTCATTGCTGTTGTTTAACCAATTTAACTTTCTTGGGCCTCTATGATGGTGAATAATTCATAACCACCACTTTATATGACTCAACAGCTGGAATACAAAATTAGGAAGAAAATAAAAAGTAATTATCTGAAGACTACTGTCCTGGGATTTTCATAGCAGATACATCCATCTAGGCTACCTTTCCTGAATGGGTATCACCTCTGTTCAAACATCATGCTTTAAAAACACTGAGCTGATTTTCCTCCTTGCTTTGAACACCCTCTGAAGCACATAAATTGCCATACTGGCTCAGGCCCAGGCTTTATTTACCACAGAGCTCTAAAAGAATCATGCAAATGCAGCAGGTGATGGAGTCTCACCTGGTGCTTTAAAACAGAATGGAGCATATCCAAACCATTCCTGAGAAATTTTTGTTTATCCTGTCCTTTAAGAGCTTCAGCAATAAAAATGCTACAGTGCACTGTGTTGAACTTTTCTAGTATTCTGCCACTGGGTTGGAAAGTGTTTTACTCACTTAAATCCCCAGGGGTTCTCTTCTCTTGCCTGACTTGGAGGTTTTTCAAACAGCCAGGGACTTCTAAGTAATTCAAGCAAGAGGGCAGGCCTGAAGGTCAGTAAATTGCAGTGGTTGAATGTCCAAGCAAGAAGAGACAGTGAATTGCATAGCTGGAGGTGCATGGAAAATAGAAAGTGATTGATTAGAGGAGGTAGTGAACTGAGATTTTGTGATTGAAACCAGAGGTTTTAGCCTTCCACATTTCTTTTCAAGACACCCACACTTGTTTCAAGTCAACTGAGCAGAAGCCAAGCACAGCTGTATGGATGTGGATGTGGGCAGGCTCATGAATTTTGGTAAATGTGGGCAATGCTGCTGTTAGGTACAAGTCATGCTCCTGGCAACCTCTGATAAGAAAAAGGGAAGAAGGCTGGGGAAAAGTGTCCAGTGTGACAAGAAGTAAGTATTTGTTGAAGTTTAAACTTTTTTTTTTTCATAGAAAGCCAAGTTAAAGATAACTTGTTTTGCCAATTACTGATTTTATTAACTTTGAGAGTATCCTTAGATATATGGAGAAAGAGACCTGCAATTTGGCAATATAAACCCCATACAAAGTAACAGCTTGTTTTAAAACACAAATGATGCTGACTATTATAATGTGAACTGTTTTCCAGATGAAAAGAATGAAAGGGATGTAATTGGAGAAGTATATAACAGTGGCTAATATGCTATTATTTGCAAAGAGATATTACAACTTATAATCTTCTTTCATGGGTTTACGTTGTTAGTGTTTAATCAGGCGTGTGAGTGTATTCAGGTGTTAAACCATTCTATTAGCTAGGAAAATTGCACTATTATTTACTGAGCTGTTTGTGATATATTGTTGTTGGCTTTTTTGCTTTCTATTTCTCATCTTTGTGAAGTTTATGCAATTGTCCTTTCTACTTTTGGCTTGTACGATGGCTTGTAAGGTGTCACTAGGGCAAATTATCCAGGTAATAATAATTTTTTTGCATTTTGTTCTTAATAAGTTGTATGAACTAATTTTATATCACATCTTGTTGTTTGGAAGGCATCAAGCTACAAGATGGTGCCTTTGAGCTTTCCATAAAGTTTTAAAAAATATGTGAGAACACATAATACAGAAGTGAAGACACATGGTCCTCTCCATCCTTTAGCAAAGAGTGAAACATAGAAGACTGGTGGTGGACTAAACCTGCATTGGTTGAAAGTCCTAGCAGAGCAATCTGACTGTGGAGCTAATGTACCTTAGCTGGGGTTTTGTGGAGACAGTCTTGGACAGGCCAGTTCCTGTCAAGAACAGGGAAGGATCAGTGTACCTGAGCAGAAACAGATCCAGGAGCCCATAACCTTTTTGGGGCAGTATGGGGAGATAGGGCTGCAGTATCCATGAAAACCTAGCAGCAGCCACAAAGGCAACACAGGTGGAGTTCATCTTCTCTGCCCTTATTTCAGATCTTGCCTTGCACAAGGAAGGATGCAATTAAGCAAAGCCTTCACTATTTTATTACTAGGTGCTACCACCAACTCCTCTGATACCAGAAAATTCACTTCCCTTGCATTACTCATTTACACACTTTTTCAGGGTTGGCCTACAATCTTTGTTCAATTAAAACTTTTCAGTGGAGAACAGGATCTTGATATTTCCCCTACCAGAGTGATTTCAGATCAGATTCTGGATCTGGATTCTGGGACAGAATAAATAAAATGCATTGGATTGGCTGGATCACATGAAGTCTGGGGATATGGTTCAGTAGGTGAAGTCAGGATGCCCCAATACAGAGCCTCAGGCCAAATACAGTCATGTTCTGACCACAGTGGAAAGAAATCTTCAAGACTATGAGCTTTGGCTGGCAATTTATGTCTGAAAGGGCAATATTTTGAGACAAAAGAGAAAGTGCAGTTAAGTACAATATGTTGTCATGGAAAGTATTTTAATGGAGTGAGATTAAAACAGTCCTGAAAAATTAATTTGTATGAATTTCAAAATTGCCTTTGCTGACAGAACTCTGTCTTCATCTGCTTTACTAAGAAGATTTACTGAAATCCAGATATTTCCAGAAGCTACTGCAGTATTCTTTATAAACTTCAGGTTTCTTTGCTAAACCTCTGTTCTGTCAAAAGTAATCCTAATTATCTGACATTTAATGTAATCCATCAGGCCAATTTTTCATTCTTCACATGCTGTTTCAAGAACTCTGATCCCTAATTTGATTAATGAATCATTGTTTCCTGAGTTTTGCATGAACAATTGCAATATTTTTTTCACTTGTCTCCTTGAAAATAAATGCTGAAAATTGGTTGAGATGCTCAAAAGAGCTGTTGCTTTCAAGCCATCTTCCCTTCCCTTCCTTTCCCTTCCCCATGGGGATGAATGTGACCCCTTTAATGCCCTTGAAGCTTCCTTGGGTCAGTTGCAAGCCATTTTATCTGTGGTTTGTTTTCTAATGGCATCTGTGCCATTAAATCTGGGAACATTTTGACATACAGTGTTTTAACTCATATTACAGCTAATTAATTCATGCCTGTGAAGCACTAGGAAATTATAAAAACCCTTACTTAACATTGTTCTTTTTTATGGTTTACTCAACTCACATGAACTTTGAATTAGAGGGTTTCTCTCTTTGCAATCTAAAATCCATCTCATCAAAGACTGACAAGTTGTTTCCACTTTTCAGAACATGTCTTCTCAGTTTTGGCTGAATTAAACACCATGAAAACCTGAGCTCACTTGAGTCAGCAGGGACCAAGAGTCACCTCAGCCACAACTGGACTCCTAAAGTGGATGCAAGAAAGATTTTAGGAAGCTGTATGAAGGACCCAGCCTTAACTTCCCACTTATGGGATCTGCTCTGGCTTCCTGTGTGTGCTTGATCAGCCTCACCCTCCAGCACTGAGAGGCAAGAGCCAAACTCAGGCACCTGCAGGAACTCAGCATCTGCAAGAAGGCAGCTGGAGTCAGCAGGAATGGGGTGGGATTTACACGGGATTTACACCTGACTGTGGTCAGGTCTGACTGTGCTTAGAAAATAACACTACAGTGTGGCTTGGTCAAATGATATTTTCATCCAGAACTT
This sequence comes from Alaudala cheleensis, assembly GCA_013398995.1. Classification (NCBI taxonomy): domain Eukaryota; kingdom Metazoa; phylum Chordata; class Aves; order Passeriformes; family Alaudidae; genus Alaudala; species Alaudala cheleensis. Next base: position 4,564 of record VWYE01028553.1, read on the forward strand.
CCAAACATTGTTTCTGCTAAGGGCTTCAGGAGGTGCCACAGATCATCATACCTGCAAAAAATTATTTTGCAGGAGTAAGGCTGAGCTTTTGCTTAAAGACAGGGACCTAAAACCAGAATAACTTCCATCCAAAAGCTGTGGCTTCCTTCCAAACTAGTTTCCTGAGCTGTGGTCCCATGGGATATCAAAGTGAAGGTGGTGGGATGAAGGAGGATATTGTGCTTAGGTCTTACCCCTGACATAGCACAGGACATGGTTACACTGGCACCTAAGATCATGTGTGCATTCAGGTAAAGGCTGGCTCAGGCAAGGCTGCAATGAACAGACGCTTCCCAAAAACATGTTGAGAAATCATCTTAATTGTGTCCATTGTTAAACTAGGTGGTTTTACCTTAAGCAGTGATATTATTATTATTATTTGTTATGCATATTATCATACTGCCTACTTGCACTTGTATGTTATTTGAAAGTTAATTATACCTCTCATCCTTTCATCGTCTCCACTAATTTTCAATTTTAATGCATTAATGTGTTATTTTTGTATGACATGTATCCTAGATGCAGGAATAAGAATTAAATTGAAATCTTAAGGTAAAAAGAAGGTTCATCTCAGTTAATTAATATTTACCTCCAGCAGAACACTGACAAATTACACTGGTGCTGTAGTGGGGAAAGACCTGTATGAAGCTGGTTACCCATTATCTGCCCAGCCTAAGGAGCAATCCCAGCCCCTGTGAGCTGATGAGAGTCCTTGAGAGGCTCCCAGCTGCAGAGGAAGCACAGATGCTTTCTCCCTCTGTACTGGGCTGCTGAGGAACCAGCACAGAGCTGGCAGCAGCAGCTGGAGGCAAACAGCCCAGGCTGGGGAACAGGCAGACTTGGTGTGGTGCCCTGCAGCACCACGGAAGGGTGAACACCTTTGTTCTCCTGCCTGTCCCTCTCCTGGGCTGCAGTGTGCACTGGTGCTGGGGAGGTGCATGTGGGATCTCAGCTCTGGAGATTCACAGCATCACTTCTCTCAGAGGGACTGTGTGCCCTAGATCACAATGAGTGTCTGCCAATCCACTTTCCACCTAGGCTGACGATGGCTATGTCAGACTAGTTCCTTTCAACAGGTTACTGAGGAAATACAATAAATGGCACCTGCCAGCATGTCCTGGAGTCCTTCAGTTGGGCCTGACCTCAGTTACCTTAAGTTAAATAGGGTTCTCTTATCACTGGGAAGGAGTGGTGGGACAGGGAGTGCTGGTGCCACAGGCTGCATGACAGCTCTGCTCCTTGTCTGCTGTGATCCTCCAGCATCAAAGCACAGCAGCCCTGTGCTGCAGCAGAGACAGGGACCTGAGCTTGGGAAGGTGGGGCTTAGTCCTCAGTGAAATTTCTTCCCTGCTGACTTTATTTTGGGCAAACTATTTCAATTTCTCCTACACCAACAGACCTTGACAGGTCAGATGCTGGCAGGTCTTGCCAAGGTCTGTGGATAAACAGCTCAGTGGTAGCACGGGGAACAGGGTGCTTCTTGTGGTGGTTTTGTGAGTGCTGCTGAGAAGCTGAGCTGGCATTAGGAGACCTGAGTCCACAGCTGTGAGATTCCCACAGCCAGAACAGGAGGAAATGGCTGCAGTCCCAACCTTCATTCTGTTGGCAGTGCTGGGATGGGGATTGCTTTCCCCAGGCATGTGCCCCCACTAGAGCCAGGCCATGTAATCACCATCATGCAGCCAAAACAAAAAAAATCACTCAATTTTCCATGCAAAGGACCATTTCATATGTACCTCCAGTATGTCTTCTGTCTTGATGGCCTAACAAACTCACAGGATTGAGTAGGCATCTTTTCTCTAAATCACTTTTGGCAGATCATTTCATTAATCATTGCTGATCTGAACAGTTTGATTCCACTGAAGTATGTAAAGCATGCACTCAGTGACTGACTTAGTTATGGAGTCACCATTTAGTCCAGAGGTTAAATGCAAAGTTGTATTACACACAGAGTATTGCTAAAATAATCCCAGGCTTTTAGTTTTGATTTCCACTTTATTGATTTCATGAGGTAAATTTAATTCCAAATATTAGAGATGGCTGAGATAGTCATTCAATTTTGTTATTGTAGTGAAGAAACCATTAGGAAAATGCAGTAGTAAAGGTCATAGTAATCTTTTCTGGAATGAAGGACCAATTTTATTCAGAGGTTAGATTTGAACCAAAAACTCTACAGCACTCATGCTATGTCATTATTTAAGCATTTACACAGTTTCGTTGATATATAACAATTGTGAAACTTGACATTGCTCAACAGAAAATGGAAAAGTGTGAAAGAGCCTCTTTCAATCCATGCATGGGCTGTGAATTTCCCATGTTATGCAAGCAATTTCCTATGTTATCTTGCTTGCACTCCTGAATTTACTCTGTTGTGGCTTTTGACAACAGCAAGATTCTCTTTGATCTCAGACATATTTCCAGGCATGGTGTTGAGGTCAGTGTTAAAAGAAGGGGACTGATGAGGACTGGGTCTCCTCCTGACTTTTCTGCAGGCTCCATGCATAACCCCAGATGAGTTCTATGGAGGCTTTGTTCCTTCATTAGCCAAAACAGGGCAAGCAAAGCACCTATGTTGCCTGAGGTTGGGGTAAACACAATAGTTTTCTAAATAGAAATATGTGTGACCTGCCAACACAAAATAAATATCTGGAACTATACTTATTCCTCCTTTTTACACACTGAGTTATCACTAAGTCTATAATTTTAATTCTTATATGGCTTTATTGCCCTGGATGATCATCAGAGGTAATGCTTATTTACATAATATAAAATTACATAGATTGAGGATTTCACTCTCTGTTTACCGTCCTATCCACCAAGGGTCCCTTCCACCCTTACATCTCACAAGACTGTCCCAGTTTGATTCATATACTGTATCTTTCTTAAAGGGAAAAATGGGCATAAAAGCAAATATAATCTGAAAAGAAATTTTCCTGTGATTTGCATGAGTACCAAAATCAATTGCCTAAAATATGTGAAGAAACATGCTTTCCTAAAATTTCCTCAGAAGTGGACTAAACTATGGCATAATTTATATGCTCATTTCTTCAGTTGCTCTACCGAATACAAGTAAAAACATTTTTATTATATCAACATATTTAAAATAATTAACATATTGTATTACATTTTGTGGTTTAGATTTTCAGCCCTTTTGTGCCATTGGTGTGCCAGTGATTTTCAAATGTTACTTTGTCTGAAATACACAGTAAGGTGCAAAATGGCTTCAGAATCCTGGATTAGCTGTCACTGATGGCATAAGTCTGTCAATAGCAGCCAGTAAATGCAGGAGACTGACTTTCTCCTCTTATATTTATTTATAACTGCCATTTCAGAATAGCAATAAGAAACTGCAGGCCATGCATTTTGAAGGGATTATTGCACTTCTCTTATGACTAAAGTCACCTGCCCTTTAGCCTTGTGTCTTATAACACCTCCTGAGGAGTTCAGTAGTAGTCCAGAAATGACAGCATGCTGTGTCCTATACCTTCAATATATTTAGCTTGATCATATGGAGAAATAATGACAAAGCACGGGAATGTGCAAGAAACCCACCCCAGCTATTCCATTCTTTTTCCATTCTTTTTAAACCAACTTACAAGTGAAATAATTTGCAGGTTGCCAACTGTTTGTTAAAATGTACATGAAAAACGGAAGAATTGTTTTCCTGTTACGGTTATGGTATCTTGCAGTATATATGAAATACCAATATTTAGTACAGTTTGGATTGTTGTATAATATAGAAATGAAGCTAAATTCTTAAAAGGGTTAAACAGTTCTATTCTGCCTTAAATTACCACTGTCATTCAATTCATTAGATGAGTTTATGGAGTTACAATATGTCTGTAATTTATAGCCTGCTTACTGACAAAGCTTAATGCTAACATATGCCTAATTTGCCAAGGTTATCTCAAGCCCCATTCATCTCCCCCACTAACAATATGCTGCTGATTCCATGCTTCATGGATGAGGTACATGCGGTTTCATATTTAGTGCTATCAATCACAAGTAATTGCCTCCAGCTCCCCGCCTCAGTGTTCAAAGTGATTTCTCTTCAGCCTCCGAGGCTGGATGAAAAGGGAACCGTGCAGCCAGAGGAGGGCATCCTCCTCCAGCCTTAGCAACTGCGGGCCTCGAGCAGCTGGAAACCGGAGAGCAGCGGCAGCTGGTATTTCCCAGCTTTTCTCTTCTGGAGCACACGCTTTTGGCACTCAGGAAAGCGCACTGCTGGGTGTGTGATTGTGCAGCAGTGGCAGTTGTCTATGGGAAGTGAATCGGCTCCAGGAGTGCTGCCCGTGGGATTTCCCTGTTTGTGCAACTGGACTGATCTGGGACACCTCCAGCCCAGGTCCCTATGCCCCAGATCAGAGTTTGAGGACTCTGGTCCTCAGCCCTTAGTCTGGGTGCACTGGCATGTGAGACATGATAGAACCAGAGGCTGCCAGAGGAGATTACAGTACATGTCTGTATTTTCAGTATTTACTGCGTCTTCTCAGTAGGACTGCCATACCAACAACAAATTGTACTTTATGTAGCATGACAGTTTTAAATTGTGAGAGTCCCAGTTCTACCAACTCATAAACCTGTGCCCATCTTAGTTTCTGGGAAGGGTCCCATTGGTTTGTCTCGGAGGAGTGTGTACGATGTCCAGATCTGAGAGTGACTAACTCACAGTTCTCTTCCTCTTTGTCTGCTTGTTGTTATTTTCTGCAACTTCACATTAAATTATAATGGCTCCTTTTATCTGTATGTACTTACCCCTCTCCTTATTCAATTAAGCTTTTTTGGTATGCCTGTGGTCACCCTTGAAGGTGGACACTGACTGGAAAATTTAGCTGCAGTGTCTGATCCTGAACTGTTTATGCATAGTCTTATTGGAAGTCATGGGCATTGCTCACAGTCTCGTATGAGTACTAACATTTGTATTTATAGTATGTGGATAAAAATGTCAATTTTATGAATGCAAACACACACACACACACACACACACACACAGAGTCTGTTGAACGAGCTGCTGAGCCATGCAGTTATGTAGCTTCCTGAGCCTTCATATACATTCCAGACATCTCTTAGATCACATTAGAAAACACAGAGAATGCTTTAACAAATATGTTTTGCCTAAAATATATGTCCCACTTCACTCTGGGATCCAACAAAAAGGAAAAAGGCTATATCTTGCATACTCTGCTATCAACCAGCTGTAATCTCAGATTTATTGAAGATGTTGTTGTGCTTGATATTCTAAAACTTCCCCAGAATAATGGAGACTGTTTGGCAGACCCAGTGAAACTCTCTGTTCATGTTAATTGACTGTGATCTGCAGTACTGAAAGAAATGACTGCAGCTAAAACAATCCTGAATGGATGAACAGCTGTATAGGATTTAAAACCTGTGTGTTATTCATTAGTTTCACTGTATAGGAACACCATAAATTTCAAGACCACTAGGAAAATAAAAAAGCATTCTGGAGAAAAAAATAGTTTATTTAAAGAAATAGCTGATTCTGATTTGAGTTTTAGGTTGTTTTTCTTTCATTGCTGTTGTTGTTGTTTTTTTTTTTTTTTAAGAAATGAAAATCACTATCCTGTGATTTTTGTTTTTGTGCTGTGCCAGAACTCAGGGGCATGCAGTGAAAGGATAGCAGTTAGGGACTTCACATACATTTACTTCAAAAAGAGCTAACTCCTATAACAATCAGAAAAACTGTTGCACTCGCACTCGCAGAAGAAAAGCTTGTGTGGCTGTGTGGTTAATTGTGGTTATGAACTAACACTTGAGTGAAATTGCTTGTACTTACAAAAGATTTTATTTCTTAAGAGTCTGACAGGATAAAGTCAAAGAATCTGTTAAAAATTTGTATTCACTTTATTGCCTGGCCTCAGATAAAAAGTTAAAAATTTTATTTCTATAGTACAGGTCTAAATTTTTTGGTCTGCTTTTTAGTCAAATCAGGTGAGTAAAAGAAATGCGTGTAACACTGTATTCCATGTAATTTACTGAATATTATTTACAATTTAAGGGGGCTGCACTGTATGGATATAAAATAAATTGCATTCAAATAATTGAATAGCTATTAATTATAGAACGGTTGGATTTTTTTTTATATTTGGAATGTATGAAATAAACATCAAAACAAATCAGAGAATTCATAGAAAACATGTCTGAAATGGAAGAGTTTTAAAGTTGTTTTTCAGTGCAAGTGTTGTGAGATTTTGAGAAGAAATACATTTATCTGAACACAACTTAAGCAGCACTGGCCAATAAAATAAGTATTCAGAAAACTTATCTTTTTGCTTTAAAGGTTGTTTCTTAAATCAGTGGCTGGAAGGAAATGTCTTTGTGAATCTTTGCATACATTCCAAAGGGCTCTGAGGCTAAGTGGCTGCACTTTGCATAGTGTCTGCTGACTTCCCATTCAGAGCCCCTCTGGCAGGCGGGGGGTGGAGGGGTGCTGTGCTGTGGTTTGTGGGAATGGGCTCTTTCAGCTCTGGTTTATTACATGGCTAATTAACCAAGGTCACCGAGCTCTTTTATAAGCCTGCCAATAGAGACATCACTGGTGCTTTAACAGATCTGTTTATTATATTGCATGCCCTGATAATATGACATTGATTAAAAAAATATATGGGGCAGCATTTACCTGGAGCATTGTATAAATATACAAATATGGGAAACAAAAAATACCGTGCAATAATAGGCACTACAATATTTTTATATATTTAATCTTAAAACAATTTCTTTTCTATCTTATTGCACAATGGTTTGATGTAGCAAATATAAACAACTGGAATTTATAAGCTGTTACATTAATGTGTCACAGTAATAACCTGACTTACCTGTGACAAAGGATAAACAAAACATTGCCACTGTATATACAAATTACCATGGAATGCCTGGCAGTGAACAATTGGTGAGTAAGAAAGGGACTGCACCTCAGGATTATGCACCAGACTAAAATAAACCTGTGTCCCTGAAACTGATGTGAATGCAGAATGGGTCTCCTGACTGCTGGCTCTGCACAGAGCCATCTTGCAAGGTGTTGTCACCCTCATTTAAGTAGCTAAGGGCTCTCTTAAAATTAGTGACAACACTGCTTTTCTCTGCACCAAAATTTCAGATCAGAGCCCTCCTTATGCTGTTCTTGGCATTTATGGTGTCCTCTTTCCTCTCCAGCCCTGCCTGTGAACACAGGTTTGTATGGCATTTTCCCTGCACAAATGACAAGTACAGGACTTCCCAGGGGAGCTTTGGCAACAGCTCATCAGCTCCACAACACCCAGCTTGTACCTTCCTCTGAGTGACCCTGCAGCAGCTGTGCATTGCTCCCTTCTCGTCTGCCAAGAGCAGCTCATGGAGGCACCACTGCTGCACAGCAGGATCCTGAACATCAGTGGGGTATCCCCTGCTTTGGGCCAGCCTCTCCTCAGACATACCCACATTACTCACATAATACTCAAATAAGCTTCCTCTAGCTCTCTCCACTTTAGCAGAAAGCTTCTCCTAAAAATTTACAGTTCATCCCATCAGATTTTTGGGGGGGTTCTTTTGTTATATTTCCAAAGATTCTGAACATGATTAGACTGCCAGTGTATTGAAATCGCCCTCTTAAATGGTGCAGAAACTGCCACCCTCTCCTCATCTGCCTCTCAGGTCTACTGTATGCTCCTGGACTTACGGGGTGGAGTTCAGCTCTGGAACAGATACTTGTACTTAGTTATGTGCATGTAGGAGCCCTTGTGGTCAGCTGCATCTCATGGATACAATCAGTGGAAGGGCAGGGTGGTTTGGCTTCCTTAGGCATGGATGCCAAGGGCCTGATTCATCTCTGGCAGGGTCACAGTGCACAGTAATACATGTAACACATGATACCCATTCGGGGATGCTAAGACCATATTGGACAAAAAAAAAAAAAACAAAAAAAACCCCAAAAGAAACCACAAAAAAACCCACAAACAAGCAAGACAGGAATTCTTCCTGTAGTTATCTGGCCAGAAGTTTTTGCTCCTCTGAAGTATGAACTGCCTGAAGAAGCTAAAGAATGGTTATCAGTGCCTTATAATCTAAATGACATCATCAGTGAAGCTGGTGCTGGTCATGGTGGACCACATCTGCAGTAGCTACAACCAGCAACACTCATTTCTGTCCTTAGAAGGGATCTAAAGCAAAACCAGACAAGATGCAAAGAATGACCAGGCTTTTCACAGCCTTTTACAGTTCATATGGGTACTTCATACATTACAAGTCATTTCTTACAAGTCACTTCTATATACTTGGTTTCTACTCCTTCCTACACCATTTCTGGTCTTCCTTCTTGGACACAAATTGTCAGAATGAAAAGAGAAAAGTCTCAGAACAACAACAACAAAATATCTCCCTAAAACCCCCAACCCAAAGAATTAGACTCTGTCAGAATGAAGTGTCAGTAGGTATCAGACTTCTGACTCCATGAAGATCAGGCAAAGAGAAGATTTTTGCTGTCTGTCTCCTGTACTTCATAATTTAGTAAATTCAGCAGATGAATCTAGAATTATGCTTTGGTCTTTAGCTTTTTAATATGCTGTTACAGTCCTTGGAGCATGGGTCAAAATACTGTTCTGGCCATCAGAATATAGGACAGGCTAGTGACTTGGATTAGATACAGAGACTCATTTGCAGCTCTTCTGTCACACACAGATTTGCTTTCTCACTGCCAAGAAGGAAATTCAAGCACATCATTCATGTCCTGGGTGAGTGAAAGGATGGAACAACTACCTCTCACCTTTTCAAAAAGGAGAAGAGTGATGGGTTCTCCATTTTTTATGAAACAAAACGAGATGCACCTTATTTGTTCTGATTTGATTTCAAATGTAATTGTGTTTTTACTCACTGTGGCTGAAGTACTTTCACACACAGTGACTGCAAACAGGCTGTCCTTTTGAGGTGGGCATTGCAGAGTTACAGAGAAGGCCTCCACAGACTTGTGTCCTGATACATCCATGCAATCATGCAAAAAATTCAACCCTCTGGAGATGACTGTGGTAAAGAGTAGTTTCTAAATATTTAAAATGGGAAGAAACTTAAGATACTGGCTTGTTCAAATTGGTATAAAATATGTTAATCTTATCAGGATATTTTTTTTCTGTGGTTTGTCTGATCGTAGAGCCTTGGATGTTCAGACTGAATCAGCACAACTTTTTTCATTTCACTCAGAAAGGTCAAACTGAATACATTCTGTTCTTACTCATAAATACAGTTTGACAGGGAATCTCATTGTTGCTGCCACTCCAGGTATAAGGGCAGTGTATTTGTGAACATTTAATTACCTACTTTGTAAAACCTAAACTCATGTTTTATAGGAAAAATCAAACCACGATGTTTCTGGAGAGGAGCATGTTAAGACTTCTATTGCTTTTATTTTCTTCCAGCAGTGCCTAATATTTAAATGACATAGATTTAAATCACCTCCAAAAGCTTTCGACTTAAGTAAGCCATGCCAACCATTTTACCAACAATCTTTTCCTTCCACACTTATATTTTTTCCAGTCATGTGAAATATGCCATGTTTGGTATTAATTTTCTGTAATTCTTTGAGTAAAAAAAGGTCAACAACCTTTTTATCCTACCATCTTTTCTTCTGAACACCATTCTTTGTACCTGTCTAATAACTTGAAGTAGTATGAAAATTTAAGCAGTTAATGTCTGTTCCCAATGTTTCTCTAGAGTTCTTTTGGTTTTAGACACCCACACATGGTTTCTTTTTGTAAAAAGAGGTGTTTTTCCTTTAAGCCCCCTACACTGTTTGCTAAATCCTCAGTGAGCTGAGGGGTTTACACCAGCAGGATGGATACACACGGTCCTCTGAAAGCTGCCATTACAGCAATTCATAAATGTTGCTAGCAGAGTGGTAGAGGCACTGTGAGTTCTAAAATACCTCCACATCTTGGATCTTAAAGTTCTCCTAAAACACTCTGTTATTGCAGTTTTGACTTCACTATCAGTAGCAAAATTACAAACATTATGTTACCTCACCAATCTGCTGGAAGACCTGTTAGGAAATTCTATAAGCTTCTCAGTCTGTAATGTCTGAACTTCACTTCTTTCAGCCTTTCTTTGAAAGGCCTCTGAGCCTTCATTGCCCGTCTTATCTGCTGATCCCAAACCCCAGGAACATTATGTATGTGTATATATATATAGATCAATATATAAATATATATAAAGCATATGTCATTATTACAATGTACTTGAAACTTACAGCTGTGCTTGGAGAATTGCTGCATACCCAAACTGGGCTTCCCATTGTGCAGCCCCACGAAATACTTCTGCCTGCTTTAAAATGTACTTGTGCTGCCTTGTGTAAAGTGGAGGCCAACGGTCTGCTTGTTGGATGGTCAAAGCCTCACTACGTTCCTTTGGCTTTTCAGAACACAGAGTTCACTCTTCCCAAATTGTTTTCAGGTCAGTACAAAATTATCTTTAATGGAAATATTTCTGTAGCTGACACCAGGGTTTATTTGGCTTCTTGAAGGAGGATGAAGCATCTGCTGAGAAGAACTTTCCTGAGACTCCTTTCAACAAACCCTTGGAAAAGACGCCTGGAGCTTCTGTTCTTGCAGCCAGATTGAAGGGATGCAGGAGGTTCTCTGTGCAGCTTGAGGGACAGAGAGGACATTTGGGACTTTGTTGGGGTTTGTATTTGAATGTTCTGTGTTATGGATTTACCCAACTCCCCCATGTTCCCTTAGTTATGGTTCCTTCCGGGTTCGCCCCCCTGTCATCACCTCCTTCCTCCTCCCAATGTCACTTAAGCCTCACTCACCCCTCTCTGCACTCTCTCTCCTCGTGTTGCACACCCTGCCTGTCACCCTGAAGCCCAGCCCTGACTTCTAGAAAGATCCTTGGAGGGCTATGGTTGATTGGGCCGGTCTCCTGGGCCCCTCCCCAAAACCCCTGTTAGTGGTCCCCTGTTACTGTCATTTATGTCATTGTGTGTTTCCATTGGTTGTTTGTGTCATATGTAAGCTGGTGTCAGGGTCTCATTGGGGCTCCTGAGGGCTGGCACTCACACAATAAAGATCTGTTTAGCCACCCTCTGGAGTCCCTCCTGATTGAACACAGCTACTGCAGCAAAGAGACTTCATCAGGGCCAGGGGAAGGTCTCAGGACCTGCATTGACACAGTAGCAGCTGCGAGCAGCCAGCCGGGACCCTGAGAGCTCGGACTGCTACAGGACTTTGTTTGCTTTGGTCCTACAAGGAGAGACCAGTTAGTCAGGGACTTAATGCTGAGTCAGGAGGATTTCAGGCTGCTATTTGTCTTGATTGGAAAGAAAGGGAATTTAGGATTTGGTCAGACTAAAAACACATCCAAAACCTTTACTTTTGACACAAACTTCACACAAAAGGAAAATGGTGGTTAGGAAAGGGGATTGGCTTGACTTCTGAAGCAGATTTCACTTAATGATGTTGAGATGTCAGCATTACTTCTTATGATTGCCTAATTCTTGCCATTATGTGCTATTGCTTTCTTCTGTCCATAATTCTGTCAAGATTCTGTGATTTGGGATTAATTTTTTTTTTGCCTGCACTCTGCCAGTACCTGAATATTTGTAAAGAGAAGCATGACTTCTCTGAGAATGGTGTTAGAAAAGGCTTTTGTGATCCCTTTCAACCTTTTTTTATATAAATCTTCACCATTTTTATGGTTTCCAGCAGGTATTCATTTTGTCATGAGATATGATCTGGGAATAAGGAGGGGTTCTTTTTGCCCCATGAGCTTGTGTGTGGATCAGAACAAGATAGGGAGAACTTCACTGCTTTTTTCTGTTGTGGGCCTGGTCTATCAAAAGTGGTGATTCATATTAGGTATCTCAGATTTTGCTTCTCTGATTTGAGACATGTGAAGGAAGTTTGGAACCAGAAAATTTTTAAGTGTCACTTACCATTTAAAAATATTTATTTAAATATAAAAATATATTTAAATATAAAACCTCATTTATTTCAGGTAAAACTAAACTCTTCCAAAATATTCCTGCATCCTGCTCAGTATTTTCTTCTCTGCTACAATATTTTAATTCCATTTTTGATTTAGCATGCCAATTTTAATAGTTGAGGATAAGAAACCTTAATTCTTTTTGTTCATGTATTTGCCCTGAAAGTAGAACTTCTTTTAGAGACAGAGAGAGAAATGTTGCTGGGCCTGCCAGGGAACCAGCTTCCCAAATCCCAGCCTGAACTCTGACAGGAAGAAATCAAAACATAAAATGTCCTCTTCAAGCTGGTTTGAATTTGTGTGTGTATATATATATATATATATATTTTGCACAAGAAAACTGAGTTTAAAACTAGCATTTTGCTTTTAACTATATAATCTTATTCTTAAAGACCTCTCTTGACTAGCAAAAGCCATGCTTAGGCTGGGTAAAGAAGGATTGCAATTATGTAAATCTTTCAATCCTGTGTAAATACAGCCTATCTACAGAAGCTTATTAAATCTCTCTTAGTTGCAGAAGTGGTGCTCATCAAGCCAGGAAACATTATATATGTTTTCTGAAAATATAACATTATGACCAAGCTCAAACTAAAACTCACAATTCAAACTCTGACTATTGGATATGAATCTATGAAAGATGTCATTAATTATTTAGGGTAACATAAACAATAACATTCAGTGTTTATTGTTTGAAATTTTTAAACAATTCTGAAGGAGTACAAATATTCAGTGGACAGAAATGAAGAAATTTCATCATATAACTAGTGACTGTTAATTATTTGTCTCCATGAAATAAAAAGAACATCTGAAACTTGTTTTCATACTCTTTTGCTGACCTTGGGAAAAGGCCCTTCTATGCTTTACAAAAATTTTTAGGGAGGGGGCATTTTCATAACAAGTAAGATAGACAACTAGTTCTGAGACTCGCATTACACCATGATGCTGAGAGATCCTCAAAAGATGCACATGGAGTATTTGAATTTTGAACCTCACCTGCCTTCTGGGTACTACACAAGTTCACTTCAGGCTCTCTCTCTGGCTGCTGACCTGACACAAATGTTTATACTTTGGGTGCTTCAGAGCTGCCATTCTTCAAAATTGCCTGTAGCTCTATTTGCTCAGTTCTGCAAGGGGAAGGGGAAGACAAACTCTAATTTTCACCCTGTTATGTGTACATTTGCTTGTTGTTTGTATTTGTTGTACTTCTATTCTGGGCTTTCATCCAATAGCTTTTATTAACATTTTTTCTTGGCTGTCTTTCCCATTTCACATTCTATTTTTAATTTATTTTTATTTTTAACTTATTTCAACACTTGTTTTTTGGGGTTTTTTTTAGCACATCCTGTAGTCTTTTTCACTGTTTAATGGAGCTGTTTCCTTCATAACACTCCTCAGGAAAGTCTCCATGTCTCAATAACAATGTTCCATTAAAGCTTTCTAAAGAAATTTTTTTGCATCATCATCCACTGACATAGGATCTCCCTGTCCTAAAACTTTGAAATGGAGTGTATTTAGCTTAAAAGTCTGTTTCTTGGCCAGGGATTTAGTTTGCATTGAATAGAAATAAGGTGCTAAGCTTCTTAGTGGAGCCCTTTTCTGCCTCCGGACAGAGTACTGGGAAAATGTTGCAGCTCAGCCTAGGATGCTGGTGACAGATTTTTGTATTTTTACTATTGGTCTGAAAAGTCTGGTTTTGTTTCCCTTCCAATTTATGGAGTTGGAGAGACAGATCAGTCCAACATCTACACTTCTAATAATCTTTGGTTAACCTCCATCTTTTATTAGGGTATTGTTCCATTCCCTCATGGACTAGGAAGAAGCCATAGGGATTTGAAACCCTGTGAACTGGAAGACTTTGGCAAACAGGCACAGAAAGATATGAGATCCCTGTGTACTGGGGGCTATCTCACCCTGTCATGTGTCTAACAAACCCTTCTTCACAGGGATGGCATTGAGAGGTAGCAACCATGGAGGTTGCTGTCCTCCACAGAAGCATTGTCCCTGTGAGCTGAGCTTTTTATGCTCTGGAGACATTTCCATGGATGGGAAGGTATGGATTCTGTTACAGTTCACATCCCCCTCCTGTCCCAAATCCCTGCTGTGGCTGGCATGGGGTTCTGACTTGGAGAAGCTGTGTCAGATGCCTGGCCAAACCTAGGTCCACATAATTCCAGCATTACTGAAGCTTTTGATGTCAATTCACTCTTACAGTTTAATTAGGTCCCCCAAATCATCTTGGTGTTCGACTCCTACTGCATGAATGGTCAACCATATCTGCTTCAGTCTGGTGGGAGCCACTCAGTGCACTAGGGAGCACCAGGTAACAAGGGGCCTTTTCATTCCCCCTCTCTCTGTCTTTTCGAATAACAAAGGTAAAATAAGTCAAGAAGACAAGGGAACAAGTCAAGGGAAAGTTCTGGAGCACATCAAGTAGAAAGAGTTGCACAACATACATTCAGTAACCGCAAGCAACTAAAGCAGGAGATAAGTGAGCAGGTAACAAACCCATGGTTTCCAGTCACTAAAATGTATGTGAGAAAGGATAAAGGTACATGTTTTTAAGAAAATTCTATAATTGTGCCATGGGAATTATAGGGTATTGCCAGGGCAGTGACTGAGAAAAATGCACAGTATGCCAGAGATCTAATATCTCGCAGTCAATGAAGAAACCAAGATGTAGCAGGGAAAATCATCATCCCAGGTATAAGATGTATATCTGTTTTTTCACCTTTCTCTTTATTTTGTAATTCCATGTGTCCAGCTTCTGGCAGGGGAGATGTTGAAACAGCTTGGGCCACCATGGCATCATTGTCCTGCTTAGCAGTTGGTTGTCCAGTCCAGGAGGAACATCATTGTTGCCCATCAAAAGGCTGACCTAGCTTAAGATGAAGATATGAGCAAACTTGCTAAGTTTTAATATGAGCAAGACAGAGCTGGTGCTGAAGAAGGAATCTGCAGGAACATGTATACCCTGGGGGAAGAGAGATTTGATTTCTTGGTGAGCATTTGCCTGTTTTCCACAAAGCAGTGGAAGTGCAGGAGTGCAGTGCAGGAGTGTTTATTACCCTACGTGCATCTGGAGTGAGGTGTGGTAGATAGGCATTGCCTTTCTGATTTCTGGAGTGGAGTGTTTCCTCTTGCTGGGTGTATCCTTGGGGCTGACAGGGAAACTTAGAAGGTATGCCAGCTGAGATGTGCCATCCTGGCACAAAGCACTTCCCAGGACTGTGTGTACACTAGCACAGCTCAGCAGTACTGCTGTGTGGAGTGCAGCAGTTAAATGATTGGAAATCTACCTCCTTCATTTCTTCTTCCTGCCCAGGACAGAAGAGGTTAACAGGCACTTGAAGAAGGATTCCCCAGGTTTAATTGTTCAGCAGTTTCTAGCAAGACACTTTCAGTGGAAGACTCTTGACTCTGAGGTTCTCTTCCAAGGAAACCCAGAATGGGTTCATTGACCTGTGGGGCACAGACAGGCTTTCGCCTGAAGCAGAAATGGAAAAGTTGGTTTTGTTTTGGAATTACACACAGAGAAAGAAGAAAACCATTGAGAATTGAGAAGCTGTGATTTGGTGAACTTTGTGCATTGATTCTGTGCTAAGCAAGTTATACATGAAATGGAAATTGAATAACTGGTAATACAAGCTACATATTAGCTCCCACCCTCCATTGTCTAGTTTGTTTTGAGCCCACAGTTGTCACAAGATGGGGGTGATCCCCACGACCCCAATCCCGGTTCGGCCGGGTTGATCGTGGCTAATAAACGAGATGGGTGCAATGGATAGCCCAGGGATATCCTTCAATCATCAGACTGTAGGCAGCATCCAGAGACAAGGGGGCATGGTTAGCCTGGCATTTTATAGGGTTTGACCTGGCGGTAGGTGTCCAATCTTGGTTACAGGGCAGGGGCTTGACCTTATAAGTCTAGGGTCTTGAGCCAATGGGTCTTACTCTATTAGCATCTTCCTAACGTCCCACCTCCCAAGGCTTCAGGTTTATTCCCTCCATGTAGGGAATTTGGGCTAAGCTTTGATCTGTCCCAGGTAATTCAGCTTCCATACACAGTTTTTAGAGATGGGATTAATTTGCTGTTCCCTGTATTCCTTTGCTTATGCTACTACCACCCCTAAAGACTCAGCCTCTCAAAAATATAACAAAAGGCAACTGAATGTCTTATATCCCTACAGGCCATTCCAATAGATTGTGTTTTGGAGAATGGTACTAAAAATCACTCTGCAGCATAAATGTTGGCAGACAAATATATTTTTGTAACATGGGTGACCACGATGTCCCAATTTGAATAGAACATTCTGAAATTCACTAGTATTTAATGGATTCCAAATGCCAAAGAGCATCTGAAAATTCCCTCCTTCTCTTCTCCCTCATATTTTTCATTATCTCAGCTTACCCATAGAAGGGTCATTCAGTGTAATTTATTCTGTGATGTGTAGACTGCACAAATCTGGTAGCATGCTCTTCTGCTGTGGATCATTACTGAGTTAGACTTGCAGGCAGAAGAATCTGAATGTCAACCAATGCCAGAATTTATGAGCTATGGTTTCATCTTGCTTTGCACTTTACAACCCAAGCTTGTAAGTAAGGTATATATCCAGTGACTTCATTCATTTCTGACTTCACTAAAGATTTGTCAAAGAGAAATTCTGCTCTTTCACACTTGTGGGAGCTTACAAACTGCAGCAGAAAGCAACCTCATGGTAATAACAATGATCAAGAATTGGAATCTAATGGAAATTAATCCATGCATGTGCCAAAACTAAAGCAGAAAATTTTATTTTCTACAAAGGCAGAAATCTGTGTGGAACACAGAAGTAGGCTGGTGATTTGTAATCTATTTTTGACTTTATCTGAAAATTTTAAAAATTATTTCACCTGGCTTTGGTGAACAGTACAGACTCTCTGAGAACTCCTGGGCTGCAGTTGAATTGGAGGGCTAAAAAGTGTTTCCAGGCTCCTAGGCTGGGATGTGAACTCTACCTGCATTTTAAGTCTGTGTTGGAGTGAGATGTATGAGCTCATTTTAACATTGCTTCTTCTCTAGCAAAGTAACTTTTGTGTATGGGCCAAAGAGGACATACACCACCTTCTATGAGATGCCCTCTGCAGACAAGAGGTATCCAGCCAGAATGCAGACTTTGCCAAAGCAAACAAAAGAGCAGAGATGCAAGTTGTGGCTGTGTTATTCATGTCATGGTAAGGAGAAAATTAAGTTATTTTCAAACCCAGTAACTTGAAATAGCTTGAGAGGTGGGCTTAAGAAAGAATTAGGAAAGGGAGAGAACACTTTGAATTACTTCATTAATTATTTTGGATTAAGAGATACTGCCAAGTATCATGCCAGCAGTATTGCTTCACATTTATAAAACAGTTCATATTTGAAATGTCACAGTACAAAGATGTACATGGAGGGGCTCTGACATCTTATGCAGGAAACGGTATATACAAGACAGAATATCCCCAAATTGCTTGTGTCTGTAAGTTTCCTTCTGCACTGAAACTCCAATTTGCCAAGATTCCCCCAAAGTCTCGTGAAGGAATGAGGCTACAGAGGTTTGGCTCTGGATTTCAGCAGCTCCTGGCTCTGTAACCTGTACTGATGCCCATTCTTGGAGCAATTTGCATTCATAAGTTATTAAGGGATGCTTTGTCCTTCAGGTTTTGTAGGTCGTTTCATTATTAGAAGCTTGTAATATTTTTGCCAGACTTTCTCTCTTTCTCAAAAACAAAAAACCCAACTAAAATCAAACCTGATCTTTTTATATAGTACCTTAGAAGAGTCATTGGTGAGATCAAAAGCTTTAATGGAGCTGTTTATTGTAGTTCAAATAATCTCTGGCAGCATCTTCCTGGAGCTATAACAATGGAAGGGTATTTTATAGCTTTGAGAATAATAGTGTCATATGGGGAAGAAAAAGAAAACCTTATTATCTCAAAGTCTTTATCAGACTTAAAGAGCACACTAGAGAGACATTTTTATATATATTTAACTCAATACTTAATAAGAACAGAAATACGCCAAAGAACAATCTTTACCTAAATTACTGAGCCTCCTGGACTTCTTACCTCTTTGTGTTTGCATGCATGCAGACAGTTTGAAAACAAGCCACCACTCCTGAGAAGAGTAATTACTTTAATCTTTGTCCTGGAAACATACTACATTTACTCTTTGCTTGTGGAGGAGCCAATGGGGAAACATTGGCAGCTCAAGTTTTCTTTTCAAGAAGTCCCCATGTCCTATACTCTGGTCCTTGGCAGGAGCCCATTGGACACCTGTGCTCCCAAACCTGGCCTGCCAGAAGTGCCCACTACAGATGTCAGAGCTCTTTTGTTGACTTCCTATTAGTCGCCACTTAATGGATGTGAGCTGAACACAGCTTTGCCTAAGCACTTATCAATAGACAGCAAACATTCTTCTTTCCTTGGGCAAAGGGTCAAACTGTTTTGCCTGGCTATAAAGCTGTGCCAGATAATTGCTGGTGATTAGCAATTTTAATTACCAGGTGCTAGGGGTCGTTTCTTGTGGAGCTTTTTCTGCTGTTGTTGTAATTGGGCAGGCTGTCAATAGGTATGGCTTATTGTACACATGATGTGTATTTGCAGATACATCGAGCATCCTTTTAAAGAAGGTAAAATAAAGTCAGTAGCATAACTTGCTTCTGTTTGCATCTGATCAGCTGTGTAGTGCTCCAACAGGTTTTGTGATAAAACTTGTGATACAGGAATCTTTAATACAAATTGCTAAAGCAGCCTTTAATCCTCTTGTAAACACTTGTATGTGCTATTGTTATTGAAGAGGCAATGATTTTAAAGTCTTTTCCTGCTACATTGGTCAAGTTGGAACTAAGCTTGTCAAACATGTTCTACCTCATTGGTTTTACATGCAGACTTTTAAGGAGTTTTCACAGAATCACAAAACCAAAGGCACAATGAGCAGCAAACTAATCTTTTCCCATATTCAGCAACAAAATAGGTTCAATATAAAAGTGACACAAAAGACTCTTCTCAGATCTTCCTCACAGCAGAGAGAAAGTAAGCGACTACAATACTTCAGTATCTGTTTTTACTAAAATTTCCACATCTTTCCTTTCACCTACATTATTCTCATCACAAGCCTTGCAGACATACTGAAGGTCTCTGAAAGCTGAATGTACTGTTTACTAATCTACTTGGGTTAGAAGAACAGGCATGTTCTTCGAGGCAATAAAAAAAGTTGAATACCTCTGCAGTACAGAGTTCTAGCTCTGTTTTTATTTGTTCTGCAGTAATATCTTGTTATCTCCCAGCTACCATCATGGCTTTGTTTTTTCCAGTGGTAGCTAGGCTTCTTGAAGGAGGAGGAGAAGCTCACAAGGAGGTGTGAAACTGTACTGTCAAGTCTCTTTCGTGTCAAAATTGAAGGTGTCTTAATGCTTGAGATTGCCCCATTGGTGCTTATGAAGTTCTTCAATATGGCATATTTACAGCTGCAGATTATCCATACTGGTTCACATTCTGCCACTAATTAATGAGAGCTTTGATATCATTGAAAACTGGGGAAAAAAATAGTTGTTAAGTAGTGCATGTTTCCATTGCACAGCTACACTCCGTGAAAAGCACAGAGCTTTCTCCTTTATGCTAACTTCAAAATCTGTGGACAAGTTGCAAAACCCTGGTCCTGCCAGTACTACAAAGAAAGCTGCAAACAATTAAGATTCCTGCGAAGTAGGGCAGCCTGGATCAGAATTTGATTTCCTGAAATCAGACTTTGAGCAGTGAGAGATGCAAAGCCCTGGTAGCAGATGCATCTATCAGGGGCAAAAAAATGTTGGTCATAGGACGAACACATAGTCATGATGGGTTGATCAGTTTTCACAAACAACCTTTGTTTTCAAGCCTGAAATCTGATCTTTACTGTATAAACAAATTTCTTAGCTCAGGTGTGATGACATTAGTTATATTTCCCTCTGTGTCTTCAGCTGCAAATAGACCATTTTTCTCCCTACACTGTATTCTTGTTTGCCTAAAATCACAGGCTGAGGGGAGAGGTTCTTGATACTGAAAACCACTGATGTCAATTTATTTTGGTTTCAACATGGACTTGTATTCCCTCTTTTTCCTGTCTCCTGATAATGGCAGTTCAAAAAGATGCAGAAATCAACACAAAACTGTCTGCTCCAGTTGCCACAAGAAATTTCCAAAACAGGTGTTTTCCTACCTCTCTATACTGAGTTGACTCTGGCTGGATGCCAGGCTCCCACTAAAATGCCTCTATCCCTCCCCTCTTCAACTGGATGGGAGAGACAAAATACAATGAAGGATAAAGGCCAGGAGAGATCACTCACCAAATGCTGATGTGGGCAAAACAGACTCAGACTAGGGATATGTATTGAATTTATTACTAACAAAATCAGAGCAGGATAAAGAAAAGTAGCATAAATCTTGAAAACACCTTTCCCCACCCTTCCCTCCTTCCAGCTCTAGCTCCTCCCCCCAGCAGCACAGGGAGACAGGGAAGAGGAGGTTACTGTCAGTTCATCACAAGTTGTTCCTGATGTTGCTCAGGGAGAGGAGTCCTTGCCCTGCTCCAGCATGGGGTCCCTCCCATGGGAGACAGTTCTCCATTAACTTCTCCAGTATGAATCCATCCCACAGGTGATGGTTCTTCACAAACTGATGCAATGTGTGTCACCCTTCCACAGGGTGAAGTCCTTCAGGCACAGCCTGCTCCAGCGTGGGTCCCCACAGTGTCACAAGGAAACCTATAAGGAAACCTGCTCCAGCATGGGCTTCTCTCTATGGTTCTGCTGGTCCCTGCCAGGAGCCTGCTTTAGCCTGGGCCTCCCATGGGGTCACAGCCCCCTCTCAGGTATCCAGCTCCAGCATGGGGCTTCTCCATGGGCTGCAGGTGGATCTGTGTGGTGTTCCATCAGCTGTAGGGGCAGAGCTGTCTCACCACAGGCTGCAGGGGTATCTCAGCTGCAGCAGCACCTCCTGCCCCTCCTTCTCCATGAAACCCTGGTGTTTGCAGGGCTGTTCTTCTCTCATATCCTCACTCTGCTCTTCTCTGAGCACAATTACAATTAACTGTGCAATAACCTTTTTCCTTCTTCTCAAATTTGTTATCACAGATGTGTTACCACCATCTCTGATGGGCTTGGCCTTGACCAGCAGCTTTGTAGAGCTGGCATTGGCTCTGCTGGACATGAAGGAGGCTTCTGGCAGCTTCTCACAGCAGCCATCTCTATAGCCCCCCTGCTACAAAAACCTGGCCATGCGAACCCAAAACTCCTGGATACCCCAAAAAGCAAAGACAAATACTTAGTTATCTAACTACATTCATCCCAAACACCTTATGCAATGATCACAGCCTCTCTCCAAAGCCTCAGTTTTTGGCATCAAGTAAATACAAATGCCAGTAGATGGTATCCTTACCAGATACAAAATAATTGATAGGAATCTGCATGTAAGTGTAACAGTAGGTTTGCTTTCTCTCACTGTTTGTGTGGCAACATGGAGCTGCAAAGGCCTGAGATGAGAATTCAGCTGCATTCATAATGCAATTCCTGAAGAGAGTAGATTATGGATAGAGTTTAAGCCTTAACTTTGAATTGCCTTGCTTTTGTGGATTGAAGTTAGACCCATACAACAGTATTTGAACATAGACTCTGGCACTTTGTTGATATTAGTTACCTACTGTGACACACAGCACATGGCAGTTTCAGTTTTGTGAGCTGTAAAATGCAGGTATTGTACACCTGAATTATAATCTTGCTGTGATAATATGCCTCTATTGATTCAACAAAACAAGTTGTCTATTTTGTCTTCACTCAGACATCTCTGTGAAGGAAAGACTGACAATCAGAAAGGTAAATATTTTGGACTTCACAACTTGTGGCATGACAAAAGGGATAAAAGTGCAATAACTCTGAAATGAGACCTCACAGACAATGCCAGTCCATTTGAACCAGTGAGATGAACTTCCCGCAGAAAATGTTTATTGTACAGCTGTGTTAAAATGTAGTGAACAAATAGATAATTTTTAAAAGTATAAAGTCAAAAATTATCTATTTAGTATCAAACAATATGTTTTATACTATTACAACATACTGTTTGAGGTATAAATATGAAGGTACAGAAATGCAAAATGAAGCTGAATTTTGAACTTCACAAAATGGATGGTGTCTTAATCAGTGAACAATAATGCTTCACTTTTTATGAGGTTTTTGTATTCATTAACTCATTCATAAGTTCAGATAATTTACAAGTTTTGAAGAAAGAATTGTATTCAGAGAACACTAAATTTAGTGTCTTCCATGAAAATTAAAATTTTAAAAAAGTAGCTTTCATATAAAATATTTCAGTCTCATTTTACACTGGCTTAATTTTAAAATTTTATTTCTGTACCTTCACAGTAACTGTGTTGAAATTCTGATGGAGCTGTACCCAATAGGGTGCCCTTGGCAATGCTGATTTGAAAGTACCCCTGTATCCAGAACATGAGAGAGGTATTGTTAGAAGGCTGAATTCAGCCTGGACCAGTGTTATTGGAAAAGAAATATTGGAGGGCCTTAATAAAAGACCTGTGGACCCACAAAAGGTGGTGTTTTTAACCAGCTCTTCTACCCAGGATTTTTACTACAAGGGTGGTTGGAGGCTACACAGCAGCCCAGGTGGAGGCTGCACAGTGTATAGGGCTATCCCCACTCCTGTGCATAAAAAGGCACTTGTACAAGCCACTTGTACTCAAATTTCTGCCTGGGGTTGCCAGATGCTGGTCCCAAAGGTCAGGCAGAAGTGAGCTGGGCTAGCATTTGATTTGTACCCCCTGCCACCTCATGGGCCATCACTGAGTCATTGGAGCCTTAAGGAACACTTGTGCACAGGCTGGCTCAGTTACTTACCTTTCCCTCTTACTGCACCCAGTCTCCAGGGAAAACCAATTAAGGACATCTTTCAGTGGATATTCTTGCAGTGTTTTTCAAGAACTGGTGTTATTTAAATTGCATTCATTCAACAATAAGTGTTCCTGTAGAACACTTAAGTGGGCAGAACAGGAGAAATAGTCCAATAAAGGCATTTATAACAAGGCAATGAATCAGTAGCAGTCTTTGAATACCTCATAAAAATTATGTTCAGGTCCTGTGAAGACCTCTTACAGACAGAAATAAGCCCAAGGCATGCTTAGGAAACTAGAGGAGATGGAGTGCTGAGACATACTTTGTCTTAGCAAATGTCTGCTGAAGTTCACTTATGGTCCTCAAGCTCTTCACTTCCTCGTGGCTGCTGTGCACTGATGTTTGCAGGGCAGAGGGAGGAGGCTGAATCATGAACTCCCCTCCATGTCCTTCAGTGTGAATGCTGGCAGCTTACTGGCAAAGACAGGTTTTTGTGTGGGGCTTAAGGAAAAGGACCCACCTCTGTTGTGCCATGAGAACTGAGGAAATGATAACCTATGGCAGGACATGGGAGGTGTTTTATTTTTTGTTGCTCTGTGTATCTCTCACACCATGTCTCAAACAGAAAAGTAGATCCAGTGGAACACAAATATACTAATTTCCACCACTTTATATCCCCACCCATGTGAGTTATTAGCTGAAGTGCTCTGTTGCAGCAGCCCTCTTGTTAGAACATAGAAATGAGCTGAGACACAGACTTCATGTTTATCACAGCATGAAAAGGGTCCTGCTTTATTCCTCTTTACAGTTCAGCCATCCTGACTCCAACTGTTCACTGACTCTGGCTGCAGCAAGCTCAGCTCCTACTGTATGTTTCCCTTGCAGCCTCTAACAGTTGGTTATTTCCTGCTGAACTATGATTGCATATATTAGTTTGCAGACTCTAAATGCAGGCTTTTACCCAGCTAGACTGTGACTGTAGGTTCCAACAACAGGATCTAACTGCAAACCCAGACTGAGCTCACAGCAGGAAGCCTCTCCTCAGGACACTTCTTCATGATTCCCCCTCACCACCTAACCCACTCCCTTTTATACTGCTTACCTTTATTGGCTATAGCTGTGACTCATTGGGGTGAGGCTGTATTGGGTAATTAACACAGCTGTTATCAGGGATAAGGTCATCTGCATTCCCTTCTCCTACAGTGCTCATAAAATAAGTTGGGAAAGAGACCATCTACCAGAAACTTAGATGCTTATACAGAGGATTGAATTGCAATTCCTGGCCTTAAGGAATTGCTCAGTAGGATGGCAGGACTGTACTTCTGTGAACGATTAATGTTCTCTGGGTCCTACAAGTGTGCTGAAGGAGAAAATGCTGCCACTTACGCCAAAGGCATATAAAAGCATTTGAATGCAGTGATGTAGTGAGGTGCTCAGGAGAAGACCATATGGTGGTGAGTTCAGTTGAATAAATTGGGTTAGAGAAAAGGGAGATTATTTCTTTCTCATTCCTTATGGTGAAGGAAATGATATTTCATGGCTGATGAGAATATCAGCCACTAAAATCAAGTAATTTGAGAGTGGTGCCTGGGTCCACAGCAATGGAACACCAACAGAAGTTTGTTCATGTGTTAACAGGGCTTTCAGGCATTGGAGGAGGAAGGATGGTGTGTGGCATGCAAGGATAAAAGTAATGTGATGAAAGAGGTTAATGTGGTAGATGTTGATGAGAAAGAATAATGGAAGAAGTCTAAAATGGAATAACCAGAAGATGAAGTTATCAATGTCCTGCAAGTAATGTCTACTTCTCTAGTCAAGGCTTTTTCCTGCAATAAGGAGCACAGATTTTTATATACAGAAGTAATATATCAGTGAATTTTTAGAACCTTTTTCTATTTGTGAGCCATACTACTACAAGGCAGATAAGTAGTCTGTAAAAGTTGCTTTAAGATGTACCATTTATGATGTACCATTTATGATTGTTTTTTGCCCTCCCTATTGCCCTGGTCTTTACATTTTAGAAAACTCTTGATCAGTTCCTTCGTCCTTTTCTGGCCATTCCATTTCCTCCAACTACTCTTGATTAGGGTGTGTGCTCCATATAGACTCTTTCCAACTTGAGTGCACATCAGTCCCTGTATCAACTCAATGCTTTAGCTGAGGCTTTAATCAGCCTAAAGAAAGGCAAAAGGACTGCTTTGTATGTCTTACAGATGACTCTCCTGTTTACACATTCCAGCATGTTGGGATTTTTTTTTTTTTTTTGCTGCCACATGATGTCTTTGGCTGACATTCAGCTTGTGACAACTCTACATCCTGCAAAGCTCTTAAGTAGTCAATAATTTGCCACTCTGTATTTAAGCAGCTAAAATGCAGAAATGAATGTGAAAATTTTCATCTGCTTTTTTCAGACAATTCCAGTTTCCCAAAGTTTATTCAGGATGTGATTCCTGTCCTTCAAATCACTTCCATCTCCTACCAGGTTAGAGTCAGATGTAAATATACAAGGTACTATCTCTATTCCACCATCCAAGTTGGAATTGAAAATGCTGAATAGAGCCAGACACAGGACAGACTCCTGGGAAATCCATCTCATTACATCCTTTAAATTTGATGGTTGACCACTGATAACCAATCTCCTAGCACAGCTTTCTGGCCAGTTTTGCCTCCACCCTATGGCTGCTCTTTTGGTATTGTCCTATGACTGGGGTTGTTCCTGTGGGCACCTGGTCTTTTGTTAAAAATGCTTTTTTCCCCCCTCTGCCATACTTGCACTCAGGTTACCCCAGGAAAGAGCAGCAATCACAGTGTCTGAGGAGGTTCTCTGGGCCCTCAGACAGCCACTTGGGTACAGCTGGGGTGTCTGTGGGCAATTTGTCTTTTCATTTTGCCAGTTAACTTTTATTTGGCATTCCAAAGAAATGCCCTCAGTGTTTAAGCTGGTTTTTTTTTTTTCATGTACTGCTATTGTTCTCCTCAAAGGAAAGAAAGTATTTGTCTGTATGAGAGTGAGCTAGTGATAAACACAAGGGTTTTTTTCCTCTTCTTTGTCCTTGATGTTTTTTTCCCCTTAATATTGATATTTTATTAACTGCTTTACTATCCAAAAAGATTTAAACAAAGGCTATGTGGACTCAGATAACTCAAATAGATTTTGGTTTTGAAGCCTCAAATACATGTTTTTAACTCTGATTGCTCAGGTAAAAAATTAATTCTGTGGAAAATTAAAAGAAAGCTTTTTGTTTGGAAAAATAATTAGCCATGTGTAATACTAGATTTTTTTGCTCTTCAGTTCTTTTTTTAACAGACTTGCTGTTAATTTCTCTGGGTGTTCTAAAGTTCTGAATTGAGTCCTGCCCTTCATGAAATTAATGTACCCCATAAGTTAAGGGCAGCACTTCTCAGAGAGGAGTGATAAAAAAATCCTCAAAAGTGTGGATATGGTTCATGGGTAATGGGCATTACCACAGGTCAGAATTCAGAGCCAGTGGAAACAAAACCTTTTAGATATTCAAAGATGTTCTCCCGTGAAGGTTGGATCAAGGCATTTTAACTCCTCATCTGTCACAAGAGCAGAAGAGATGAAGAGAGATGTTCTGAGATATAGTTCAGGACTCATTCACAGTTTGTAGAGCAGCCTGTATGAACGTAGCCTGCTCCATGTCCCGCCTTTAGAAGATAAGTGTTTGTGAAATGACTTTTTATTTAGGAGCACCTCAGATCTTGCAATTACAACATTTTAGATGTGAGAAACCTGGATGGATAAGTGTGAAGAACATTTTAAAAAAGGAATCTTTCAGATACTGAAATTTAAATCGCATATGGAATGAATAACGCACTCTAGAAATGCGGAAAATATTTAGTGAACAGCTGGAGTGACTGCAGTCAATTCATCGCTCTTTTAACATGGGATAGAGGTCAGTGAATGCTAACTATGTTTAAGTGGGGATGTGAAAATGAGTATAATCAAGAATTTTTAAAAATATAAACCATCTGATTAAAGGAAGATAATTAGAGGATAATTTTCCAATATCAGAAGCTAAGAGATAATTAGGAGAGCAAAAATATGAATTTTGAGCCACTGAGAACATTTCAGCTATCAGCAGAACACACAATGAGGCTAACACGAGCCTTAGCTCCAGTTTTAGCAGAGTGGGGGACTGACATACCCATTTTCACCCCAGGCAGTACAGTCCTTCTCTGCAGCCAGGGAAGCAGCTGCTGTGTTCCCACTGCTGGAGAAGTGACATCCTTCTGCATGCTGCTGCAAAAAAGAACAGTCAGCATTGGGACTTTAAGGTGTGAACCTTCATCTGGGCTGTGAACACCAGTAGGATACACCTGCCTGGCTGAAAGGGATTCCTCTCTAACATTTTCACTATATTTGATTTATGGGCTTTCCTGTTCTGTCTCCTCAGTAATCTGGCCCTAAGTGAATAATAGAGAGGTTTGCACAAAATAGCAGAGTTGTAAATCATCATCAACAAAAAGAATAAAAGCACTTCTATCATCTTTAATTTCCAATCAATGAACAAATGAGGTTATTGGCTGAATAAAGGGTAGAGGATTGTCAGGCTTTTTAATTCAACCGTTCTTCTGGTCTGACTCAGCTGTCAGAGCTGACTTGAAGGGGATGGCTGAGACAACACACAATCTGAGTTGTTAGAGGGCAAGGAAATCTATAGAATGAAAGCAATGATTATGACTTC
The DNA here is from genome assembly GCA_013398995.1 of Alaudala cheleensis. Lineage (NCBI taxonomy): Eukaryota > Metazoa > Chordata > Aves > Passeriformes > Alaudidae > Alaudala > Alaudala cheleensis. The sequence goes on from VWYE01028553.1 coordinate 32,168, forward strand.
CCAGGAACATTGATATGCTAAATCTGGGATTGAGAAAGATGTCTGGCCTAAGACTTTTAAACAAATTCAAGATTTTTGTAGAAAAATTAGCTTTTCAGGCCTACAAGAAAAGCTTGCATTTGAAATGTTGGCTGCTTGGATACACCTCACCTACAGGAATTGTCTTGTGTGAAATTTGGTTGCTAAGGATGCTATTGCAAACAGACAGAATTTCAATTGGAGCCTAGAGCAGGCAGCCTGCTATTTCTGGTGGAGTGTGGAGTCGCCTGTTCTTGTTGCTTTATTATTACTTTCATAGCAAGGTATCAGCTCCTGGAACTGGCAAAGTAATCTGTCTTGGGTGAAGTGTCTTCCATTTAAGGTGGGGGGGTTTGGGATAGCACCACACAAGTTGATTTATTTACCAGATTTATCTAAAAAATAAGAGCAGACAGAGTTTCCCAGGCTCAGGATTTTTTAGGTTTAGTGCACAGAAGCTCAAAAAGGCATATTCACACATAGCAGATTATTACAGACAGTGAAATTGGGTCACCACAAAGCTCAGCAACAGTGTGCCCAGCTGGATGAAGTCAGCAATCATCCCCCTGTAGCTGGCACTGCTGAGGCCACACCTCAAATTCTGTTTTCAGTTTTGGGCCCCCCACTCTAAGAAGGACATTGAGGTGCTGGAATTGAGGTGTCCAGAGAAGGGCAATGGAGGTGGTGGAGGGTCTGGAGAACAAATTCAACAAGGAGCAGCTGAGAGAGTTTGGGTTGTTTGGCCTGGAGAAAATGAGGCTCGGGGAAGGCCTTGACAACTACCTGGAAGGAAGCAGTAGTGAGCTGGGTGTTGGTCTCTTCTCACAAGAAACAAGCAATAGGACAAGAGGAAATGGCCTCAAGTTGTTCCTGTGGAGGTATGGATTGGATACTAGGAAAATCATCTTCTTCTTTTCCCCTATCCCCTTCTAGATATGCTGTTGAAAGTCATTCTTAAAGGAAATTTGTTACCAGTGACAGCCCAATCAGTGACTAACCACTGTGACTCCAGAGATATGGAATTACTTTTATTTTTTTTTTAAATCCAGATAAGCTTTTATTTTCGTATATGGGAACAGATAACCCTTGTTATTAATTTGAAATGTATGTAATTCAGCTTAACTGGGGGGAAGGGAAATCAGAAGGAAAAGGATGCATCCTGTTAGAAAATGGAAAATACTGTATTTATCATCTTAAAAAGAACAAAAAGATCTGCAAGTTATGTGGGTTTCTGTGACAGTAATTATCCTTCTATTCAAGAATGAGTAATTACATTATTCTGCATACTAACTTCCCCCCTCCCCAGTTATGTAGCATGTGCAGGCAGGTGCACACACACATGCAATGTGCTTGTACCCTGAAGACTAAAACCAGGGTGTACTAGAAAAGGTAGTTTTGTTGTATTCTTGAATAATGGTGATTATGGTAGTTCTTTGTTTATTCTAAACACCACTGGGTAAGAAGAAGGCAACCTGAATTTCCTTATTTCTTTAAAGGAAGCTGGGTACTGCTCTGCCTTGGCACTAGCCCATGCAAGGGTTCACCCCCTTCTGTCTACAGTGAGAAAATATTAAGTATTGATTAAGTTAGAAGATGGTTTGTGGAATGTGTGTTTAAAGAGAGAGCTTTCAGTGCTAACTACAGGGTGAATATCTGCTACAAATATTATTTCTGTGTTTGTGCTCATCAAAATGTGAAAAGATAACATTTGAATGCATGGATATATCTCAAGTATTTTTGGGGGAATTGTTTTTTCAAATTATTCTTCCTGGGTTACTGAAAGACAGAATCACTTAGGGTGGAAGAGATATTCAAGATCATCAAGTCCAACAGTTAACACAGAACTGCCAAGTCCACGATTCAGCTGTGTCCCCAGGTGCCACATTTGCACATCCTTTCAACACCTCCAGAGATGGGGACTCCACCACTTCCCTGAGCAGCCTGTTCCAGTGATTGACAACGCTGTCCATGAAGACATTTTTCCTAATATCCAATCTAAACTCTGGCCCTTTTCTCTTGTCCAATTGCTTGTTTCTTGGCAGAAGAGACCAACATCCAGCTCACTGCTTCTTCCTTCTAAGTACTTGTAGAGAGGGGGAAGGTTCCCCCTGAGCCTCCTTTTCTCCAGGCTAAACAACCTCAGCTCTCTCAGCTGCTCCTCACAGCATTTGTGCTCCAGACCCTCCACCATCTCCATTGCCCTCCTCTGGACATGCTCCAGCACCTCAATGGCTTTGAGCTGCTGTTGACTTACAGATCAGCAGTAAACAAGGGCAGATTCTTAAGAAAATGGAAAAGAAAAAAAGAGAAAGAAGGGAAGAGAAGGAAATGGAGAAGGAAAAGAGACCTTACACACTGATCAGTGAATGCATGCCTTAAAAGAATCTGAGGACTGGTCATAGGAAAAACACAAAGCAGGTACAGCTTTATGTAGGAGATACAGTCACAAACAAGACACTCAACTCATCAAAAGACGTTTCTACGTTTCTACGTGCTTACATTTCTGAAGTACCATCTCCAGAAGAAAACAAGGTTTTCCTTTTAGAAAGTACAGAGCCCATCAAGGCTGAACAATTTGTTAATGCGAACGTTTGAGAGAAGAGAGATTACAGCATAAAGGTTCTGACACAACAATTAAAGTAGTTGGGTTGGACTAAAAGAATATTGTGAAACACTCACATGCCCAACTTTGTAGACAAAATTCATATGGTTTAGGGGAGTGTGTGGCTTTGTGATCCCATAATCAGGGACTGTGAGGCTGGGAGCACACCTGGGTTAGTGTGAGTTTTGTTCTGGTTTTGTGAATGCAGCTTTAACTGCACACACAGCCCCAGGAAGCCTGTGTTCCCAGGGAGACTGGGGACAGAAGCTTCACTGTTATGTAGGTTTTAGCAGTTTTGCTAAGAAAATCTAGTGAGGGTTTTTGGACGGGAAAATTGCAGGATTTAGCCGGAATGTGAGGAAATCTTTGGGTCCCTAGTTAATTATGATTTGCTTTGTTATAGTAACAGAAATAGTGTTAGGGAAAAGAAGACAGTTCTTGTAATAATAAGCATAGGCACTCTTACTATTTTTTAATTTGTATTCTTCCTTCTTAAAAGAAGCTGCTGCAAAGAACCCCAGTTCTCTCAGCCACTCCTCATAAGACTTGTTCTCTAGAACCTTCCCCGTCTTCATTGGTCTTCTTTGAACACGCTCCAGCACCCAAATGTGAGTTTAACTTGTCTTGCTTTTTTCACATGCTGGCTGTGTAAAGCATCTGAATCTTTGCCAGATTTGGTAGCTACTCACAGATTAGAGCTCCCCATGGAACTTTTGCCTGCTTTTGCAGAGCTCTCCTTGCTTTATGCAGTGCTGTGCTTCTGTCTGCTGTCACCACTCTCCAGCGGGAATTGTCCCTTCATGCTGTACCTGGGTGCTGTTTCAAGCCAAAAAACACCAGTTTAGGAGCATGATAACACAAGTACAGGACCAAGGATTTCTCTGGGAAGCAAGGTCAGTCTACAGCATGGGTGTGCATTGTGTTAGGAGAAGGAGGTTCTATTCATAGCATTTTTAGAAACATACTTAAAAGAAATGACTGCAGTAACAAACTTGTGTCATGGTCATGGTAAAAAAAAAACAAACCAAACTGTCTTAATTTTTATGTGTCTGTCTCAACAGCTTAAAATCCACTTCAGAGAAGAACCCATCACAGCCTCCTCTACTCTTTCTTGTGGGAGTTTGATTTAACTGTGTCAGAGAAAACCACAGAATAATGAATTGAGATGATCAATGAAACTTCTTATACAAATGCTCTGCATTTAAGCCCCAACTGCATTTAAACTCCAACCCTGCATTTAAACCTAACCCAGATTTATTCAAGCATTTATTTGCCCTACAAATAATCTTGTTATGGCAGGTTTCTCTCCAAGCAGCTATTTGAATTATTATAGAATTAATCTTCTCTCATAGTTTGCAGAAGAATAATGTTTGGGTGTTTTTCATTTTTTATACTATTTGCTCTCCTGCTCAGCTATTGCACATGGTATCCTGGTAGAGTAGGTTGCTTATTCCTAGCCTTCAACATGTTTACCAAGAAAACATTAGTTTTAACAAGCAATTTAAGTGTCTTGTAACGAGTCATTCTTTCACCTTGGTGACTATTTACTTTGATCATGTTCATTCTGTGCTGAGAAAAAGCAAAGTGAAATGAAGAGTGGAAAAAACTCCCAAACCACTCTATAAAACAAAAGCCAGGTTTCAAGTGTATATGCACTGAAATTTGATAAAGTTCTTGGAATACAAAAAAATCAGGCTTTATGTAGGTTGTCCCATTACAAACAACAGTACCAAAACATGCATACTCAGATTAAAAAAGAAAATATTTTCTGTTTTTTCCCACTGTGAAATGACATGTTTCACTACACTGAAAAGGAGCAGCTGACTGTCAGAGATCTGGGTCAGTTTTCATTAACAGCCTAAATGACAGCATAGCAACTGCATTCAATACATTTGCAAATAAGCAAAAGCTTGAGAGGGGATGCTGGCATGCTGGTTCAGGAATAGAATTCAAATGTACCTGGCAAAGAGGATATAAACTGCAAAGGCTGGGAATATAAATAGCAATACAACACACATCGTGTCCGGTTCTCCTCTTCTGCTCTGCATTAGCAAGGCCTTGTGTGAAATGCTGTGTCCAGTTTGGGGTGTCACATTCCGGGAAGAGTAATTGGAGGGGGAACAGTGAAAATTATCAGAGCTCCAGAAAACAGCATCTCAAGCCTGCTTGCACTAGCTGAGTGATATTGAGGTGTGACATGACAGGTTTTTAAGTACATGAAAGGCTGCAGCAGGGATGGACTAAATTGTTCTTGTCTAAGCTGAATGGGAGAGAAACCATGGACTTACACTGCATCAAATACAAATTCAGGTCAGACACAGACAAAACCTGCCAATTCTGGAAGCAGAAATACTGGAATAACCCTGGGGCACTTCATTATTACTGGAGGTTTTAAAAACATGTTAGACTGACATCCGTTAAAAAGGAATTGGGGTGCTTGAGCTTCCTTGGGCGTAGAGGACAGGGGTATAACCAGGATTTCAGCAGTCCTGTGGTTTTACAACTGTATAAATAGTCCATCAAGATAAGGGAATCAACACCAGAGTAGAAGGTAGATTCAATCATTTTGTCATCTACCCACAAAGAAAAAGGTGCTTTCTTTCTTCCTTCTGCCCCCCAAAAGGCATTAATGACTGGAGTATTTGAAAGATCTCTCTGAACTTGCAAATGCAGAATTTGCTTTCCTGCTGCTTTCATAGACACTATGTGGAGGTGCAAATGTATTTCTGAGTTTCCATGTAAAACCATACAGGATAAAAATAAAATTACATTATATCTGGATCCATGAAAGCTGTGGGTGGGTGGGAGGGCTGCTGCCAAAGCCGTGATTTTAAGCTTCATGAATTGGGGAGAAATTGCGGCTCCTCAGTGAGATTGATTCCATGACTGCTCAGCTTGATAAGCTCAGCAGAAGATGGGCAGGAAAAAAAATCCTAAAACCTGTGGGGATTTTTGTTTGAATAAAAGCCCTGTTATGAAACTGTAGTACTGCTTGTTAGTAGCTTTTTGCTGTTTGACACAAATGCTACCCATTTGATAGCATTAATGATTATTTATTATTTCAGCCTCTAGTTAACAAATATAATGATAAATTTCTGCTAAAAATACCATTGTTTTTTGGCAATGCATACTTTTAAAAATTTGCTTTGTGTCTTCTACTGAGACACATAAATAGAATTCAGCAACAGAAAGGTTTTTCTGCATGGTTGGGGTAGAAAAAAGGGTTCTGTACATTTACTTCATAGCTTGAGAATTCAAGGACACAGAGGAGCTTTTGGCATTTACATCTTGGCTTTATAGGGAACTGGGAAATCTACACCAGGCTTCATTGTATTTTTTTTTCCTGTAGATCTCCATTCCCTTTGCCATCTCTCCTCCCTCTTTTTAGACAGGCTTTGAAAGTCCTTACGGACCTGATAGAGCATTTCTCTAGGAGTTTCCTCATAACCAAATCCTGTCACATGAGGATACTGCTAAGAGAAGAAAAAGCACTAACAAGTTCTAGCAATGCCAAATTACATTCAGTTCATGTATTTTCACTTGGCATGGTAACACTTCCAAAGAGCAATTGTTTCACAATCAGAACTTCTGCAGCCTGTTCATTTCCTTTCTCTTACTTAGCTGTTCAGAGACCATCAGACACCAGGCAAGCCAATAAATGTCCATCTGAGCAATTATGTAGCTTAAACGTCAAGTGAGACAAACTATTTTTTTTTCTTGCAAGTACAATTTAAAGGGACAAACCTGATAGTATCACTAGAAAGAATTCATTTGCACAGCAACTCTTTTCTCTTCAGTGAACTTCATGTATTGATTTAATTAAAGGTCCTGATTTTTAAGAAAGCTCTTCTCCTAAAACAATCATGGGACACAATTCTCTAAAACAAAGCTCAGTACTTGCAACATAATTTATGTGACATTTTCAGCAAAGTACTCAAGAATATGCTAGCTGTTCCTAGGCTACCTGGACTTAAATTTACACTGAAAGTTGTATTTATGAATCAGGAGCTTATGCCTGCATCATTGGAAATAGAAGAAAGTCTCTTTTTAGACTTGTCACTAGAAGAAACACTGCTATGTGTAGGGATTTCAATGGCTCTTCCATGAAGGATGACTGGCAACATAATTTAATATGCTTTTAATAAAGAGATTGAGAGGTTTACATCCCTTCCCTCTTGTAAACATTTAAAGAAAAGAAATTCCTTTACACAGCACGGCAGATGTGCAAAAAGATGATTGATGCTTACCATGCTGATAACCATGTTGCCCACAGGGAAGTCCTGAGTAAGAGGGATTTCTGAATTGAGCACTCTAAGGAGGAGGAAACCTGATTTGCTAATTGATTTTGGTGGGATACTTGTTAAAGAGGTCAAAACCAGCTGGGTCTGCTTAATATGTCCTGCAGTGAATTGCAGAAATCTGTAGGCTCCATCCTTTGTTTCAGGGTCTGTGTGCAATGTGGAAGTAAATAATCGATATTAAGTTTATATTATTTGGAGTCTCAGATTAATTGTTGTCCTTAACAGGACAATGACTTTAAATCACTTTCATCCCAGTAAACTCCAGGTGTTCAGCAAAGGGGGGCATGCTGCTGAGCTGCAAAGACTAAAATTTGTATCTACTGTCTTTAGATATCCACAGAATAAATGTCTGTGTGCACTCATTTCCCTGACTCTCTTTATATTAATTGGAAGAGAATTTGACAAATTTTTGCCACCTGCTTTAACATGGCATGAATCACACCTTCAAAATGCTTCTTTCTCTTTTCTGATTACACAAGCAACCAGTCGTGGCTAGCTTAGGGACAGACATATAACTATCAAATCTATTAGGTTAGGACAGATGAATCCCAAACAAAAGCGCAAATATACACAGTATGCCTGGGCACACATCCCTTATATTGGGGTCCTCTGCTGATGCCAAATGACATCTGTCTGGGCAGTGCCATGGGGCACTCCTAGGTGCACGTCTGTCTTTCACCTGGAAACTGGACAATAGGGAGGGAGGGAGAAGAGAGGCTGACTGCTGCCAAGCTTTCATCCCAGTATGATATGGAAAAGCCATCAAGTCCAAGAACTGACAGATTCTGGGGTCCCAGTGTGTAAAAATAGCCCATGTACCTGCTATAAATATACCTGCTATAAATTCTCAAGACACCCCTTGGGCCCTAGATTTGGACCTCCCAGCTGGTAGTTTCACTCCCTCCTTACGTGAAAAAAGGAGTCAAAGGCACCAAGGCTGAAAATAACAGCATCAGCTTTCTTCTGTTTTAGTTTTTAGATATAGGAAATGATTGCTCAGCAAGAGAGGCAGTGTTAAAGCGAACTGCTGCCTAAAGGCCCAAGTGTCTTCTCTGGCTGCAGGGGTATCGCTGTTTTGACACCAGGAGTCTGGCACTGCACAAGGCATTGCTTCAGCTGAGGATGGTTGGTGGGAGCAGCAGTAGTGAGGTAGGTCACCCTCCCTCATTGTTCTTTGACTTTGCTTTCAGGTAATTTCAAAGAGAGGTTAATAAAGACTGTTTTTCTTTGAGCAAGGCTGGCTTGCTTTCTGTGATCATTTTCTGATAATATCATTTGTTTTCAACTTGGCAGTAGGTTTGTGGAATGAGATCCCCCTGGACCTCCATGACTTCGTATTTTACCTGGCAGCAAACATCTCAGTTCTTTCTCTTGTCACTTGATCTGGGATAAAAGAAACCTGGGCCTTTCTTAAAGAAAAAAAAAAAAAAATTAAAATCCCTGAGGGAGAGAATGATTATAGGGAACATGGGATGTACACTGTACTGGGTGGCCATTTTCTGGCAAAACTCTGAACTCAAACTCTGTTTATCAAGTAAACGAAACATTTCACCATGCGCAGTGTGCCTGATTCTGCAGCAAGTGGCAGAAACAGCTCCATGTGCCAGGCAAGGGGTGAGACAGCATTACACTTCTTCAAGCTGTAAGAAGAAACCTTTGTGCCAGCTTTGGTGCAGTATTTGGTTTGCTTGTAAAACATGCAATCTTCTATAATTTATAGTAGGTGTAATGAAATATGTGTAATTTGATGGAAAGTCCTTGATAAGATACCAGTGGTAGCAGCATGGGGTTATTTCCTAACTGGCATTTGAGAGAGCCAACATGATTAAATCAGGGCTCATTTTAAGTTGACTTGTAATTGCCTGCACAGGAAAGTTAAAAAGTGAGTTCCTCTGTAACTATGAGATTTTGTTCTCCACATCCAGATGGAATATAATATTGCTGCAGTGGCTTGTAAGCTTGTGGGGTTTAAATAGTGCCTGCAATCTGGTGCCATGCTGATTTACTAATCCTTGATCTTAGTTGAACATGATCACAGTCCCTGCTTCTGTTCATAAGGGATAGGCTTACTGTTAATTGACAGGCTTTGGCGTCCTACCAAAAGAGCTGCTATGTAGAGAAGGAATATAACTGAGCAGAGGATGTATTGGACAAGCCAATTTGGTGGGGGAGAAATCTATTCAGTAGATCTTTATGCCAAAAATTATTTTCTATTTCATTGTGTCACTAAAACTGCAAGTATGTGATTTGCATTTCAACATGAAACTAATAAAAACAGAATAATCTGAAATGTGTTTGCAGGGTGATTAAGTAAATAAAATGTGGTGTTTGGAATCTTCCCAGCTATTCTGCACTCTGTTTATTTAATTATTGTGTGAACTTCCATGTTTGTATCTGCTCACAAAACTTGCGTGCAATGGTACATGCTAAGCATACCAGATCTCATATTTGTGATATTGCCACAGATTTCAAAGAGATTGTATCCTGGGACTGGGGACTGCATGACATTTTATCCAGCATTTTTGAAATTTGATGGAAAGATGTTAGTGAGCTGTAATTTCTTTTCTAGTAACTCTCCAGAAGTTTCAGATTGTCTTCTTTTTATTCAGAACTTTGTTTGCCCCAAGTTTTGGTCCTTTCTTGAACTTTTTAAACCTGGAAAAACCTGAGAGAAAAATAATCTTGTGGGGAAAGCTGAAATTCTTTAGTCTATCTTTTACACTTCTGCACTGCTGGCCTCACAGGCTTCAGGGATGCTAAACTGAAGGACAATATTTAGATGTCAGTGGTACTCTAGGAGTATACAATCTTCCACCAAATAGTTTTATAACCTGAAGCCTTTTGTAGCCTTCATTGGCTGAACTCGCTAATGTAGATGTATTTGTGGATAACTTTAAACCTATGTTGTGTTCTGGATCTGTCACTCATGCTAGCTCTGAGCCCACTTACCTACAGTCTAATACAAGTGCTTTAAATCCCTGGAATACAGTTTTTACCCTGTATGCTAAACTTTGGGGGTTTTCCTGCCCAGTTTCAACATTTCATTTAACCAATGGAAAAAAACCACTCTGTGTTTTGGGGATCAGTTGTAACAGTTCTTTCACTGCTGTGCAAGTGAGGAACAAAGTAGGAACCTTCCTTCCTATAAGGTCATTCTTAGGTTCAATGAAGGGTAGTGTAACTCTGAAAACTGAACAAATTCTTTTGTGCTGGACCAGGGCTGAACTGTGGAGCAGGCCAGTGCAATGGCACATCTGAAGGTCTCACACCAAAGTTAAGCCAGTGACTTGGAGTCAACTCTGAGCCTCCCGAGCTCTCAGTTGTTTGGAATGCTCAGATGGTGCATTTTCCATGCGGCTGTAGAGGATGTGCCTTCAAAGTGGCCAAATAATTGTTCTCTGACTATGTTCTCATGTGGGGTATTTGGAGGTGAAGATTGTGATGTCAGTATTAATCTCATAATTGTGTAATATTAATTTCATAAGTGTATAACCCACCTGTGTCCTTATTAGGCAGACATGTCCATATCAACACAAGGTGTTTCTTCTCAAGATACATCAGCTCAATAGAAAAACAAACCTTCCTACAAGCCATCCCATGGCCTCTGGGATGGTCCTAGGCCTCTAAAGCCACAGCAGAGCCATTGCCATATATCTGCAGATCTGTGTAAACCTTTGTCTTAGTAGCAAGATTAGTTTATATTTCAGTGTGGCACACGGAAAAAGTGTTCGTGTTCACTCTGATCTACTTTCCTGACCTCTGTCAAGTTATTCCAAACTCTAAGGTCAAAACCTCTCTACCTCAGGCCTATTTAGCAGTGCCACAGCAATCTTACCTTCATCATCTGACCAGTTGGGAGATGTCAATATTTTGGTTCCTGTTTGCAGACAGTGGGGTCACTGTCTGCAGCCTTTCTGTTGGCCTAGCTGGTCTCATCCTTGCGTATTTCTTCTCTCTGCCAGCCATATCATTATGGAAAGAATGGCTCTCTTCATCCACCTCCTGTGAAGGGTTTTTGTAAACCTGCTCTCTCATGGCTGGGGCCTTGATCTTCTATGAAGCTTGAATTGGGTGTGAGTCAGATTTAGAGAAATCCTGCTTCAGCCTACCTGTGGTAGTGTCTGTGATTTTGCCTCAATAATTCTGTAGCGTATCCTCTTCTCTGGCCCCCCAGTTGTCTGGGTTAGGCTGAGATATGGCCCAGCTCTTTCCAGACTGTGATCCTTGGTTTTGTCCATGAAGACAAAAGAACTGGAGGAACTGAGCTAAAGGAGATGCTGTAAGCCAGATCCTCCCCTGTCCTGGATTTGGACACAGCTGGGGTGAACAACTGAATGTGGGAACTGAGAGACATTTCTGGTTTCAACATGAGAAAAATGAGCTGGAGCATTTTCTTACTCTCTAACTATTCTTGAGCAATTTAAAACCAACAAAGACATTGCCAGTCTTGACAGATCAATTCACACAACACTTCATAAAGTCATATTGAGGTATCACTGCATCTTCAAGGCAAAAAACCATAATATTTTTGTATCAGACAAATGTCAGTGAATCACTGAGTGTCCTGATTTGAAAGGGATCTTCAAGGATCATTGAGTGCAACTTCTGGCCCTGCACAGGATAACCCCAAGGATCATACCAAATGCCTTCGAGCATGGTCTAAACATCTCTTGAAACTCAAGCAGACTTGATGGCTCTCATTGCTGGCTCCTTTGTGTCCTGTGGTTGTGACAATTCAAACATTGAAAGACCTTAGGCCTTTAACCAGAGAGGCATGGAAGCACTGCTGTATGGAAACACCAAATGGGCTGTTTCTGGAGCTGTGAGAGAAGTTGAAGCATCTCACCTTGTCTTAAGGCTACTGAGTGCTCTTTTTAACTCTGAACTGATACTAACAGTTGAGCATTTTTTAACAATCTAAGAATAATCATGTGATCACTCAGAAGATATCTTGTGAATTAATAGGGGTATGAAACTTAAGGGGATTAGCTAAATCATATTAAAAAACTTACATGTAAATTCTCATTCAAAATTCAAAAGGTTTTCATTTCATTTATTTCCTGTTGTGGTGGTTTAAAATTATTTTAAATCAGGGCAACTTTAATTCTGAAGAGGAAAGCACACAGGCAAGCTGAATAGGATTTACCTAAAATGCATTAAAAATTCAGTTTGAATTATCTTTAAGAAACTCTCTTACCTTGAATGAGAGAAAAACATATTTGCAAGTTGAAAAAATGGTTTGTTATGAGATGAACATAAAAATGGGAGGTGGAAAATAAGGTCTGGTCTATTCTCAAAAAGTTTTTTTTACAAACGTCTATACGTCTATAAAATTTAGATTGGTTTCTAGTAAAACAAATTGCCTGGAAAATTCAACTATTCTCTAAAGAGTCATTGTGTTCAATTTGGAGACACCACTCACCCATTACTGTGGGAAACAGCTTGGCTTTATTTGAAAATCTCGGAGCAGTTTCCTCCAGGAAGTTGTTTCCCAGCTTTCATTAGTAAAACTTGACTGTGAAGGGCATCTGCAAACAGCTGACAAGTGCCTTATAACAAATATTTTATTAAAAGTATTTTTTTTATAAACAGCTTTCTGTATTGGTAGGGATTTTGAGTAATGTTGAAAAATGTTAGCTACAATTAAGTAGCTCACTAATAATCCAAAGCTGGAGAAAGTTATCAGAAGGGTGTTAAAAATATATATCTCAAGACAGAAAAGTGGGCATGTATGTTTAAAGACACTCCTAGGGGGGAAAAAAAGTATTGTGGTGAGAATGTAATGTATTTATAGAGCTCAAAAGGGTGTGCTCTCTGAAGGTATTGATAGGCAGTCTGTCCTTTTTTCAAGTCTTATCTTCAGGGTAGCAGAGCTCAAATGTGCCAAACACTTCTCGTGTTCAACTCTGATTACATCTGTGCAATTTTCTCTGAGATTTATGTCTGGTGCCAATGAAAGCAGTGAGCATTGTCTCACTATATTTAACACATTTGTTAGATAAACTGATTGCTTAAATGTTTTTATTCTTATCACATCTGCAGTGCCAAAACTTCACTGATCAACAAAAGGATGCTGGCTGGACAGATAGCAAAGTGACTGCTGTTCCAGGCAAGAAATGCAGGCTCAGAAGAGAGACCACCACAGCTAGGGGAGAACAGAGCTCATGTGCCTGCTGAAGTTGTATTCCTGTTCTTGTATTATGGTTTTCCCAAGAGTTCTTGGGAATGCACCCATGCTTTGCTTCTTCATTTAGGAGAGACTGCAGAAAAGACAAAGGCATCTGGAGCAGTAAATTCAGAAGATGCAGTAATGGGGCAAAAATATTCACACTGTGACTTTTACTGATGCCCTCTCAGTTATAATATTCTTGCAGAATCTTTAATACCCCACTATTTGCATGTGCTCTACTACCCCAGCACACATCCAAGTTAACGGAATGTAGCCACTGATCATGGATATAGGAAATCAATTGCTGTTGCTGTCTTTGTGTCACAATATTTAATTCTAGAGGTGAGTAGCTGGTTTGCTTGAAGTTGGGGTTCTTTAGCTTTCTGATGTGTCTTGTGGGGTCTGGAGTTCTCAAGGCACACAAGGTCCAAAGGTTCTCAAGGTTCTCAAGGTCCAAAGAAATTATGCCTACTGTTCACTGGTCCTCCTCTCTCTGATGAAACTGGGTGCTGCAGAACTTTGTGCTGCTGGCCTTTCAGAAGAAGTCAGTAATTTACTCCTGGACTATGCTTAATAATAAAAAAAACTTCCAGCATTGCAGAGCATGACTATATATATTTCTATCAATAACCTTTGTGTGGGTGATTGAAGTGACCTGTATTGGTGTATCTGCTGTATTGCACTTGCCAGTGTACTCTGGGACTGGATGAAATACTGTGTTTAATCTCTAACTTCTGCTCTGAGAAGTGCGTTGTAAATGGTAGATATGGGAGAAAGAAACCAGCAATGTACCTTCCAACGCACTTTAGTTCATCTAGCTTCATTTTATCAAGACCCTTTTATCCCTACCATTTCTCACTGGTTCATTTCTTATAACTGCTGTGACAGAGAGAGGCTTGGGAGGCGATTTAAAAAATAAATAAACATAAACCTCAAAAATCAGCTCACTTGGAGACTGCCTAGAGGAAAAAGTAGTTACTGTAGCAGGAGGTCAAATCAAGGCTGACATCCCAGCCAGCAAGGGAACAAAATCACTGGGATGAGAGGGACAAGAGAAACAGAGAAAGACATTAAGTTAATTAGGAAGGATAAAATAAAAGAATTGAGCTTGAGAGAGTGAAAGAGAGGAAACTGTTAAACAGGCCATGGAACAGAACATCAGACAAGGGAAAGGACATTTGCCATTTTATCTGCAAAACTGCAGTCTGAGTCTGTTTTAACTTCTGGTTTAGCCATTTGAGAAGAAGTTTTTGCCTGGGCTTTTACAGGGTTAGCCCTATCCTTTTCGTGTTCAAGTGACCAGGGATTTCTATTCTCTCTAGATCTTTAAATATTCCTTTCTACTCATGTCATTTAAAGGAGTTTATGGAGACTTAGCAGTTATCAATGTCACAGAAGTAGAACTTATATGTGCCAGCATCAGGCTTTGTGTGGCTGATACTGAGCTTCATGGCTGCATTCTTCAGTGCCACAGCAGTGCTCCTCTCAAAACACATAAGCAGGGTGGAGTATGAGTACTGAAAAGCCATGGTAATTTCAAATGTACTTCTCATTCAACTTAAATGTCATTGTTTAGGTTGTGTGGGTCTCCTTTATGTTCCTGCACAAGATATACATTTTTAGCCAATTGATAAGCTTTGAAATCATATATATTTCACAGTGCTCACAAAATCCACACAAAACAGACGTCTTATAATGCCCAAATATGCTATTTAAAAGTTGATGAAGGAATTGTCCAGAATGTAGAATATCACAACAAGGTTTTGTACTGAGAAATTTTTTTAAATGAAGCTTTTGGTTTTTTGTTGTTACTGTTTTTGTTTTAAGTCTTTGAAAATAGGATTTGATGCTGATCTGCTGAAAGGTCTTATCCAGCATACTGCTGGCACTAAGTCACAGGGTAAACACAGCCTGGCAGTGCAAGTCACAATGGACCACAGCTTGAAAATTACTGGCCTGGGAGTGGGAGCTCTCTGAGCTCTGCCTTTGAATCTCTTTTCTATTCCCTTTCTGAATTTCATCATGAACAGTATAAAACCCATCATTTCTGTTTCTTGCTTTTGCCCGTGTAAAGGGAAAAGTGCAAGCACAAAAATACATTGCCTCCCCCCCAATAAAGTCTTCATTCAGATGTTCATTAACCTAATTTTTCCTTCCTTCTCTCTCTCCTCTTTGCTCACAGGCTTTCACCTCTCCTTTGCCATATCCCCCTGCTTCTGTTAGCATTGCTCCTTTGTGCCTCATGTTGTTTCTCCTATCAGCATGGCCTGCTGATGTGGTGTCATGCTGAGCAGAGGGGCTGGAGCAGGGAAGAGTCCTGCCAGCACTGGAAGAGGCAATGCTATGCCTCCATTCAGTGCCACATTTGTGTTCACTGATTATCAAGAGGTGCTGCATCCAGCTGAGCCACTTCAGCTTGGTGTGACAGCATATCAGCAGAGCAAGGAGGGAGCCCCAGGTCTGGCACACAGTGTTTCATGAGAGGATCCCACAGCAGACATGAGCTTTTTTTCCTTCTGGCCAGCAGGGACTCTCTATCCCTCTTGTGTCTGCCCAGTGAGACTCTTTTGTAACAATGTGTTTGTATTGCATTACTTGTCCACCTGGTAGCACGCAAGAGACAGGGCTAAGGATTTGACCTCCTGTATAAGTTCCTTGAATGCTCTCCAAAACACATCTGGTTAGGCTCTTGGTTGAGAACTTCAGCCTGCAGCAAGCATGCCCTGTCCTGCTGAAGGCTGGAGCATTTCAGTGTCCTTTGGGGTGCTGGGAGACACAGGTTTGTTGAGCTGCTTTAACCTTGCTTGCATTTGGCTGTGGCTCTACGGCCTCGAGTGAGATGGTGGCTTGCATTGCCTGTTTCCATCAGCAGTTTGTGGCCACTAAGAGGGCATTTGCCATGGGGTTGGCTTCACTGTGCCACCACAGTCACCTGCAGGGGTGACAGTTCTGTGTCGGGCTTCCAGTCACTCCCATCATGTGTAACCCATTTGTATGACACTTGAGCTTCTTGATTGTTCCTTGGGTTGGTGTATTTATATTCCCTCCCAAAATTCAAAAGCAGGTGTTTTTTAGCCTAGTGAGATACAATTTTCATTTGAATTTTTTGGGATGATGTTAACATTTTCCCATAAAGGAAGTAATTTGTTGTAACTTACTGCTTAGGTTGGTTGATCTTTGAATGTTTACTGCCAGGCAGATGTACACTTTCAGTCCTACAGCTGATGATGCTCCAAACCTTGTCTCAACTTTTCTGCAGACTACTGCAACACTTCAAATTCCATGCTGGTCAGAATGTCTGGATTATAATTTATTAAATAGATTTTTGATAGACTTTCGTGTTCTTTATATAGTATTTTTTATTCTTCCATGGATAGCCTCAAACATTTTTTGAAAGGCATGTCCTTAGCCTCTGCAACCTTTCCACTATGATCATTTTGCTGTGATTGGTTCAAAGTCTTTTCACAAAGTCCATCTTTTGAGATGTGGGCATCTTTGACAGTAACTTCAGAGAAACAGTAGAAAAATCAGATTACTGATACTGAATGGACATTTTTTTCTTTGAACTAGTCAATGGAAATTTTAAGCCTCCAAGTGTTCCAAAGAATTAGGAGAACTATATTAAGGCATCACTATGACAGAAATGTAAAAAATAGTATGAACAGAAAATTGCAGAGTCTCTTTTTTTACATGACAACTTCCTGTTTCATCACAGAATCTGTTATCTTGACTTTAAAAGTCCTGTCTTAGTTTCCACTTCAAATCTAATCCAGTAGACTTTTCTGGGCTCGGCATGCAGGTGAAGAACCATTGGTAATACAAGGAGTTTGTCTCTTATTCTCACCTCAGTTAATAATACTGTTAGTTTTAATACATTCTTTTTGTGGCTGGTGAGGTGCCATTTTTATTTACAGGTGATTCTGTGAAATATTCTGTTGGTGCAAAAGAGGGGTTCCAGTTTATGCCCAGGTAATCCCCTGACTCCCAGCCACACTGGGGGAAGCAGGAGGTCAGATCCCAGGCTACAAGGGCTGGAGAGTTAGGTGTGCCCAGTCCTGCCAGAGACTGAATGGGGCAGGAGCTGTTAGAGATGAAAAGAATAAATGGCAGTAAAGCGTAAATGCTTCTGAATCAGTTGGACTCTCAATGGGGCCAGCTCAGGGATCTCAGTACCTGAGCTGGGATGGGAGTGCATGAGTGTGAACTTCTTCCAGGCACAATAACACCATTTCCTTCTGGGGATAATTGCCAGTGCCTGGAGAGAGCAAGGAAGAGCTCTTCTTTGCTCTTGATGATCCTGCTCAGTGTGGGATTTCCAGGTCAGAGGCTCTTTGCAACCTCCCTTAAGTTCCCAGGAGAAGCCATTTACCCTTCCCAAGACTCTGTTTTACCAGTGGTCATTTTAAAAAAACCTCTATAACAAAATACAAATGCTTGTCCATTTATGTTCCTGTATTTTATTTTCTTTGAATTTATGGTCACCTTGATCTGTGCATATGTCTTATTGGGAATATAGGCATTAGTTTGGGATTTTGCTATCCTTGACCTGAAAGATCCCAAGTGTGTTGGTATGCTTTGAACTCTTTCTCCCAAATCATCTTCATTTTTGCACTCTCCCTGAGTGTACTGGAAGCTGTTCTTCACATGCCAAAGCCCTACACATAACGACATGGAGCCAAAGTCAAGCACTAAGTACCACTGTAATCTGGGCTTCAGGTATATCCACTTTTATGGACTGTGTGGCAGACTCCGCCCAAGAGGCGGAGATGTGGGGTGCAGTCTTGTCAGTTTGGACCCCTAAGTTCCCTTTCCTTAGCCCACCCTTTTGCAGTCCCTGCTCCTCTTGTAATTGGATCCTGACCCTAAAATCCGCCCTGGATGTACCCTATAAAACCTGCCATCTCAGTCTTGTTAGTGTTCTTGTCCCTGCGTTGTATCCGAGCGTTGCTGCAAGTTTATGTTTCTGCCAGGCTTCGGTGTATAATTTTTGTTCTTGTTAATAAACAGACTCTCGGATCTTCTGGACAAGAACCCGTCTCGTTCCTTTTTCCGACATTGGTCACAGGTGACTGTCCGAAGCGCCAGAGCCCGGGGAGTCCCCAGCTTGTCGCAGTGCCAGCGCAAAGTGGGCGGCGACGGGACTGTAATTACTTTATAAGTTCTTATCTCAGTAACTTTATTCATAGTTACTTTGCTACAGGTTTTGGGTTGCAAAGAACTCTGGTGGAGGCTCTTCCAACAGATTCATCATTACCACATAAATATTTGTGCACTTTAATAATATTTCAGCTGTAATATTTTCCTTATGATGGTATGGTATCCTGATGCTGCATTTCTGTGGTGCATATCTTTGTACATGCCCTGGCAGAGCCTTTTTCCCTTTCAGTATTACTGACTTTTTTTTCTATCTGTTTGGCTTGATTTTTACTTTTTTTTTTTTTTCCCCTAGCACTACAAGCAGAAAATGGTGTCTATCTTATCTTCAGCTTGTGCTGATTTTTTTCTTCACACGCTGTGACTCTCTTTCTGCTAGAGCACTGATTTGTCATGATAAATTATACATAGCTCAGTGTCATGTGGATTTCTGTGTTTTAAGTTGCATCCTTCACTGTTTCCCTAACTCTAGCACCTTCCATCAAACACATTTCTTTCTTTTGCAGCTCAAAAATATAATAAAAAAAGAAAAAAAAAGAGGAGAAGAGTAAATAACCTTCTGTTATTCCCTTTAACTGCTACAGAAGTTTTTGCAGTACTGTCTATGCAAACTGCTATTTACCCAGAGTAGGATATGCTGAGGGATACCACAAATCAGTTCTCAAGGAGAAGTGGGAATTTGAGGAGCAGTGTTAGAGTATATTTTTGACTCTTCACCCTGGCTATATTTCTCAGTTGCTCTAGGAGCGTTTTGAGGCCTGATTGCTGTTGTTTGGTACAATTTATTTTATCTCTGGGCTGATGAGCTGTGAGCTGCTGTGGTGGCCTGATGCCACTAAAGCCTGGTGTGGTGGGACAGAGCTGCTCTCAGGGCTGCTCTCTGCTGCCTGACAAGAGTTCTGCCTGTACCATGCTGTGCAAAGGAGTCCATGTTGTGTTGAAGCAAATGGGGAAAGAATCTCCTCATTCCCATTAATATGGAATTGCTTAAAGGGAAATTTGCTGTTGGTAAAGAAGGGACGAGGAAATAATCTTGGTCTGGTTTTTCCATTAGAGTGTGGAAAATGCCCTTCTTTGGTAGGTAAGTCAGCTTTTTGCCAGGCCAAGGAAGGAACCAAGCCCGTGTTTGCTGGTGTAAGTACATGGCAAGGAAGGCTCATAAAGAGCATTGCTGTAGCCCTTGTGATCCCAGAGTGGCTCTGGATGTGATCCCAGAAGCTGTTGCAGATAGCACTTAAACCCTTGCTGGGAGACAGGCTCCTGGTCCTTTCCTGCTCTAACTTCAAACTAGGGGAGGCAAAGGGCATGGGGGATAGGAGGCCGTGCCCATTTCAAAAGAGATGAAGCTTCACCCCCAGGAAAGCTGAGTTGCTGAAGAGAAGAAATGACACTCCTGCTGAGTTATACCAGCCCTTCACACCTCTCTCCACTGTCTCCTGACTGCAAAATAGTCACTTCAAGCGCTATTTTATACATGGAATAATTGAACAGGTGAGCTGAGAAAAATAATTTTTGTGGACTTACTGGCTCCAAATTATAATTGCTGCCTTTGAAACCAAGGAATTCTCACAGTGACAGAGTGAGGGGCAGATAAGTGCCAAGTAAATAGTATGTACATGTCTCTAGTTCAGCATGGTAGGACAAAACATGAAGTAGGAGCTGCATATCAAAAAGCTGTAGCACCATGACAAAAAGTCTCCCCATTTGCTTTAAAGTGAGGGCATAAGCTTTGGTCCTAACTCTCAGAAGGGGGTGCTATTACCTCATCTGATTTCTTTGTATTTTATAAGTATATCTATATGGTTTGCATGCATATGCATGTATGCATGCATATGTAACACCACTGTAGCTTTAAAAGCAGGCCAAAACATTTATTTCACTTTGTCCACTGCTTTAATGCATGTTTTTTATAAAAAATAATCATAAAGTTGCTGCTTTTTTTTTGTTTTAATTACTCACTAGTGTAGTATGCAAAAAAAAATTTCTGCAATATGGGGTTCTTTTGAAAAGTATGGGAAACCTTGAAAATGGAAAAACCAGTGTAACAAAAGGAAGAAATAGCATTTAAAAAGTGGTGTCTATTTTATATTGCACAATGCACAGAAAAATTTACTGTCTTGTGGCAGAAGTAAGAACAACATATTCATACTAAGTATGTATGAAGAACACTGAGTTGAAATCAATGTATTTTATTACGCAAAAATATGATGGTTTAGATTATGAAATCAGATAATTTTAAAAGTCTGGATATTGTTGCAGTATTTCCACTAATTTTTATCTCTTGTCATTCATTGTTTGGACATTAAAATAGTCTTGTTAATTTCTTATCTTGTTTGGAAATTTGTTTATTTAATTTGCACCTCTAGATTAAAAATATAGTTGCATATAACTGTCTTGGACACACTGATGATGAACGTGACTGACTTTCTCTCTTCAAGAGAAAGCAGGGGCAGGCAGAAGTGGAGACACATCACACTTCTTTCCTACCAAATCCTTGCTTTGGAAAATGCTAGCTGGATCTTTAGCCTCTCTCTTTTTGGGCAAGAAAGCATTCAGGTGCCCAATCTCTCAGTTAGAGTGGGCACAGTAAACAGTGAAAGCTGTGCAAGCAAAGGATCCTGCTGAATCTGCAAGCTTTCCCCAGCACTGCTGGCATGCTCCCTGCTATTCATGGCCATCCATGAGGGAAGCTGGCACAACTGGGTTATGTTCTGTAGCTGTACCTTCGGAGAACAGCCTTGCCCTCAAGCTGCTGGTTTGCATGACCAGGTCACCATCCTGACATAGAGGCCAAGCAAATACAGCCTTAGCATTAACTGATAATAATTAAATGCCATAGCCTGTGACTCTGCAATTAGCAGCAGGATTTATGTTTATTTGGAATTATGGCTGTTTCTATGTTCTTAGTTTAATGGGTGAACATTGGTCCTCCTAATCATTCTACAGTGTGGAGATTGACTTCCCACAGGCACCTGCAATCCAGACTTCCTGCAAAACCCAAACATTGGCTTCAGTGGGAGCTTAGGAAAGAAGAATCTTCAGGATGGTTCCTATTTTGCGTAGTGACCTCCTTTGGCAGATACTTGGCTAGTGTCTCTGAAATATTGTAAAAACAAAATTCTCATTGTCCTGAGGACTGCACCTTCTATGTTTCTTCTGCCCTATCATCTCTATTGTGGTAATATCATGGAAATTATCACATAGAAAAAGGTGTAAAGATAGTGTTAAAATTACATCAAAACAATAATCCTACCTATTATTCCTCACTTATCCAGAGATCACAGCTGAAATTTGGATGCAGAAGAAATTGAATGCAGAACTTCAGAAGAACAATAGCTTCTTGTAAATATTTCCCAAATCTTTGTTTTGTAGGTCTATGAATTTTTTATTCTCAACCAGGAATAAGGATCCCAATCACAGATGTCTAGTTTAGGGTAAGATGCCTCTGGATTTGCACATTTCCTTTCAATATGATAAAGGAAATCCTTATTTTAATTCCAGACAGAATAATTTTAAATGTTAAAACAGATGAATTCTACTACACCCAAGACCTCTGTGAAGAGAGTCTGACAAGTTTCAAGTGATTTTTAAAAGTGTCTTAGTCAGGTCCCAAAGAGCTGGCTATTATGGCATTGACCTCTCCATACCTTTATGTCTGGGATGTGCCTGGATTCTGGCCATTCCTAAAAATGCACAAGATGAACATTAAATTACCTCCTCCAAGGACAAAGTCTATAGAGAGAGTCAAAGGCGGGTTTCACAACTTCCTTGAATTTCTCCCTGTGGAAGGAAGTGGGGTTTTAAGGAGCTGAGTAAGAGAAGGCTGCTGTGCATTCAGAATGGTTGCAGGAAGACTGACAGGGAATGAAGAGTAACTGTTCAGTTTGACAGACTTATTTTACTTTGTATATACAAATATATATATATTGAAAGACAGTGACTGTATTTTTCAGGGTCTAGCTTAAAAGATCATCCTGTGGCACCTGTAACAGTCTCATCTGGAATTGTCCAGTATTAAGATTTATATATTTAATTCTAGACTTCAATGATCTCATTTGCACTTTGTGTCTATTAGCAACTTCTAAGTATAGAATTTTAAATCCTTAGGTATAGTTTTAAAAATTTGCTGGTTTGTTGTCTGAAGGAATCACTCCATCTTGCATAGCAGTAAAATGTCATCCATGGAGGAGTTCTAGGGCTCTATTTGCTGGGTGTTGCAAGCTTCTCTAGGCACTGCTGGCTGGATAGTCATCAGCCTTGGAGCACAGCATGTGTGCTCCTCTGCCTTGTGCTTTGTGCTGTGATGTTAAATCTCACTATCTGTTCTCATGTCCAAGAACTAAACACTTGCTTCTGAACCCAGGACCTGGCTGAAGATAAGCCCTGCAAAGACACAGGTACGAAGGACCTCCAGGGATGCTGGGCCAGGCCATGCATCTCAAAGAGTAACTCAAACTTCTGGAGAACATGTAGTTTATACTTATGTGGTCCAAAAATCATGAGGTGCATTCCTCTATATGTGTATGAATGGCAACCTTCTCCTGTTTATTATCAAGGTACGAGCAAGCAGGCTAAGATGAGACTTTATGCTGATGAAGTATAGTAGATAAAATAGATAAATAGATAAAATCAATTACTAATTCATAAAATCAATTCATAAAATCAATGTGAAAGTTTATGTACAATCTGCCTTTTGGTAAAGCCAGCACAGTACACAGTACTTGATCAACTTGCACACCTCACCACTTACAGCATTGAAAAATACAGGAAGAAAACCTTTCTGGAGGCTCAGACTGCTTAGGTGGGTGTCAGGAAAGAAGGATGAGTCCATGTTGGAAAGGACTGATACAAACCTCTTAGGTACCTGAGTGCAAAATGACAATGCCTTCTTATAGCTTTTGTCACTTCTTGTAGCTATGCTGTAAGAATTCTTGGTGTAACCACCTTGGTGTTCTGCCACAGGCCACAAAACTCAATGCATAAACCTGGCACAGCATCTGTTTTTAGCTGCACCAGCTATTTGTACTTCTCTTCCTGGCCCTGGCTGCAACTCAAATTGTTGTGTGAATGTATCACATATCAGATGGGAAAATCAGGCCCTTCGTGTCTGATGCTTCTTTACAGCAGGGCTGAGCTCTCCAGTACCTTCTGATAAGATTGTGCTATAGAGCAGTCCGTGAAACACAGTGTGAAGTGATTTCAGATACCTTCCAGCATCCTACCAGCACATAAATAGTTAGCTGCCATTGGAAATCTTAAGCTACAGACAATGGGAGATGGTAACCTCTTGTGCACAGGATTTAAAACTATAGGATCATTGACCTTGAATCGTGCATGTAGCCTGGGAAATCTAGAGTTAAGCAGCTTGCAAAGCCATAAAAGCCAGCCACCAGTCTGAAGAACAGAAACCTTCTAGTTTTCCTGCTGATATTCAGTGTTGTTTCAATCAAAGTACAGGTAGTACTTGAAGAATGACAGATCTTGTGAGCTTTATATACCAGTAAAATGAGATTATGCTTCATGACCCTGCTGCATTTGACTTTTACGTTAGAGAATATGATTCAGAAATTCATTTGAAAATCCACAAAAATATAAATTAAAATATTTTTATGGTAATTGCTATTTTTTCATTATTGCACATCAAAACTGACTCACAGGAAAGTAAAAATCATAATGAAGAAAATCAGAAATAAAAAAGGACTCAAAATCTTAATGTGTATCAGTACTGAAAAAATTATGAAAAATATAATGAAAAACATAGAAAACTATATTTTTCTTACTAGCTTTATTCTTATAATATCACATTTTAAAAATACAATTTTAGAAAAAAAAATGAACTATAGCTTTTTGCAGTGATAGGCGACAGGTCAGAAAAGCGTTTCAGAATAATTTTACACCTTTTAACCTTAAAAAATACTTTGCTGACAATTGAGAAAGGGCCTTAAAAGAAGCGCTGATAGGCATTCTCACAGCAGGGTTGCCATGTCCCATCACATAGCAGAGGGTTTCTGCATAATGTATCCTGTAATAAGAAGTGTACTGCAAATCACCGGGCTTGAGTAGCAGTTTTAAGAAAGTAATCCTTGGCATGAACTGCTATTAGTGATGACACTGAAAGTTTGTTACGTAAAACTCTTCAGAAGACACAAAGAAGGTAAACTGTTTAAAATTTTGATTCGAGCCTTGAAAGAACTACTTTGTCATAGAAATTTGTCTGCATTTAAATATATATTTAGTGGTTTTTTGTTTTTTTCATTTTTGCTTCTGCTTGGACAGACTCGTTAAACGGAAACCACAGTGTTTTTTTAAATGAATGTCACTTTTCTCTCATTCCATGCCACAAATGATAATTGTTCCAAAGGCATCTTAATAATTACTGGTGTTAATTATGAATGTTAATACAGTCAATGATCACTCAGAGCCCCCATGTTGCAAACCCTTTATAAATGAAGTAAAAACTTAAAAAAAAAAAGAAAAAAAAATTAAAATTCCATTATAACAAAGACTAAATCAGTCCATCAAAGCACAGCAAGCTATATTCATTCATTTTAATGGCTAGACTAATCAAAATGGGATATGAATCTACAAGAAACCTTCTTGCTGAAATTAATTTTGTATTTGTCTGGAAATGTAAATAAAAGAAAACGTGAAGGGGCCATTTCCAGGCAAGTTCTTTTCAGTGTTAATGATGCAAATCAGTGAAGTTTCTCAGTCCCTGGGGAATCTTTTTGTCTTTCTCATTTCCATAAGAATGATTTTTAGGTGATTAAAATAAAAATCTAATGAAAAAAAATTCTTTCTACTTTTCTCACAATACAGTTTAGTAGATATCTGGAAAAAAAAGAAAAAGAAAACTGAACTGGAATTGACTTTAGAACTATAATAAACCTTTGTAGGAGAGTATTGGTCACAAAATGTTTTTGTATTTCTAATGGAGACATTTTTGGTTGTCTTTAGAAGTATTTGATAGAAGTTGCAGTCATCTGAAAGCTTGATGTTTCAATGTAACTCCAGAATTTTCTCAGCAGCTAGTAAGGGGTAATGAAATGTTTCATTGTGTTGTTTTCTAAGTGAGCAGTATGAGAAACAGGCAGAGACGTAATAATTAAAATTTTGGCTTTCTGTATTTTTGGCAACTATTTTTGTTCAGAGCTAGATTCTTCCTGAAGATCAAGGACTGGATTGATAGTGAAATACTGGAGAAGCATTGATCATTTTAATCTGTTTTTAATCCCATCCTTCCTCCAGAAAGAAACTGCCTGAGTGACTCAATAAAAAGCTGCTATTAAACCAAGGCCTTGCTATAAGGCAAGATACACTCCACAGTGGTTCAGGACTGGCTTTACTTTCCCTCTTTTTCCAGGGAACAGGAAAAGGAGATTAGCATGGTCCATGTAGGCCCCATGTCCAGCACAGATAACACCCCTCTCCCTCCCATGGCAGTGAAGGACTAAATAATGCCCTGCTATCCTGACCCACTCTGCACAGAGGGAGAGTAGCAGCATCCCAGGCTCTGCTTGCACGCACACACAGGAACACGTTGTGCACATAAATGCATGAATGTGCACACCTCCTTGAGTAGCAGGAGGGAGTGACAGCCTGCAGAGGACACAGGAGAGCACTGGCCCTGCTGATGCTCCCCAGCAGCAGCACAGCTGTCCCTCACTCTGGCAGGAGAAGGCACGTGGCAGGGAGCTCAGAGCAGGAGCTGCTGCTGGACTGCACATCCAGGAGCAGAGAAAATTACACAAGAGGGAGTATGTTCTTATTTTCAGGCAGTGCTCAGCCAAAGTGTGTGTCCTCAATGTTCACTAGGTGTTATAAATTGCCCAGGCCCAAGCAAAGAAACTGGGCAGTGTCTTTGGTGTGCACAAAAAGGGTCTCCAGTGAGAGAAGAGCAGGGATGCAGGAAGTTGCTTTGGCACAGGCAGGAATCCCCACTGTGGATTCTGGGCAGCACGAGGAGGCTGCAGGCAGGAGACACAACAAGGAACCAAATCTCTGGGCTAGCCCCAACCAGTGCACTCTTGTGGAATAGGGAGCTGCAGCCCTCCAGGAAATTCACATAGAAATGGAGTTGGAGATTACTATCGCTTGGGACTGAATTGCTTTCCCACTGGGTTTCCTCTTCAGCTGCTAATGAGCCACCAAGGAGAATCAAGTTGTTCCCAGGACTGCTTGGGTCTTGGGTTTGGGTTGTGGAGGAATGAAAGGACCTCTTGGGCTGATATGGGATCAGAGGGGGACAACTGGCCAGGGAAAATACACTGGTGTCTGAATGCCTCCATGACTCTGGGAGGTGATCTTCTTAATCACTCTCCATAGCTCCTGGCTGAAGGCTTCCTCTCCTGCTCCAGGCTTCCCCAGCCTTGAAGGGGGCTTTCCCCCAGCTCTAAAGGGAGAGACATACGAAATGTTCCTGGCTGTGATGAAGTCAGAGGATGCTCAAGCTCCATTATTAAACAGACAGTAGTCAAGAGCCACAAAACCTGAAATGGGGTTTAAAGTCTCAAAATTAACAAAACCAGAATTAATTCTTTATAATGCTTTTTAAACAGTAGTACCTGGAAGTATGTTTCAACATTGACTTATTGTTTGGTATCTGATGTTAATATTAGAAAGGTGACTGTTTTCAAGCTATTCTCCAGACACTGAGGACATATATTTTCTAGTTTCCTTAACATGAAGAGAATACAAAATCCCAAACTTTTGGAAGAAATACAGTATATTTCATGAAATCATGGTTTATGACAACACCACTGCTCCATAGATTTAATGCTGCATTTCTTCCTTCTGTTTGAGGCAAGGAACAAGTTCCAGGAAAACTCTTTGAAGTCTTTAAGGGAAGAAACTCCTTTCCATCTGCCACTCCTCCTCACAGTGGGGTCCTGAGCCTTATGCCTTGCCTCTACATCTGCACAGACCCCTAAAGAGCCCACACTACATGCTATAGCCAGCAAGGTGAGAGGGAGGGTCAGAGTGAAGTTCTCCTCGAGGCACCTTCCCCTGGAGTCAGCCCTGCCTGCCTGTGCACAATCCTTTGCTCACCTCATCATGGGAGGCTGAAACATTTCTTCCAAAAAAGCAAATATACACAATTTTAAATGTGGGACATGGCCAGTGCCTTATACAATCCTTTACAGACACCTACTGTCCAGTGCGTTTGCCTGAGGTTTATGGGGCTCTGGTCCCACCCCTTTGTGGAAAGATGTTCTTTTCCTATTCCCAGAGTGTGCTTGCTGCCTGGCTAGAAGCTTGCTTGCTGGAGCTTTGCCACAGAACATCCAGTCATTTGCTTTCAGTGGCATGCCAAAGAGAAGGAACATGACCCTGTAGAGTAAGGACTGAGTGCAGATACTTGGGATTTTCTTATGTTTCAAAGAAAGATCTGAGAGGTACAATCAGTCTTGTCCCCACCTTTCCTTCTGAGCACATGAGATTATATAGAGATTGGGTACCCCTTCAGTGAGACACGAGTTGGATTTTTCTCAGACAGAGAAAAGATTGCACCTAAATCTGCATTTTCCTAAGGAAATAGAAGAGCACTGTGGATGCTGGACAGACACTGACACTATATATTTTAGGGATCCTGGTCTGGCACATCAGGTAGGCAACTTGCTCAGCTGGCTAAGACCTTTGCTGGTCGCAATCTGAACTCTTCTCCCCTGGGCCTAGAGGGTGTTATCTGGAAGGAGATGTAACTGGTAGCTTGGCCCATTTGGTCCAGGCCTGGCTGTGCCTGTTGCCAAGTGACATTTTGCAAAGTGCATCCTGCAGCCTTCCCTCACCAGTGAGGTACAACTCCAGTGTGCTCTCCTCTTTGTCCTCCAAATGTGGCGTTATGGATTGCAGCCTTGTAGATGCCAGGCAGGGAGGGATGAGCCTATTCTGGGAAACAGGTCCAGCAGACCTGCAGAAAGTGTAACTGGATCCTACACAGCTGACATGAACTGATTGGAAATGCTGTCAGCTCATCTAGTCAGAAACCTGTTTGAGACTGTGCCAGCTGCACACTCCACTGACTGCTCCCAGCCAGTGCCTGCTGCTGCTCGGGGCTGGAGACAGGACTGCTGCTCCTGAAGCCCTAGGAGCTGTTCCTTTCCCTTGGCAATGATGTCCTGCACAGTCCTGTGGTGTGGGCTGGGGCTAAACAGGGTGATGTCAGTCTGAGGTGAGCTTTCCAGTCAGATGCAGGTTGTGTGAGTGCACGTTACTCAAGAGATGAAGAGACTCATGGTGTCTGCCCTGTCCATTTCCTGGGCCATTCATTCATTTATTTGTGCTAGTTTACTGGAAATATCCCTGGATCTTTCACAGATTCTTTGTCTAGTGAGCCACAGAAAAGGCAAAATGAGGTCCTATAAGAAAAGAGATCTGGCTGTAATGCATACTTTTCTTCCCTTACCTGCTTCCCCAAGGCTGGATCAAGAACTTCTTCATGTGAATACCAGGAGTACCTGCAAAGTAAGTTAAAGGAGGGGTTGCTTTTCAGACCACTCCATTTGGAACAGAAAAACAAGAGGTCTGGCACCTTTTAGAGCAAAATGGAAAAATCCTGCAAACAGTAATGTTTCCCTGGGACTATACAGCCTCCAAAGCAGAAATAACAATTATGAATTTAGACATCTTAAAATGTCTTTATGCTGTTTCAGGGGCCTAAATCCCACCTGACTCTGTTGGGGTATGTCTAGGACCCATTTGAGGATAACTTCAAGCCACTAAGATAGTGAATTCTTACCAGACTTTATTAAATCACAAGAATGAAATTGAAATTTCTCACCCAGTGAAATGGGTTTTAGTGATCCTCTTATGGTGTTGGGAAGATCCTCTGTAAGTTTTCTGGAACCGTCCTTTCTGGATAAGTCCTGCATACATATTATATCCCTCAGAGAAGTGATGTGAGATGGGATAGCTCTGGTGCAGGTGCAGTAGGAGAGCTCTAAAAGTGTTAGAAAAATACAAGTCAGAAGTGTGAACTTTCTTCACTAAGAGCGTAAATCAATCAGGATAATGAATCCTGTTACAATTAATTAATTAATACATTTATTGGGAAGGACTGTGAAAAGTCTAGCTACTTATCCTAGGAGATAGGTTGAAGTCAACACTAAATTTACATTCAGTAAGAACAAAATATATCCCAGGGGACGTGAACAGGACGATCAGTCTGTTTCACATTTGCAGAAAAGTGTAGCTCTGTTGCTGTCCCACTGCTCTCAGGTATTCCCCAAAAGAGCATTTCTCCAGAGGAAGCTCCTGTTATTTGTGTTTGACTCCAATATTGCCCTACCACAGTTTTTCATGGAGGAGACTGGAAATGCATCATCCTTTTGCAACGGTTCTACTGAGCAGTTTTGACATACTTCCCAAGGCAAAACGTAGCCACTGAATAAGCTGTGTTTATGGTAGGGATGGTTTTTGTTCTAGGAATTCAGATTTAAAACTCCAAAGAAATCTTCCTGCATTACTGACGCATTTCACTTTGTTTTTTTTGTCATGGAGAGTGGCATCTCAAACCGCACAGCCCAACTCCCAGAAAATTCACCCACCTCCCAGTCTTAAAACCCGCGCTTGCCTCAGGTCCACAGCTTATGAAAAAGTTGTCCTGGGAAAGATATCTCGCTCCCCTCCTCCTCCTCCAGCCTTGCAGCAGGACCCATTGTCTGCCGGCGGCAAGGCATAAAGGAGTTAACGAAGGAGCCGGCAAGGAGGTATGACGGGGTGATGTCAGAATATTTCCAGGGAAAGAATGTGCTGGGGGGCGCTGGCCGGGCCGGGGCTGGGGCTGGCGGCCCCCGGCCCCACCCCGACATTCTTCTTGTCCGGTTCCCACAGGCGGAGAGTGGCACGGGGGGTCAGAGTGGACGAGCACAAAGAGAGACCCCCTGCTGCCGGGGCCATCGTGCTGGGCTGTCACTGCTACTAATTCATGACTTCACCTTTAATCTCACTGATCCATTATAGGTTAAAAAGAGACCCATTTTACAGCTGACAAGATTGAAGGGAGCGCAACCCAGGAACTGGGGGGGCGGGGGGTGGGCATGGGGTCGGGAAAAAAAAAAAAAGAGGAGGGGGAGAGAAAAATAACCCCCGCTAAAGTTTGTACAATTGGGACCATCTGCTAAAAATAGATTTTTGTGGGGTTTGTTTGTCCTTTCCCTTCACTAGGACAATATCTATTTTAAGAGGGAAGCTGGTAACTGCAGCTAAATCAGAATTTTAGTGCACAGGGTCAGAGCAAAATGGAATGGGGAGGAGAGGGAAGACTAGAGGGAAAAAGAGTAAGATTTTAGGGCCAGGGCTAGACAGTGGAAAGGATGGGAAGCATTCAAATAGGTTAGTTCTGCTTTAGAGCATGTTTGGTGAGGTCACCATGAGGAAATGACTAAGAAATTTATGAAATGCTGATGTCAAAGGTAAGCTGATCAAATCAACATTGATTCAGCAGAGTAATAACTATATGTGTGTGGCACTTACAACATGTTTATAATGACACAAATGATGAATTTTTAGAAATCACCAGACCCACTATGACGTGAGCTGTAGATAAAGTCTCCAGAAGTAATTCCACTACTTTTGTTAGTAGCATAATCACACTCAATTTGTCCTTTAATGAAGATTTTTTGCTGTTACTTCAAGCAACTGAAGCGCATATTTTCAGTGAACTTCAGAAAGTAAGCAAATTGAAAAAAGTGGAGTCTCTTAAAAAAAAAAAAACAGCAGAGGAATGGTAATTTGCCATACACCTGAGAAAAGAATTATTTTTTAGCACATAGCAAAGAATTCAACATTCTTGTACTTCCTGGTTTTGTTCTGTATCAGTGAGGATGCTGTGTGTAATGCTAATTCAGGGGGTTAGGCTATCGCTCCTTTTTGCTTCCTCTAACTGATGCTCTTTGACAAAACCTTTGAATTCCCAAAGCAGTTTTACCAAGTCCACCAAACTAGTCTATCACTCCTACTGTCCTGATTGTACCAAAGAGCGTTGAAGCTCAAGAAGATTATTTGCTGGATTGTCCCTGTCTTTTGCCCTTGAACTGCTGGAGCTGCATCTTGTAGGATTTTGCAATGTAAATATGTAGTTTTTAACTGCCAGAAGTGCAGAGCTTTTTGCATCTGCTACAACACCCTGTTCCTTTTTTTTTCCCATGCCAGCAGAGGAACTCTGGGAGTTATGAGCATCATGGTTGCCCCACTGCCATGAGGTGAAGGTGGAAACTGGGAAAGTTTATCACAGGGATGCAAAGAAATTTGCAAAGGTTTTTGAGTTTCCGGGATTCAAGTCTGTGAAGGAGATCAGCTGCTGGTGTCTGTTATGGGAAGGTGTAAGAGAGAATGGGGACCTTTCGCATGAGCCATTGTCAGTTAAAGTCAATGATGAAAGTCCTATTGAAAAGGGCCTCTGGATCAAACCAAAACCTGTTTTCCTAAGAGTGACATTGCCTGCAAATGGAGGCAGATTGAGGTCCGTAACTGGCCAGTGCTTTGGACACATTCTGCTTACTTCAGTCACACAAAATGACGTATTGATGCAAGTTTCCAGGATCCAAACAGGCAGCCCTTTCATAGGAAAAAGCCCTAATGAAGTCACTGGCAGGCAGCCTTTGCTGGCCTACGGCCTGCAGGCTATTTCTCTAGTCAATACACTGAACCTAATCTTATACCCCTTGAGCATCAAACTCCGTGTGTATTTTCTGCAAGTATTTGTTCTCTTTCTGCAGAAGTGCAAGATTTGTGTGCTGCAGAGTGCGGTGTCAGTGAGCAGCTGCTTCTCCTTCAGCATGAGTTGTTCAGCACACAGACCTCATTGGCTGCTGGTTGGACAAAACCACGCTGCAAAGCTGAGGCGAGGAACAGCAAGGACCTGGGCTGCCTAATACAAACCTCCTGTTTTAGTTTCTAAGTGTCTGAAAAGAAAAAGAAACAAAGTTATTGAAGCAAAAGAAAATTTTAAAAGGTTTCAGCAAATATTAAGAAAAAACGTATTTTTACCTGGTATTCTGACTACTTCTAATTTAGTGGAACATGTTAACTCCTCTGGTTAAGCTGAATGCAGTGGAGCTGATTAACAATGAGTTAAGAGTTACCTTGCAAAATGGATTTCATTAGCTCTGTGTAAGCTTAGTCCTTCTGGTTTCTGGTCAGTCAGCTGGAATTATTTTCCCATTCCTTAGAGTGTAAGAAATATAGATGGGAATGGCAGCTTCATATATTATTACCTTAGTTACAAAGTGTCATAAAGCACTAAGTTAAAATGATAAAAATCATAACGATGTTTCCATAAGGATGCTTTGATTTAGGCAAGGAACTGGTATTTGTTCATCCTTTCTGGAATTTTTTGATGTTTTTAAAAGACATCTTTTTACCTATCTTCTTCACACTTCTCAGAAAGTAATAGAATGAATAAAATACTTCTCAGTTACTTTTTTTTTTTTCTTATAAGTTTTGTATATCTTCTGCAATGCACCTGTAGGCAGGTGGCCAGAAGGCGTGAAGAAAGCAGCTTCTGTGTGTATTGTATGTATTAGGGCTGAACTACTGAACTGGATAGCAACAACTTGGCCTGGAAGTAGAAGAGGAGGGAATGAAGGTGATCCAGATTACCAATTAATTGTGACTCCTCCCTTTTACCACATCCCTGTCACTTGGTAGGATAAATGCTTACAGTTCATGCAAAACAACCCTGATAGGCTCTGCCTCTAGCTGTGCTAGATCTGACCTTAGCTCACAGGCAGGCTCTCAGCTCAAATATATCTGAAAATATGGGCCTTAAATATTTAGCTTTCTCTGGAAACTGATTTCCTTTGACAACCTGCATCCATGTTGTCATCATGCTTGGTGTGCTATAAATACATCCATGATCTCTGATGCCAATCATCTAATACCAGGTCCTTATCACAACAAGCTCGCACACCTCACAGTGTGCTCAAGGAGTTATCTTTCTATCTCCTTTTTAAAGATGAAACTAATCCATTGTAAGCCCCATAACAAGGAGCCACTCACAGGGTGAAAAGTGTAAGTGTGGTTTTTAAATGGTATTGTATTTGTCTCATGATGCTCGCCATTAAAGACACAGGTATGAAAAGATGCTCTCTGTTTTTATGCAGTACTGCTGTGGAGATTGAGTATGATTTTCCTTGTACTTGCCAAAGGAGTTGCGCATGGTTTAATTACAATATATTATTATCCTAAGGCTTTTTCTTTTTTAAAGTCAAGCACCCTACCAAAGACACAGGACATTCATACACCCAAATCTGTGTCAGCATCCCGCTGGCAGTAAGAGCTTTTGTACAAATATCTGATTGCAGAGTCAGAAAGCAAGAAGTAACAGACTGAAGAGCAACTACCTAAATACATGCAGTAACACAGAGAGTGGGAAGTGGAACTGAGAGAACAATAAATGAAGAAACAATAAAAAGGTCGAGCACTTATTCAGGATTTGTAAGTACAAATGTTGCAGTTCAAGCAGTGCAGGTGAAAAATGAAATTCTGTCTCTTCACAATTTTTTTCTTGTCTCCATATTTCTTTTTTCCAGCTTATGAATACCACTGAAGGAAATCTTGGAGCAACCCAAATATAAGATACAAATATTATATGGAGCCATCAAGACAGGACAAAGCCCCATTTTTGTGACTGTCTTCAGGAGAATACACTGCATTAAAAAAGAGATATATTTTGTGCAAATGATGTTGGAACATTTGATGCAGAAACATGATCTTCCATCCTTCCTTTCCACATAATGCTGGTTCAGTCAGAAATGGGTGGATGGCAGAACCCTCACTTGCTGTGAGCAGGGGCAATACAGGTACGGTGATCATGATTCTCCAAGCTCCAGAGTTTTCAGAACATCTGGAGTAGAGTGTTCTCTGACTGTGGGGGACTCACAGGTAGCTCATGTGTCCACACACATACTGAGGCTGGGTGGGGGCAAAGGGCAGGTGTGCCCACATGTAGGTGAAGAGTTGTTTAGGAAAATGGAAGAAGGAAATTGTCATCTCAGGGGTTGTGAAATCTGATAGTACTTTTGCTACTTTTATGGCCATCAGACCAAGCTCTCTTGGAAGAAAACAAAGCCAACATGGCACATTGAAACACCCATATGTGGTACCTTCAGGGATTCCCTTTAGCTGTGGTGTACCCCATCACTACTCCTTACTCAGGATAATTTACATCCTTTTCTAAAATATTCTTCAGTGCTGTTCACATTCCTGATCTTCTCCATCCCCTTCCTGCAGTGCATGTGTTCCTGTGCTCTCTGGTGTTTTTCCTTTGGTACATGTTTCCTTGACATGTGGTCCTCTCCCTCCTCTGGACCTCCTGCCCCATCACCTTCCTCCCCCAGAAATTCTGGCCCCCCTGGTTTTTTGTGTAGTGCCTGTACAGTTCTTTCTTCATGCTCTAGAAAAAGCAAAGCACAGGTGCAGTGTCAGACAACCTTTGATGAAAAAGGAAGGGATGTATCTGACAACTCCATGAACCTGCAATCTGGAATTCTCTGAGCTCTTGTTGGGACTGGTTGCAGTAGGTGACTGGGCTATATAAATTGGTTTACCCACAACTGAAAAGACAGCTAATGGAGTGCCACAGCTTTGAGAAACAAGTGTGATTACACAGTAGCATAATTTCTATTTAAATATAATCCCAAATTGCTCCTGCATTTCTCTGACAACATGCAGGGGTAAAAAAATATTTTAATTTTTTTTTTTTTAACAAGCAAAAGCAAATAAACTTTTGAATTAATCCCCATACTATCTGCATTGCAACTAATACAGTTGCATCAGGGCTTCCTTTGGATCAATATTTTCTTTTGCCTGAAGGGCCAAATAGGTATTTAAGCATCACCTAATAACCAAAGACCAAATACAAGCACCAGGCTGACATGTCATCCATTTCCCACCCCCTCCAGATTGTTTCTGTCTGTCTCATGCTCTTCAAATGGCAATGTAAAGCCCATATGCTATGGTGTCAGGGAAAAATTCCCAACACAGCATCTGGCTGCATGGCAGATCCCAAGGCAGTTGGTGTGTCAGCTTTGGAGCTGCCTCTGCTTTTGTCATGTACCAGGGATTGGTGATGGGACTGCCTTGTCACTCCACAAACCACTTTGGATTCCAAGGAATCACTAGGTTTGTGTTTGTCAATAAGCTTGTGCTTAAACCTCTCATGAGATCTCTATACCGGCCTCCTTTTATAGCAAAATAATGAGAATTTCTTAATGTCAAAGTGGGTGTGTTCAGCAGAAATATGTGGGTTTAGTTTAAAGTGGACCACAGCCTGGTACATACAAGTCACTGTGTGCTAGGATTTCTGTCTCAGAAAACTCTTTAATGGTCTTTGAAAAGGTCTTTTTTTTTTTCCCCTTTGCTTACAAGTGTAGAAGCCACTTCTTGATGAATAGGATCCATAATGCCCAGAGATATTTGAGATCAAGCATATGGTCCATTGAATATGCATGGAAACGGTGGGAGGGAATCGGTGCAGCACTGGGGAAAGTGTGTCTGAAAGTTAAGCAATGCAGAGTTTGGGGGCAGCCTTGCTGCCCATTTGGGGAGCCATCACTTTCTCTTTCCTCTGATATACTACTTACTAGCTGACAATTTGTGGTCAAAAGCATAGCTGGGGGGGCTGAGCACTCAAAGATTTGGCTGTGGCTTGTGTTAGACAGAAAAATACCACTTCACTTGTGGCTTCCTGCAAAATGCATACTCTTACAACCAAAACATTAAACAATAAAATCTCAAGTTATTCAGAAGCACATAAAGATAAGAAACCTATTTAACTGACAAATGACCAATTCTTTGCTAGGAGAGAGTCTCAACTGACTCTTCTTCACATTTAAATTAAAAGAGTGCTTGGAGATTACACATTCTAGTAAGTTTTCCTTACCAGAGGAGAGAGAGAAAAGGAGACAGGACTGAATAGGAGCGATTGGGCATGAAGTAGTAACTATGAGGTCCTGGAGGCACCAGAACAAGAGAGGGAAGGAAAAAAAAAAGACAAGAGAACCCAGAAGAAAGGCAAGGGGGAGGAGGGGTGGAGGAAAAGATATGTAGCAGTTATTTAAGAGATGCCAGTGAAAACTGGGATGTGTGTGTGTTTGAGAAGAAAGACAATTTTGAAATACAGGAATTGAGCTGTGAACTATGAAGATTTACTGGAAATAACCCTGGGTAAAATATTGCATATCTAAGAATTGCCACAGCATATTATCTTCATGTATCAAAATGTGAATTAATCTCTAAATCCCCAATATGTTATGATTTATTGACTTCATGGGCCAAAAGAATGTATCACACTGCAATTTTTTTTAATGGTTGCTGAAAGTCTAGAGAAATGAAGAATTAAAAGATTTTTAAAAGTAACCTTCTCCCTCATTTACAGGATGTGACAGAGTGGCAATCACAGTGACGTGTACCATTGTCAATATTCCTACCATAGGAAACACTCATTTTCTAATCTTACTAGTAAGAGTGGATATGGGAGAGAAGAAAAATGCTTCATTACTGCATGTAATAGCCCTGAATAACTGCACAAAATTGACTTCATGCACATCTGAATCGAGTCCTGCAGATGTACCATTTTGTGGAGGGCAGTGTGTCTGTGTGTGTGTGTCTGTGAAAAATGCCTGTGGGGGGACATGTTTTAAAACAACCTCTATGTCAAAACCAACACCATTCGGAAACAAAACTTTAGACCTTTCTGCTGTCTATCTGCTGCAGCTTTCATCTCTTAAATCTGATTTAAAATCACAAAGGTGAGGGTAGGAGAAATACTTAGTACACATACTGTTATTTTTATCTAGTCAAGTAGGCATTTTCAATGGTGTCTTTGCAAGAACATTTCTTCCTAGCTATAGGTCCTGTGTGAATACTGAGGATGACAGCTTAAAGTAAGGCCAGCCAATCTATTACAGCTTGTCCTGTGCAACTGTGTCCTTGGAAATGCTCATGCATGTATGATCTACTTACATAACATAGGATCATTTGTTTTTATGAGAGTTGGCTTTATATATGTATATTTCTGAGGAAAGCCATTTATCTGTTTAAACAGTTTCTACAGTAACATGAACACACTCAGGTAGATATTTGTAAGGTACTTAAGCAAGACTGTTTTAAAAACAAGCCAAAAAAGAATAAAATGGTGAGTCTTTTAGGGCATCTTAGTGGCAGCCAGGAGAACAAGCCTCCTGGCTGAGCTGCTCACTAGCAGTGATTTCCTCCCAGGAAATTCCACAGTGCAACAAAGCCAAATGTGTTCAACCCTTGGCCCATCTGAATGTGCTGGAAGGGAATCCAGCCTTAAGCTGGATTTCTTCTTTGCAGATCTCTTAAATTACTTCAAATGCTGTGCCTGTGGTGGTGGGGAGCCTGGGG
The DNA here is from genome assembly GCA_013398995.1 of Alaudala cheleensis. Classification (NCBI taxonomy): domain Eukaryota; kingdom Metazoa; phylum Chordata; class Aves; order Passeriformes; family Alaudidae; genus Alaudala; species Alaudala cheleensis. Next base: position 69,783 of record VWYE01028553.1, read on the forward strand.
GCAGGACTGTACTGTAAAACCCATGAGTCACACATAATGTGCCACATTCTGCATCAGTCCCTCTAGATACTTTTCAAAGATAATGAACATCTCAGGGTGCAGTGGTCTCATGCCAAGATTAGCATCTATTTACCACTCATTAGAAAAGTTTATTTCAAGGAAAAATTGCATTGATGTGGGGTACATGTCCTCAGAAAATTCAAAACAACGAAGCATCTTGGATATGTTTATGTTCAAATCCACTTGCGACAGTTCTGTGCCCAAGAAAATTTTGTCCAAGTAAAATATAATTGTCAGAATCTGGTTATATTCAGGATGTTTTCTGGGTTCTTAATCACTGTGGATCCTATTTCACAAAGATCTATGTGCTGGAGTCCAGCAGGCTTCCATGTAATTTAAGCTGCTGTAACATAGTCTTGGCCTCAAGCAGTTGCTGAATAAGCAGAGGAGCGTGCACACATGCTTGGCTCCAAGGAGGTGCTTGAGTGCTGCACCAAGTCATGGATGGCCTCCTTCTCAAACCTCACTTTCCTTCACTGAAGGAGATGCTGATAAAGGTCTGGTTTCTTCCAGGCACACCAGTCCAGGAATGGAGTGCCAGCCAGCCCTCCAATTCAGGGGGCTTGTGCTGAAGTAGGCAGCTCTGTGCAAGTATTTCTCTGGAGTCATAGGAGTTACAGCATGCATGATCACTAAACTCATGCAAAACCCAGCACTTTTTTCTTAAGAGATGAGGGGGAAATATCTATTTTTGCACTCTTTCCAGATAAAAAGATAGCACTTTCTGCACAGTAACTAGAGTATTAATTAATTGCCTTAATTAATCTAGAGAAGACTAAGAATAGTAGATGCATATGTATAAAACCTGTCCCAGATTCTAATGACATCTTTGAATTGTACACATACAACTGATTCCTGTATGCTTGCTTTTCTCTTCATTGATCATTTTTTGTCTGTCAGAGCTTTTACCTCTCTTTCCCTTTTTTACAAATAGTCACTGTGAGAATGATGTACACATTACAACACTTGTTCTGCTGCTGTAAGTCCTGACACATGGCACCAGGAACATGTGTGACTCAGGGAATTATGCAGGCCTGTACATAGATATTGAAGATGCACTGAGGTAAGGATGGCAAAACCAAGAGGCCTTATGACATTTGAGACAAAGTTAAATGCTTGCCCAAGTTACTAGACTAAAACTGACTTCTGCTGGCAACACGTGATATGGTTTGTGGGTTTAGTTATATTGAAAAGTGTGCCTCTGATTTTCCCTGCTTGGGTCTTTACATTCTTCTTAAAGATTTCATCAAAGCTAAACAACTACAGAAGCTGTACTGCTCAACAAACAGTGTTTTCTTTTATATTTGGATATCACAGATATACAAGGGACAACCTATTAATACTACTCAGGATCCCATGGAATAGTCATGTGTTGGACACTAGGCAAATAAATTGGGCTGTTTGGCAGCCTGCTCACTTCTGCTGGTAGTCAGCAGCTGCACTGTGGCACTGGCTTTAGCCAAAGGCAGAGAAAGGCACTACAAGACTCAAACTATTTCTGAATTCATCCTTTCTCTGCTTTGTCCTCCCCAGGATCTCACAGCTCTCTTTGAACCTGCTGTGAAGAGGAAGAGGTCTCAGTGGAGCTGGTATTTCTGTCATCCAGTGTCTCTAACCACCCAAATTCCTACCCTTGCTGAAACCTGCTGCCCACTTTCCCAGCAGAGCAGGGCAACTTCTTTTCCTTTGCAAATGAGGCATTCATAAGAACAGTAACCAGGACAGGAATTTTCCAGCAAAGTAAAATAGGCATTTCCTATGGGCACTTCCTATGTGAACACAGGTATATAACAGCACAGCCTGGCCTTCTGTTGTGTGAGGTAATTTATATCAGTGTTTGTAGAACTGGGGCCAAAATCTCTCAGCACTGGTGCTGTATTTCCACTCATTTTGTACTAGGGTCTTCCTGTGAATCCCCTGTGGGAGCAGTTCAGTGGTACTTAAAGGGATGGTATTTCTGTAATTATCTAATTATTGCTCCAAGGCTCTTTCTTGTGCTTGTTAAACCTTCATTCCAGTGAAAGTGTAACCCCACACTACTGAATTTGGATAAAATGTGATTGAAAATCAACAATAATCCCCCAGTAGTCTTTGGAGTAAGTACTGTTGTCTTACTTTTATTATTTCCGGTTTGAAAACACAGAATTCAGACTGGATCACTCTGAATAGAGTAAAAAGTTTCAAAAGTAGTGGAGTGTGCAAATGGGGCTGTAATTCTCCATTAGATTCTTTATATTGGCTTACAAATTCATGGGACATTTATTTCTTTAATGAAGACTATGAAAATGATCTGAATTCCTGTTAATTGCTATCAATCTCATTTCTAAATTCTGACTCATTTTTTGCAATAAGGAATCAACAGTGAATTGGATTCAATGGCCTTTCAATTACTCATCCCTTAATTAATATTGTTTTATGCTCTTTCTTAATTCCTTTGTGAGTTCCTCCCTACTGTGTGGGACACAGGAGTCTAACACCAAAAAAATTAAGGAAAAATTAAGGGTGTCTTGGGTTACTTTCTTCTGGTTCCTGTTTTTTAATTCACTTTTCACAATCAGCCTTAAATATTACACCTTCATTTGAATTTTCAGCTGCTGCATCAGCTGAAGATCCAGTAGCCCTGCACTACTGGATATAACTCAAGGGCTTGTGCTGTTTTTGCTGTTTGGCACATACTCAGGAATGGCAACTTAGCTTAGCAGTTGGAGCATATGGCAGGGGGAGATAGGCCAGCATCTTGGATGAAGATGCATATATTTTGTACTCTCATGGTATGATGCATTCTTGTGCTTTGCAGATGGCAACTCAGAATTGTGGCTCTGAAAACTAATTTTGCCCAGCCACGCAGGTCTGCTGACACAAGCACAAGGATCATCTGTTTCTGCAGACACTACTGCACACTGCAGATATCCTAGGCAGGAATTTTCTGAGAAGAACACCTGCATCTCAGTTGCTGTGGTAAGCAGAAAAAAAAGCTCAGGAACCTATGACTAGCCTTTGTATCCAGAGAGAATTCAGCCAGACACAATCGCTACCCTCATGTAACACTTGGTTGCTGTTTCTCCTGAAAGTTTATTACGTTGTGGTAGTCAGGGCAGGAGTAAGGGGAATATATTGATCTTATGGCTGCTGGAAAGAGGGATTTATTCTAATTGACAGAGATCTAACATTACCTCTGATTTGCCAGCAGCTTCCCTACATTTAGACCAGCCATCAGTCCTCTGAGAAACTGCTTTTGTACCACATGGGGATTGTAGCACTAATAGTGCCTCTCTCAAAACTTGTTTGTGTTTTATGTCTGCCTCTCTGCCTCCACAAAACCAGCATCTTGTTACATGTGCAAGTGGATCAAGGGCTTGCTAGACAGGTTTCAGGCAACAGATTCTGTGCAGCTAACAGAACTGCAGATTAAGGCATGAGCATTTTCTGTTCTCTGGCATAATTTACATTACTTAAAATCACTCAGGGAACATTTTTTAAATGCACTAGGCTGGAGTGCAGTTTTTCTCAGAACTTTTTTATTGCTTCCTCTCCAATCTCATTATTTGTGGTACTGTGTCACTGATCCGATAAGGGAGATAATACAGGGAGATCATTTAAGAGTACATCAGCCAGATGTATTTTTAAAGATCCTTTTCCTGCATGTGCACCGGGCTTCACACGAGCTACTGTCAGGTCTTCTTAGCTTTCTCTCTTTTTTCCCCAAATTTCTGTGCTGTCCGTTGAACAGACAGCCTCAGTATTCGTCTGTTCTTTTTGCTAAAGAAAGAGTAAATAGTTTGGCAGCAAATAAAGCCATGGGTAATGGACACAAACAGTTAAATTCTATTGTCTACCTGCAACAGGAGAGCTAAAGGAGAAGGAGAAACTGGAATTCAAAACAGATCTGTCAAGCAATGAATGGGATAGTGCCTGGAGTAATGTGAAAATTACTGCCAGCTTACAGTGTACCAAGGGTTTTTTTTTTGGTTTTTTTTTTTTCCAGGTGATTCCAAAGAACTATTATTTACAGGACCCCTGAGCAATTGTTTCCACATTGAGCTAAGACAAGGGAACAGTTGCTGGCACTACCAATAATATATGTCTGCCTGCTACCAGCAGGCTGGAAACCTCAAACACCTGCAGGGTAAGGATGGATTCTGGGGAGGAACTTCCTCTCATCGCACAACTTCTGTGGACACAAATGCTGCACACATTTTTGACAGCATGAGAGTAGATAAGAGCATTTGCTGCCTGCAAATGAAATGCTAAAACAGCAGAGAGGTGCTATAATACCATCCTGCATTCAGATGTTGTGTAAATTAGCAAGAGATTTCAGAAGGTACCTTATTACCCTCAGCAGAAAGAACCAATGTGCTACAATTGCAGCATAGATTTAAGGCAGATTTAAAGACTTAGAATAGAAAAATATCTTCCCTCTAAATTTATGGTGCTCGGTCTCCCTTATTTTTCCCATTTTTAGACTTCAGCTGACTACCTGGGGTGCCTGATTTAGGCTTTCTGACTACTATTGCATCCAAAATCTTCAGTGATTCAGACTGCTACTGACAAACCCTGGTCCTTTGTACAGTCACTGGAAAGAAGCAATTTCCATGCCTAAGCGCAGATCTGACTAGGACCCATCATGGTATTGTCTGTTTTATCTCCACAAGCAAAAAGAACAAATAATTCTGAAGCACTGAGAAAAATCTTTTCTACCTTCCTGGGTCTCATCTGTCATGGTTTCCCTGGGAAGGAGACAAGAAGAGGACCACATTTTTTTCCATGGGTTTTGTTTGCTTCAAAGATTGAACTGAGTTTTCTTTTTCTTTTTTCTTGTATCTGAGGGGCCCGAGAACATGAGTAGCTCTTCTCTTGAGCCAATTTCAAAAGTATGTTGAGTGCAGGAACATTGCTGCATCATTTGTTCACAGTGTTCTTCACAAGTATATAGAAATTAAAATTCAGTTCTAAAAGAGTGCACAGCACCAGTATGATAAAAGTCTTTTTAATTGAGTAATTTAAGAGAAGGTGTTTACTTACTCCTTATCTCGGTGACTGATATATTTACATCCAGGCACTTTTCTACAATGCATTTTTGAAAAACAAACAAACAAACAAACAAACAAACAAACAAACAAACAAAAGATTTTTAAATCTTCAGAAACATAAAAAGTCTGGAAAGTCTTGGGCAGTTTCTCTGTGATTGTGCATCTGAAAAAGAACAGAAAAAACCCTGAAAAAGGCTTTGAACTTTGCCTTAGTGATCTCTATTTTCATTGTTGCTAAGCAAGACTTTGGACATGAACATTCTGAGTGAGTTGCTTAAAGATAAATGAAAAGTTTCTTGCAAATATTAAGGAAAAAAAAATAGCATGAATGGAAAGTGAAATCCAACTTGGTATTTCCTTTATCAGTTGGTCTATCCAAAGTGGAACTCTCAGAGGTGAAAAGAAACAGTGGAAGACATGGAGAAATCAAAACCAAAAAAAAAAGATATGTTAGCACATGACTAATGAAAAAGAGGCTGTTACTATACTGAGAAATCAGAGGTTGTTTATAACATTTGCTGTGCCTCTGGCACAGCACATAAGATCTGTCATATACATGCTGTGTACCTTATTGGACTGGTCTGTTTAAATAATTCATGCTGTTTCATGGTGTAAAACATAAAAAAGGCAACAAGAAGGGAATGAGATGTCAGCATAACACTGAAACTAATTTTTCAACATATTATAGGAGGAGAAGCCATGGCACCTGAAGCTGAAAATCCATGAGACAGTGCAAATTTGTTTTGAAAGAAATATCAACAATGAAATACTTATTAGACTGTCTGAGTCCTGGAAAGTCAGTCAATTAGTTCCAACATTGACACAATGAGGTTATTTTACCAAGCTGGTAGACTGTAATGATTATCAAATGTGTTCAAGGAAATAAAATCCTCTAGTCAAGTCAATTCCATCCAGAACCTGATTAGCTTTTAAAGCTCAAGCTTGATTACCTTGATTTCATTAGTAAAAAAACACCACAAGACTAGCAGACACTTAGAACCATCAAATGATTTTTTTCCTTGTGGTCTCAGAGTGGATGCCACGTGAGAAGGCAACATAAGACTGACACAGATATTGATTCTTCATCATGAGATTTGCACAGGACTTTTTAACTGTCTTTTGGCTGTGAAGAAGTTGTCAGATGCACTGTTTCCTCAAGCTTCTATCTGTAAAAACATGGGGAAAATGGTGATATACTGAGGGAAATGATTTAAACACTCTAGACAAACACAAGAGCTTGTGTACATGGAACTGCTGGAGGTGCATCGCATATAGACACAAGCCGCTTACAGATGCTCCTGTTAGACACTGTGTGGTGCCCTTCTGAAAACAGAAATACACAACATAGTCTAGCATGAAGAGCCTGTGTTAGATCCAGTTTTCTTACTTCTCTGGGCAGAAATTATGTTTTGTCTGAGAATGTTACCTGGTAAATAGATAATGCCGTCTTATTGTTGCTTGTTGTCATATTGAATGTACAGCTGGAAGACTTTGTGGGTATATAGGTGAGGAGATACTAAAAATTATACCTTAGCAAGACATTAAAAAACAGTCTGGACGTGGCCCTGCTTTAGGTGCCCCTGCTTGAACAGGGGGGTTGGACAAGATAACCCCTGGAGGTCTGTTCCAGCTTGTGATTCTGTGGTAACATCACAAAAGCTAATCATTGTCTTTGCTCAGAAAACAATAGCTCATGTCACACTCTTATGATGAAAATAGTAACCATGGGAGCCTTAATTTTAGTGTCAATCCTTCCTTTTAATATAGAGATGTCAGCCTTCTTGCAGACAGCTACTTGGTGGTGGTTGTGAGCTCTATTGGTGTCAGCAGGTATAATCTGGGCTAATACTACATCCCAATGAAACTTAATGAGCCCACTTCTCATTTTTGCCCCATACCTCAGACATGGCTTCACAGAACTTTGTGAAAACACCCTATTTGGGTCGTGGGTAGATGTACTTTGGGATCCAGAATGTCTCTGCCTCGTGTGTAAGCTTTCAAAAGCAATCATTCCTCCTGCCCACCTCCTGATCTGATTGTTTGTGTGGCAGCTGTAGAACCACTGCCCTGGAAGGACCCATCTGTCTTTGAAGAATTTTGTGCTACTGTCACTGTGAGACTGGAGCTCTGCCAGAACCCACATTGTCACGAGGGCTGGTGGGTACATGAGGAAAGTAAGATCCCTGAGCCTATCCTTCCCACAGCCCTCCCCCACAGGTCTTTGCAGAGCTGAGCCTCAGCTTTCAAACCAGTGCAATTTAAAAAAATACTTTTTGGATAACCATTTTAGTGTCTGACATTGTCAGTTATTAATCATAAAAATCCTATGATGGAGCCATGCAGAAGGAACTGGAACTGAACCCAATCAGATACCATATTTTAATTATATTGCCTCAGCTATACCATTTTGCCCATGGTGATTTTCCATACAGCATTTGCAAGGAGGAAACTGTCACAGCTCAAACAGAGTTCAAGCAATTAACATACAATTTAAAACTTTATCTTTGAAAAGTGTATTTCATTGAGGTTTCATGCTGCAAAGAAAAGATGATCATAGATTTCACAAACATTCCTGCAAATAATTCTTCCCATTTTTCTGATACGTATGATGCTGGTAAAAAATAGTGACATTTCTGGTTGTCACTGGGAAGAAAGAGCAGTATTTTAGGAAAATTTTTTTAAGTATTCTTTTTTTCCATACTTCTATTTTCGTGGGACAAATTAAATATAGTTGGGGCTCAGAACATGAAGGTGTTTTGATATGTGAATGTGGGTGCTATACTCAGAATATACCAGCTTCTTCCAGGTAAGTTCTTGAGGACATTTACCACCCTGGCACTTCAGCAAATTGCATTAACTAATGAACATGGAATGTGCCTAAACCTTGTTACTTCACTAGAAGGTGGAGAACACAATTCTGCCTTCTTTCCCTGGCTCTCATATTCTCCTTATCTGTGGAATCCTGTACCTCAGAAATACATGGATGTCTGTGCAGTGTGCAACTACTGCTGAGTGGCTGTACTGTGTTTCAATGTGGTATTCTTGATTGTTTGTGTTTTGGGAGCGTTTACATGGAGGAAGAGCTTAGTTTCAGCATGGCCCTAGGAAACCATTGCTTTTAGGAATGCTACTGCCTACTGTTGTTGTAAAGAATGTATGAGGAGAATGCAGCAGTGATGGTTTTCATCAATCATGATAACTGCTTTTTATTTATATTTCTGAAATCTAGCTTGAATACTATTTAGTGTAGTGGTTCTGATACATGTTCCAACTCCCACATGGAAGCAGCTACTCTCAGTACAGTTGCAGTGAGCTGCCTACAGTTAAAATATGCCAGCTGATCTTGTGTTTTCCTGCAGGATGCTTTGTGTAGGCATGAAAAAATATGGTACAGACTTGTCATGGGCTTTCTGAGAAAACTTCTGTATCCAAATCCCTCAGTATGGCTGGCTAGCAGGCCACATCCAGCCTGCTTTCCTGTCTTACCATAATTCTTTGACCAGTAGACAAGGTGCAGCCTTTCACAGACTCTCAGGACATAATTTCAATTTCTTAGTAACTAACAATTCACTTCCGGAGCTAGAGGTGGTCTAAACTGAGCTCCAAAGTGACCATTAACTTTTTCTCTTTCAAGCAGAGCCAGTGATTATTTTTTCCCTCTGGGTGCACACTTGCATATCTTTACAAACAGGGCACTGTTAGATTTCTACCCTGCCATAAACTCTGACTGTAATACCTCATCTGCTACTGACCTGAAGTGAACTCTGAGGAGAGGGAACAGTAATAAAGCAAAACCCAGCAAACAGTGTGAAGCTTTTGTAAGATCTTATATAACTGGATTGGCTATATTGGGAACTTGCCTTTGGTTTTAATTATAGATTTAAGGGTGCACTTATCGGGCTCTGTGCCATCTCTTTGCTCCCTCCCTTCACTCTCGATTTGCTTTATATAATGAGCAGCCACTACAAAAAGGATGTTTTCCCCCTTTCTTTCAGGAAGAGGACAGGCCAACAAAAGTTCACTGGGGGTGGGGGAGGTCTAATGTGTTAATTGTCTCGTGTGTCACTCTGCTCTCAGGCTTCAGCCTGGTCCCTCCAGAAGGTTTCAAAGATCAGCTGTCAGAGCCCAGCAAAAATGTGTGGTGTCCCAAAACTGACCAGTGTTTCTTCCCAAAAGCTGGGTTTGAGTGACAAGTACCTCTTTGAACTTGCAGAAGACTGTCAAGAGAATGGCAATCCCCAAATCTACCCAGAACTATCTCTTACTCACATCTGTTCACCAGCATACACAAAAATTGTTTTCACAGAAGCAGAGCCAGAGCAGATGCAAAGGAGCAAGGTCTTCTGAGGGCATCATGAAGTGTTAATGAAACCTGACTTGAGAACTGAGGAAATAAGACTTGGATGCATAAAAACATTTAGAAGATAACTAAGTCAATTTATGCTTCCTGAGCATCACTTCTCGACTTAATCTTTAACTCAATTTGTATTCATTTTCCTGGTGACTTTTACCTCTCAGAGCATCTGCTGTATCAATTGTTATATGTGCATAGGGAGAGAGGCTTGTAAAGCAATAGAGAAGCTGTCCTGCAGAATTACTCTGGCTGTGCCTTAAAGGGTAGACACCTGCTGCCTCCTTTGAGGGGTCTCAAGCTCAGAAGTCAGGTTTCTGAATCTGTTATTAATTTCAGAAGCTACTCCCATGGAGGGATACCTTGAGTTAACTGCCCTACCATATCCAAGAAGGTGATGATAGAGCTAGTGGCTATCCCCCTGCTCTGGCTTAGATGTCTTCAGCTTTTTGTTTCAATCTTGTGAATGGACAGGGGTTAGTAAAATCAGCAAAAAAGTGTTATTATGTGAGCTGAATTCCTCTAAGTCAGTGAAATCAGCAGTATTTATGTCTCCACTATCCATCGTAAGTAGAGGGGTTCTTTGATGTAAGGGTAATAAAAGTGCTTGGGTGGACAGCAGGATACCTGAGCATCTCAACACAAAGGCAGGCCAGATCCACTATGGCTGTCCCCAGCCTAGAGCTAAAATCTCTGATTGCCTTCCTGTTGCTCTAAAATCTAGGCAAAACATAGCAGGGAAATTAAGGGTTCACTGTGTTAACAGCTTTTTTTGATCCTAGAATGTTTGTAACAGTCCATGTCTTCGATTACTAATGTAATGGTGTAGCTCCTGGTTATCCTTTCACTGATACCAAGTTAGAAATATTGCTAAGAAGGACACCAAAACTTTGGAAAAATAGTAAATCTCCTTAACAGCAGCCTACTTCTTGCCAGCCCTGTGACTACTGAAGAATTTGTCATTTCAGAAAATTGTACATTGTGTTGACATGTGAAATTACAAAAAAGACTGCTCCTAACAAAACTGCTGCTGAACAGACAGAAAGTTTAAATCCTAAGGCCTTACAGAAGACACTGCAAGACATAGTCTGGGCTTCTAGGCTGATATAGGTGTACATGCTCTATAGCAGAAGTGGGTGTGTTCATCCTTGCTCCCAACTCTCAGATGATATCACTGCATCCAGTTTTGCTTTCTTTTTTTATGCTTTTTCCTAGGATGTGACTCAGTGCTTTTCAGAAAGCAGAGCCTTTGTCTGCATCATTTTCCCTGCCAATCCTTTACATCACCTGCTTGATCCAGAGTTGGGAGTGACTCATTTTTCTCATCCAAGCACATGTGCACACAATGAGCTGTCTCTCATCTAATGGCCCTTCACAGAAACTTATATGTAGGGTCATGATTGTGTTTTGTTGCAGATGCCCAGTGCCCATCTGTAGAGGACAGTCTCTGTCTTTCTCAGGATTTATATTGTTCTAAATGCTCTAAAGGCTTTGCAAGTGAAAGCAAATTATTTTTTCGCCTTCCTCCCTCACTAGCTAATTTTGTATCTATTATTTACTGTGGGAAAGCTATGCCAAACAAGCAATCTCTACTTGTTCCGAGGCCAATTTCCATCCTAAACTATTTACTGAAGTGAGCTTGAACCTGGAAAAGTTTCTGGCCAAGTTACGCATCACTCACTCACTCACTCACTCACTCACTCACTCACCACCTTACCTTTGTTGTTTGCCCCATATGTGAAGATACAGTTTTAATGGAATCCCTTAAACTGCATAGAGATACTTGTGGTGGACTCAGTATCTAAAATTTATATATGACTGACTGAAATCAAGATATGTTCAGTGCAGACATGTGAACTACTCCACCTCTTCTTTTGCCCTGTTAGAGTCAATGGCAAGATATAAGCACTTCCCAGCAGTAATTTGGCTCAACCTGAATTAGACAGCTACCATAGGTCACATGGATTACAACAAAGAAAAGGCAAAGCAAAACAGCTTTGGTGCAGATGTCTGCATTTTGGTGGTGTCTATTGTTATGGTGCCTGACATAAATGAAAGTTAGTAAATTTCTTGTCGAATAGAGCAGAAATTCAGAAATTTCTAGAGGCAGATTACAACATTATCACAAAATTATACTATTTTAATTTTAGATTTTAATTCTTCTGCTGAGAGTCAATTTAATCTTAGCATTAGATATAGGCATCTCCTGTATCTACTTTGACAGTAACACAGCCAAGAAAAATTGCAAACTTTTAGAATAGAATAATGAAATTTCTTAGGTTGAAAAGGACTCTTAAGATCATCAGATCCCACCATTAATCTAGTGCTGACAAGTCCACCACTAAACCATGCCCCTAAATATGCTGTCTACATGTCTTAAATGCTTCCAGGAATTGGGGCTCCACCACTTCCCTGAGCAGCCTGTTCCAGTGCTTTACAATCCAGAAGAATTTTTTCCTAATATCCACTCTAAACCACCCCTGGCACAACTTGAAGCCATTTCCTCTTGTTCTATTGCTTGTTACTTGGGAACAGAGACCAGTCTTCACTTCAATACAACATCCTTTCAGGTAGTTGTAGGGAGTGATAAGGTCCCAAATCAGCTTCCTTTTCTCCAGGCTGAACATCCTCAGCTTCCTCAGCTGCTCCTCATCAGACTTGTGCTCTGGACCTTTCACCAGCTCTATTGCTCTTCTCAGGATACAATCCAGCCCCTCAATGTCTTTCTTGCAGTGGGGGCCCAGAACTGAACACAGGATTTGAGGTGTGGTCTCACCAGTGCAGAGTGGTCACTGCCCTGGCCCAGCTGGACACATTATTCCCCTGGTTATCCTGCACATGCTGTGTGATGGCCCTCAGGATGATATGCTCCACGTGCCTCACAGGCACTGAGGTTGGGCTGAGAGTTGCAGTTGCCTGAATCCTCCATCTGGCTCTTCTTGCAGATGGGCATCACATTGGTCAATCTCCGGTAAACCAGGACCTCCCAAGTTAGCCAAGACTGCTGGTAAACATTGAAAAGTGGCCCAGCGAACTCTTTTACCATCCCCCTCCATACCTTTGGGTAGATCTCATCCAATCCATGGACTGCTCCAACAGCTTGTCAGAGCTGTGGGCAGGATAAAGGCAGATCTGGAAGAACTGCGTTAGTAGGACTCAGATGCAGCAAAGAGATGGACTCTGTCTCCAGACACTTATTCTCATATCCTGGCTGGATGTGAGACAGCAATGGAAGAATAGGAAAGATAAGGGCAGCGGCCTCATTCATGGACTATGCAGGAAATTGGATGGACTTTGACCCTTCCTATTAGGAAACGTTTCCACATTGTCCTATCTCATGCATCTTCCCTGCCCATCCTTTGCACCAGTGTGAGCTCCTTAATGCCTGTGGTGCTGTACTGTGCTCAGGCCCAGCAAAGGAGACCCAGCTTCTGGATTGTGACATGTTAACAGCAAAGAAAGGAAGATTCAATATGTTCAGAGTCCCAGAAGACTGACTGAAGGGGCCATGATTTTATAGAAAACTTTTAGTGATGTCTCAGAGAGCCATCTGGAAGGGTATCTGCTTCCCTCTTCTGTCTCCCAACAACCAGAGGAGAGTGAGCTGAGAGCCTCTACACAGAAACAAACCTTGACTTCAGTTAATCAGACTTAGGCTGAATTTTGATGATGCTCTCAACAAGGCTGAGGCAAACTTCTCATTAGTTTTCATGTAAAAGAACACACTTTGCTTGTCTTTGTGCTCGAAGAACCTTGGAAATAGATGGCCTTGGAAGAGCCCATTTCCCAAGAGATGCAAAATAATTCTGATGCCTTTTGAAGCTCCCTTGTGTCAGCCATTGGCAATGTGTTTTTGTACTGCTTTAGGAGCAGGCCAGAAAGCAGATGGCATTTTTGAGCATTACAGTCTTCCTGTCTTATTCCATAAGTGGCTTGTCTTTGCTGGCCTGATGACAACACATCCTCCTGCTGAATCTCTGTGGTACAGAGGATGGGAAGAGCCACTGGTGAAAGTCCTGACAAGAAGATAGTGCTTTCAAGGCCTCCCTCTCCCTGTGCAAGGACAGCCAGAGAGTACTTTTCATTTCCCTGCTGCCCTTTGTGCAAGGCAGGTCACAAACTACTGCTTGTTTTACTCAACATTTTAATATATTCTCCAGGCAATATTTTTCCCTTCTGCTGAGAAGACTGTCTTTCCTTTAATCCATTTATTCCTGATCTGCTTTTCCCACAGTCCCCATGCTCACTGAACACTGTAGCAAATCTGCTCTTATTTGTTGTTAAAACAATGGAATTTTTTCACAAGAAAAGCAAAAAATGAGTGGCAAAAACTTATATAGCACTTGTTTTGAGCCTTTTTTTCAGGAAGCATGGAATATTTTAGAAATGCCTCTATCTGATTAAGAGTAAGCCTTAAAGACAGTGCATAAGAGCACTTGTTCTACCAGCAAAAGCTTTTTTTCATGGGGATAGCAAGGAAGAGGTACCTGGACTCTCTCAGGAGAGCTTTGGAGGAAAGAAGGCAGACATGATTGAAATGAGCCTTTGTTCATCTAATGTCATACTTTTACATATCACAAAGGAATAAAACCTTTGTGATATGTAAAATATTACTGGAATTTTGATTGTATCTCAATTCCACGCAGATATTTTCAATTATAAAGTCAGGTAATGTAAACTCCCACAAATAAATCTAGTGAGTACTACTATGATTGTTTTCCCTTGCCTTTTCAAGCAGCAGTCTGAAATTCTATGAGGAGAGAAGATGTCACCTGACATGGAATGGAATAATACAAGATGAATGTTATGAATTTTTGTTTTGTTTCAAGAAATCTTTTACATTTGCAGTATGGCACATTAGCACTGAACTCACAGGGATATTTAGGGATAAGAAACCATTTCTGTAAAAGGTATTGGAACCACAAAGCTCAGCAGGAAATATTGCATTAGTTGCTGGTGCCTTTTCTGGAATTTGCTTCTTTCTAGTAACTTCTTCCACACCCATGTATGTGACAGACCTTCCAGAGTAATTTCTCCCGATTCTGCCATAGCAGTACAATTGGACATTGATTTAAACAAGCTATATTTTCAGCTCAGGACAAGAGAAATCATAGAATGATTTAGCTTGGAAGCAGCCTTTAAAAGTCATTTGGTTCTCACCTCCTTGCAATGTGCAAGGAGGGACATCCTCAATTCAGCCAGGTTAGTCAGAACACCATCCAATCTCACCTTGAATATTTCCAGGGCTGGGTCTTCCACTGCCCCTCTGAGCAACCTGTTCCAATGTTCACCACCCTAACCATAAAAAAGTCTTAAATGGTTTGGCTGTCTGTCTGTTTCAATATTGGTTTGCAAGTCTTAAACTTCACAACCTTGCACAAACATGCATGATCCTGTTCTGAAAAGACAGCAATTCCTTAACTCACTGCATGGTTTGAAAATTAAGTCCCCAAATGACCAAGCCATTGAATGCTCACTTCCACTTCTCGTGACTTTGCTATTAGTGAAAACAAGTTGTAAGAGTGTGAGTCTGCTTTTACAAAGTTGCAAAGAAGAGAGGGGGAAGAGAGTACAACTTCTCCAAAGGACCTGTCAGAGTACCTGGCCCCAGTGAACCCTCTCTGTGGGGGTTCATTCGTGGGAGGTGCCCACAGGGCCTGCATTGCCACCTGTGGTAGCGTGTGGGTGAGAACATCTGTCCTTCAGAAATGGAGCAGGACCACCAACTGTTCCCACAGGTCAGTGAGCACAAACCTCGCCATAGCTGTAGGTATTCCTCTCCACTGACCTACATGATTTGGTCTGGTGACCTACTGCTTTTGTTTACTTTTTTAGGTTATAAAATATGCTTATCCAGCCTCTATGAGCGAGTGTGCAAATCTGAGAGTCGCAGTTCTGGAAATCCACTCAAAAATGCCAAGTAAAACATTGCTAACCAGGCCTCTCTTGCCTTTAAGCACCTGAAACCTTCCAAACATGCTTAGAGGTGCAAGACTGCACATCCTATTAGGAACTTGCTAAGCTAGCCTGGCATACCAGCTGGATTTGTAAGGTACTCTGTGAAGATCATAATCCTCTTCTTTCTGGGAGCAACTTTATTACCCCAGGGAAGCAGCTGAGTCAAGATTGTGCCAATATTTCCATCATATTGTTAGCTCTCTTTTTTTTTAAGTCTTCATGAAAAAGAAGTCATTTTGTCCCATAATTAAGAACCAAAAAACTTCTCATGGCAGCAGATTTTGTTTATGATTTTCACACAAATATTTTTGACAGCATTGACATTTTTACAAGCATGACTAACTACACATTTACCCAGTTTTTTGGTTTTTTGTATTTTTTTTTTTTTTGGCACTTAAATGTGCTAAACATAATGTAAGCTAGAGAATTCCGAAGTCTGGCAAGAAGTTTACTACATGCCAGGGACTGTTTTCACTTATTTTAAAAGACAAATAGATGGCCAAGATACTGAATTTGAAATGACACCTGCTGAGCTTGCATCATGGTGACTGTGACAAAGGATATTCTTGTCATAGAAGACTTTCTCAGTAACAGTTTTCATTCAGGAGTTTGTCCTGTGATTTCTTTGCCATGTTGGGTATGGCACCGATTCTACAGCTCCGGTTTCTTTCTGTGTGAAATTAATTTCCCTACCTACTTCACAGGAATATCTGCTGTGTAAATTATCGGTACTTAGGCAATGCTGAGGGAGGAAGGGACTTCACAGCCTGGAAAGGATAGAAGGGTGCCTGCACATGTACAATGCGCACAAATCTGTGTGTACAAGACCTTACCTGGGAGCCAGCTAAGGACAGAGATGCCTTCACTCATCTGTAACTTTATTGATGTACCCCCCTGTGATATCCATGCTACTCCCTGTGAAAGCCAGTGCTTCTCAAGAATCCATCTCAGACAGCTGAGGAAATGCCCTGTACTATGCAAATCACAGATCAGCACACTTACTAAAGGAAGTGTTTCCCAAAACTGTCCTGTCGTGATATCACACTTGCAATATGTGTGCTCCAGAGTTAATACCTGCCAGCACCTCCCACACAGTGGCCTCTAAGATACTTGTTTGTTGTCAGTTTATATGGTTAAGGAGATGAGAGGTGTCTTGGAAACTGTTCTGCACAACCTGCAGACAAATGCTGCTGTTGATGGGGGTGTTGTCTGAGAGTTTTAGAGTGTGATATTTGTGTGTTACTGACCCCACAAACCTTCTGTCACTATACACTGGTGCCACCTTTAGTTCTCTCTGCCCCTTCAATATCTTCTGCTTTTTAGTATGCCAGTACTACACTCCTGCAGAGCAGCTGCCTGTTTGGCATGACTCATGCCAGACATTTGGCTATTTTGGACAAATGGGGATAGGCTATTTATCCCAAATAGCTGCCTGCCTTGGATAGCACATTATCCTGAATAATGGAAGCACTATCAACCTAAAAATCGTTTAGAATTCTTCTGCCTTCACCTCATATTGCAGCAAAGAATCCAGGAAACATGCAAATAAACCATTAATGCAGCAGATGACGAGAGACACAGTTTTGAAATGATAACTTGGTTTGACTTGGTTGCACCCCCACCAAGGCAAGGCAGTCACTTTCCCTGGGTGCAGGGTTTGGGAGCTACTCCAGAGCTCTGCACCCCAACCCTTGAGGAGCCCTCAGAAAAGTGCAGGTACCCTAGTGACTTCCCTAGAGCTGTTGCTGCTCCCTGGCTCCCTGGTGGCAGGCTTGCCATGGAAACGTTTCTGAGTTGGTTTTTTTTGTTGTTTTTTTTTTTTTTTAATGCTGTTGATTCACACACCAGAAAGAGCAACTTTGGGTTTGAAAATCTACTGGGCATGTTCTGCCCAGGGAAACAAAAAGCCATACAGTTAGGGTAGAAATTAGAACCTTCTTTGCTCTGTTTACCTGGAGATAGTTTGTATAGGATATGAAATTCAAGGGGTGTCATAGGAGTTTATAGTGTCTCAGGAACAGATAAAGGGGACTTGAAAGAATTTTCTGTCTTGACACAGACCCTCCTGGGAGAGCTTTTTCCCTTTGCTTTTGCACTTTTTTTTTTTTTTTAGTTTTCCCAATCTTGTAATGGATGCATTGTAATTTATAGTAGATTCTTGCCTAATGATGAATGATGTAGTTTGCTAATGATGGATTTGGTTACAGTTTGTGTGTGTTGTAGAGTGAGAGATGATTTTATCTTGTTCTGATGGAGGACTCAGGTTACCAAGAAGTCTTTATAGCCCTTTATCAATCCACCAGTGGAGCCACTGGTTTAAAATGTGGGATTTTTCTCCTTTCTCCTCCAATTCTTAATGAATTTTAAAACAGCTTTCAGAACTGATTATTTCAGAGCACTGCTGTCCCACATAGGCATGTTTGTCATCATTTGCACTGGTCAAATTTCCACTGGTTTCAGCATCTGATGGAAGAGTGCTGGGTATGAAAAGAATGTGGGGTCAGACCCAGAGAGAAAGAAATATAGATGGACCAGCAGCAGGGCCAGTGCCCTGGTGATCATTAGGGTGAGCTGGTAATAGCAGTGGTAGCTAGCAGAGGGAATTGGTGGTAAATGGAAGACTCACATGGATTAACCTGCCAGGCTTGTTTTTAGAATCTGTTCCTCATTCACTTCAATGGCTCATTGGCATCCCTTCCCCCTGCCTATCTCACTTGAACAGTTTTAATTTATTTTTGTATTTGGGAAAATATGCTTTATATCACTAACATCCTGATATTTGGTGTGTTATTTTATGTTTAACCAGTGGGTTTTTGTGGGAGTTTTTTGTTTTGTTTTTGGCTTTTTGTTTAATTTGTAAACTAATTGGAAACAATGACAATTTTTAATCAGATTTGATCCATATAATTTAGATATATGTATATGTAGTTAATTTACAACTCTTCACAAGCATTATTCAGTCCACTACTTTTTCTTGTAAACACTTTTTTCAAAGGCAATTTCAATAAAATTGGTTATTTCTTTTTCCTTGAAGAGGAGTGGGGAAAAATATTTACCTGCAAAATGCTTTGAAATTTTAGCCTTAAAATATGAAATTAGTAAATGAAAAGGTGGCATTCAATGACAGTATTTTGCAAAGGTGTATGAAATCTGCCACAATCATCTGTTTGTCTATGACAATAAGCAGAAGAGTTCTGTATCTCTTATCACAATTTTTTTTTCTCCAGAAAGGCTACAAGTATGCTGCACACAATATAGAATTTTCAGATTTTGAAACATTTTGTTATTATAGTAATGGCTGTTGCTGTTCCTAACACATACCCTGTCAGATGGCTTAAAAAATTTATGCCTTGGTTCATGCAAAAAAAAAAAAAAAGAAAGAAAATGGGGGGAGGGGGAAAAAATAAAAACAAAGGTCAAAACTTTTAAAATGTCACTTCTTCTACAGTTTTGCATAGAAAATACATTGAAGCAGTGGGAGGGCTCCTTGCCCATAGAAACAGGCTGTAAGAAAAGAATGTTATCCTGCTGCTGTAGTTTCCACTTTCACTGGCAGCTGCGGGCTGAGCAGAAAAGCACTGTGGGAGCCTATTGTTACCCCAGCTGGGTAATAGTTTTCTTATTTTACAGTCAGCAGCCAAGGGGGGTTGGGGTGTCTCAGCAAAGTGCCTGAAAATATAACTCCTGCAAACAGATCACTTTCTCCTTCCCCATGAGAAAGAGGGATCCATAAATCTTTTATTTTGTTTCTTTCCTCTACCAAGGTAATTAGCTATTCCAAAAAAAAGATAGGTTTGTTTTCCAAATAAATTTATGTTGTGTGGAAATGTTGCTCTGAAAGCTGTAAAATCCCACATCTTTATTGGAAAGCTCAATAATATCCTTTTTTGGTGGTGGTGTTTTTTTTAGTTTTGGGGTTGTGGGGTTTTTGTATGAAATTTTATTTCTGAAAAGTAAATTTTGCATGAATAAGCCCATATGGATGACAAGCCACATTTTTACCAGAACAAAGTTTTGATAGGAAATGGAGGAGGTGGTGAGCAAACTTTGCAAAGCCTTTTTTTCCCTGACAGGGAAAGGGTGGGCACCCCTACAAAAGTGGCACACATGATTTTATGTTGAATAGTTGTAGCTTGTAAGTCTGACTCTTACAAGACTTTAGGTTTCTTTTAGTGCTGGCCTATCCAAGTGAGGGCAACTATTTATGTCACCAGAGCAACTTGAGTTTGAGGTAGGGGAGCAATGACAAAACCATTTCACTCAACCGACTTTGCTCATGTCTTTCATTTCCTAACAACCAGAATTTGCAAGACCAGCTGCAAAGGAGACGAATCTTGCCTGTGGTGGGAAAGTTGACTAGCTGAATGATTTATCTCCTCAGTTTCAGGTGTCACCACAGTTCCTGGGTGAAATCCTGCAGAGCACTCCATCAGTGACATGTGAAGGTAAAACACCCTCTGGTCAGCTGGACGAGAGTAAAGATGCAGTGCCCAGTTGATGGGCAGGTCACAGTTGATTCAGAGGACTATTTTGATCAGAGGAGACCTGTCCCCAGGGCTTTTTCCTGTTGCAAAGCCTTTGCAGCACCTTGGAAAGAAGGGAGGATCTGCTCCAAAACTGGGGTAGCTCTTGCTGTAGCTCTCTTTACTACCTAGGAGCGTTGAGGAGCTCCTGGAACAAATCCCCCTCTCTAGAAGTGGTAGAGGGGAGTAGGCAAGAGGAGTTCTTCCCTTACCACTCAAACGATCTCTGCAAAGTGTTTTCTCTGGAGCTCATGCCAGAGGAATGTGTGGATCATGCCCAGGCTTCTTATACTGATGTACTTAGCTTTAATCTTGTAGTTTGTGGTGGTGATGTCACAATATCACTGAGTTCATGCTGCTGAGCCTCTGCTGGCTTTTGAAGAAGGATTACAGCTTGCTTGTCTGTGTTCTCCCACAGACCTCAGGGCAGACAGAGTTACAATTTCTCTCCCTGACTTGCCTTGTAGTGTCTCTCTTCCATGGGGGCCATATAGTCGACACTTGCTGACTGATGTGGCTGTCTGAGTTCATGGGATGAAACGCAGACGTGTGTGATACATGAGAGCAGGTCTGATGATCTGTTCCTTATTTCTCTTCAGTTCCTGCATCTGTGGTTTTCAGGTTGGTGGAGACACTGCTTCTCTGTTCTACAGAGAAACCTTCTAGGATGGACATATACTGGGTGCATATGCAACTAGGATGGACTCAGCTATTTGTATCATGGGAAGATGAAGGTATGTGTGGTGGGAGCTCCCTGGAAATGGCCTAACACTGCCGAGGTGTCAGCTCAAAACTTCGGGAAGTCTGTGGCTTTGCTAAATTTGCATACATACCCTCTGATGCTCTCCACCATGCTGGAGGAAAAAAATCTGACTCTCCAAAGGGAGAACCTTATATCAAGATGTCCTGGCTGCCAATACTGAAGGTTTGTCCAGCACATATTCCTAGATCCCAGAGGTGAGGTATAGATATAGCTTGTCTGTTGTGCACGGAGAAAGAGAGGGCTGAAACTTTGAAAGGAAAAGAAGCCAAGATCCACACATTTTCTGGATTATCTTGGACAAATGCAATAGGAATGGTATTGTGGAAAAGAGTGATTCATCCTTGCTTTCCATACTTCCTCTGCAGATATTTTCAAGGGAATGAATGAGCAACATTAGAGTTTGGCATTTAGACCAATGACAGCAACATAAATAAGATGTACTTGTTACATCTGTCAGCATGGATCCCCAGATCAAGCTGCGGCATGTACTTGCTTTTACAGGCCCTAGATTCAAGCCCAGTTATTAAACAAGCATGGTTTTGGAGATTATGAATAATCATAACAGCAGAGTTGAGCCAGAACTGAACAGGTCTTTTTGCAGACCCAAAGGATGGATTTTCAAAACTTCACCCTGCATTTCAAGCTAAAGAAATCCCTGTCCTTTTCTCCACAAACTCTTATCTCAGTTCTAAGCCTGCCACACCAACAACCACTCTGGCATACCACACATAAGAGGAACCCACTTTGGCTTTTATATCAGCCATGCTCCAACTGTGTGAATTACCAGAATCAGGGGAGGCTGATAAAGGAGACCAATGAGCTCTTCTCTGCTCAGAGAGCTGGACCAGCTCTCCTACCTAAATCTCCCTCATGCTCCAAAGAGAAAGCTGTTGCTGGGAGGTCATACCTGAGGGCATCTGCTTGGTAATGCAGCAGGGTAATGCATCATGCTCTGGCAGAAACAGCTACAGAGCATCTACCCCATAGGAAATTTTGTTAAAGGTTAAAGACCAGTTTATGCATTGCCTGTGAATCTTCCCCAGCAGAATTCACACTCTTCTAAATGTTTGAAAACATATTGAAAGACTGCAAGCCTGGAGTGTGATGTGAGAGTGCACAGTCATTGCAGTAAAATGGTTGGCTAGTCTTCTGTGATTAGTTGATTTTAGGTTAAGCTCTTCCTTTATTTCTAAGAACATTTCCAGCTAGTTGAATAAATAGCTGAGAAGCACAGGGTTCCTGTATATTAAGTATCTATCTATTCAGAGCTGTGCTTCAGACTACAGTACCTCTGTGACTTTTTCATTCTGGGTAATAAGCAAGTAACTCACTAATTTCAAAGACAAAAGGTTCGTATTGTTTGAATGAACCAAAATCTGTCAGTGAAAGCAGTGGTAAAAGGAAAGACAGGGCAAGGAAATTTCCTGTTTTATCACTTCAGGACACGGGGTTAAATACACTGTGTAAATGCACACAGATACATACAGACACACAGCAGTTCCATTCATATTATTACTTTAAATTTGATCTCTATAATTACTTAAAACCTTATTTTGCTCTCTGTGGAAGTGAAGTGTTAATTAGAAATGCCACCATCTCACCTCTTTACACCCTGGGTGCATGAACTGGGTGGCTGGCCAGACCAACAGATACACATGCAGTCAGTGCCATAACTCTCTAGTGCAGAGTTTACAGCTCCCTTTGTGCTGCCTGTTCCACACTCAGAAGAAAAGACACAAGTGAGCAGGTGCTTTCAGTCTATGGAGAGGTTTACCTGGACTTGTGCACTGCTGGTGCCACGAGCTGAGCAGAAGCAGTTTCACTGTGTCTAACAAAGCACAAAGCTGGAACTGGATAGTGTTTCTAAGGTCCTAGGTATGTCACCTCCAACTTGGCACCACATCATCTTGGTCATGCCATTTTGGGTCAGGGCATGGAGACAGCTGGTTCCCATCTGACTGCAAAATGGCCTGTAGCCATCCTCTGCACAAAGGAGGGTGGAGAAACAGATGGTGGAGCAGTTTGCCCAAGGCCACACAGGAGGTCAGCAGGAGAAGCAGGACTGGAGCAGAAATCCCTGTGTCCCACAACAGTGATTCATCTCCTGAGTTCACCGTCTGATAGGGTTTTACTAAGGAACAGCATATTTAAAGTCTAGGCAAAACTCCATCTATTTTCTCCATTGCCACCTCTCTGTGAGCAGAGCCATTGATTATTTGTGTCTGGCAGAAGAACATGGGAAGGTTGTGTAGTTTTCTTTGATTCATTAAAGTTTGTAATGAACTACCAAACACATAGACAGAATCCAACATCATCCAAAGAGAGACCAACTTCCACTGCAAGCTTTTGGAGTTGTTGTCTACTCACATTACCTTAGCAGCAAATGATACCCTCATGGGCAGCAGGTTTGTCTCATCTGTCTTCAGCCATCTAGATGGACAAGCTAAGCCAGATGTCTATTTCTCTGCTAGAACAAATGGAGAGAAACAGAGCTATATAATTTAGACACCTATCTAGGGAAGACTTGAATTGCCCTTCAAGGTCCCTTTGTTATAATACATCTTAGCCAAGTAGTTTAGCCTAGAAAGCCAACATTTAGAGAGTTTACATTTTATATGAGAAGTTAAGCTTTGGGAATGATGCTCTAACTTCAGTAGGGCCAGGTTTCATTCCTCGGTTTTGCCTGTTTATACAACATCTCTATGTTCAGCATACAAATACTGCACACAATAGATTAAAATCTGCCTTCTCGCTCACAAATTCATGTGGTTTTTTGAAGACTTGAACTTTGTGGGAGCCCAGTAATTAGAATGGAATTTGTCATCAGCCTCGCTCATAAAAATTATTAGTCTGTTTATGTTTTATTTTCAGGTTATTCATCCCTAAAAGCTTTGTCTTAACTATGGAAGGATTTAATAAAATTGAAAAACCTCTTCCTTTAATCCATTTTTGCTTTTCAAGGTGAATTACAATATATTTAGGTAGGTAAGTGCTTGTACCCCATTTGAAAACATAAGAAACACTGTTGACTTATGGAAGACCTTTTCTGTTTGATAAAGTTTGTGTGTGCATAAAGCAGACAATTAGTTTTAAAAAGCAGAAATACAATGCCCGAGTTGCAGACTGTTAACTGTAATGTATTTTTATTTTGATAACACTTTAAAATTGCTAAGATTTTGCACTGATTCCATGTTAGGTATTATAATGTAGCCACTCTGTATACTAGAAAATCACTGCTTCTTCAGGAGCACTTGTTAGTGTAGTTTTTGGGTACTGTTTACTGCCTTTTTCTTCTTTTT
>VWYE01028553.1:93785-134137 GCA_013398995.1 Alaudala cheleensis
TTTTTTTTTTTTTTTTATCCTTTAACTACTGGCCATTTCCCTTAAATTACAGGGAACTTTGTTTGTGCTAAAGGAAAGAAGATGCCAGCCTTTAACCCCAAGTTAGTGCAGAGCTGTACTGTGGTATTCTTTGGAGAAGAATCCAGTATTTGGGAAGTTTCAGGCACTTTATGCATTTTGGGGAACTGAATGGACTCACTGGTCTTCCAAGAGACCAGTAGGTCTACTTAGAAATTTTACTGAAAAATGGACTCTGACATTGAGGATGGAAAACAGGGACAGAGGTTGTCCAGAGGGACAGTGGATGCCCTGTCCCTGGAAACATCCAAGGTCAGGTTGGATGGGGCTCTGAGCAACTTAATCAAGATGAAGATGTTCCTGTTCATTGCAAGGGATTGGACTGTAGAGGTCCCTTCCAACCAAAACTGTTCTTTGATTCTATGACTGAAAGGGTGCTGTGAATGGAGTCGACAAGTTGCTAATTATGCAGTTTAACATGACCAGGGACCTACAAATATTTTGTGACTTTCTCCCTTTTCCACAATCTTCATGGCTACAGGTTATCTCAAAAGTACATCTTCAAAATATGTGTTTAAAATTGTAGGGAGAAAATAGTCCCTAGATGTGTCTTTTCCCATCGTCTACAAAGGGAGTCTTTGGGTCAGATGAATACAGGTCATAGATCTTTGGGTCAGATTAATACAGGGCATACACATTGGATAAGATGCTCCCAAGGATATTCCAGAAAACTTGGAAAAGCATTAGCCCATTGAGGAGAAGTTACATATGATTTTTGTCTATTACCCCGTTATATTGAAGTGTGGCTGTTCAGAAACACAGAATCATAGAATGGTTTGGTTGTAGGGGACCTTTAATGTCATCTAGTTCTAATGTCCCTACTGTGGACAGGGAATATTCCACTTGATCACGTTGCCTGGAGCCTCATCCAATCTGGCCTTGAACACATCAAGGGATGGGGCATCCACAACTACTCTGGACAGCCTGTTCCAGTATCTCACCATCCTCATAGTGAAAAATTTCTTCATAATCCTAATCTAAACCTACCCTTCTTCAGTTTAAAGCCATTCCCCCTTGTCCTCTTTGGCCTTCTCATAAGCTCTCTTTAGGGCTTTACTGGATGGAGGCTGCTACAACATCTCCGTGGGGCCTTCCCTTTGCCAGGCTGAACACTCCCAACACTCTCTCAGCCTGCCTTTGATTATTTAGTGGCCTCGTTTGGACTCATTCCAACAGGTCAAGATGTTGTGCTGGGGGCTTCAGAGCTGGATGCATCACTCCAGGTGGGGACTCACTGAGGCAGAGTAGAGGGGCAGAATCCCCTCCCTTTCCCTACTGGCCACACCTCTTTAACACAGCCCAGGATGCAGTTGGATTTTGAGTTGTGAGCATGCACTGCCCAGTCATATTGAGCTTCTCTTCCACAAACACCCCCAAGTCCTTCTCCCCAGGGCTGGTCTCACTCCATCTTCCCCTAATGGGAAGGCTAAACATCCATTGATAAAGGTCTGTAAACTGCATCATTTTCCTCTTTTGCTTTCTTTTGTCCCAAATCTGCCCTTTCCCTTTATTAATAATTCATATGTCCATTTTTCATAAAAGGAAATTATCTGGTTTTCCTTTCAAATTTAAACAGATTCTATTTGTCTCCAGAACTTTGAGTTTCACGTTACTCTTTTCCATTTTTTTCATATACAGATGTAGACTCAACAAAAACATCTATTCTCTGTTTCTTCTATAAAAATCTTCAATTTTTTGTAGGATGATCTGCAGAAATACAACTGAATGTAGAGGATGATGAAGAGGAAACAGTTTGGGATTTTTCTCAAATGGAAACTGATGGGAAAACAAAAAACTATTAATTTAATATTTTTTTAAAATACATCTCTGGTATCAAAGGCAAAACAATCACAATATGGGACTCAGTTGCCTATATGGAAATGTTTACAGTTATTTTAGGCATTCTGGGTACCTATTTAGTTATCTTCATCTGCTTCTCTATAGGTAGCTCAGAGGCTTTCTAACATGTCTGCCAACATCTGGCATCTAAAGTAGTTGATCAAAGACTAGGAAAAATGCCTTCAAGTGGCATTGTGTGCCTGTGTTTGCAAACTGAATCTTGCCATGTGTTTTTATTTTCATTTGTGGTAATTTGCCATTGTGTCTTCTTTAGAAAAAAAATAAATCTAATTTCATATTTCGGCTGCTGTTTTTCTCCTGAAAAATCCCATATTTGATATATACAATATTGGTTGGTCTCGGGCACTTCTCAGTAGAGATTACACAGAAAGTGACTGAAGATGCAACTCCCAAACACTACTCACATGTAAAGTACCAGACATACGTGTTCTTTTAATAATTACTGGGTGAAAATATCTCATTACAGAACTTACTGTGCTTGAAGAATATTTATTTGTGGGCTAGTGATTCAAAAATTTGTAGAAAGGACATCTGCAATTGAATACCTGCAGGCTAAAGGAGTCACTGAATCCTGATACTTGTTCTCCTGGGGAAGATGCTGCCCAGTAGGAATGATGTGGAAAAGTCACCACCATGTTTTTTCTAATGTCTGTGTTTTGAAAAGAAGTAGTGAAGAGTAGAATAGAGTAACCCTTTCATTAGAAACATGACACACTATGGGAGTTATTTGAAGACAAGTTACCTTCACTGCAGACCACAGCAAGATCCTGAAGTTCTGCAGAGGGCTGAGCCCCAGGATGTGTTTTTTTTCTAGTGTTTCTCTTGGCTGACTCTTGCAGTGCCCTGCCCAGCAGGATGTGCTCAATGTCCTCATCACTGGCCCATCCCTCTTCTGTGTGAGGGCCTGGGGGTTCATTTTAGACTCCTCTTGAAAGCCTATGTACCCAAAATCATCACATCATCTAAAGTTTAAGCACCATGTCTTCTTTCTTTCCATTCATCCACTGTAAGAGACCGATATATTATAAACAGGCTGAAATCACCACATTATTTTTATACAGACATGTAATGACTAACATGTATAGCAGATTTTATAGTCTTAATATTCCTTTGATGACTACTAACCTGAGCTAGTAAAGCCCCTTAAGCAGTTCCAATTGTCATCAAAGATCAGATGGGATTGTACAAACTAAAGGTGATGAAAGTGTTGTATGAGATGTCTCTGTAAAAAAATTCCATCTTTCATTCAAGTCATTTCCTGGCAATACCCCTGTGAACAGCAAAGAGAATTTTGTGTGAGTAAGAATTGGTTGAAGATAGCAAAGATAGATCTACACCCTGGGCATCTCTACCATGCATTTTTGCAAGAAGTAGCACTGGGATGTATCACATCCTTAATTCATAACAACTAGTAAATTGAGGCTCTTTCTCACCTTGGTTTGCATTAAATATTTCTATCTTATATCTTTTTTTGGCTGTTGGATCTTTGCTGAAAGGGAGAGTTTACTCTTCTGTGGAATGGATAGCCTGCTCTGCTAAAGCCATTCTTGTGTGCAGGTATCCCTGGTTCTGCAAGAGAACTAAGGTCTGTGAAAGCCACTGATGCCCTTTGCCTCCTGTTCAAGCCCCTCCTGACATTGCTATTGCCTGACTTGCAGATCTGCTCTGAGCAGCAGCTTTGGCAAGTCTTCTTCTTCAGAGCCACATCCTCTCACACACCCCTTGGTTTCCTGAACTTTGGGGTGAGTTAAGGCAGAAGACATATTTCTGTTGGCTGTGCACTTTCCTTGGGAATTACAAAGCTAGAGAACATTGCTGGACTCCTGCCTCCAGCCTCCTCCCAGAGGGGACTCCAGTGTTTTCTGGGAAAGCTGGGAGTGTCATCACAGCTGTGACTGCCCTGCACACCAACACAGATCTCCATGAGTAAATTACCTGTTTGGCTGTGTCCCTGCTCTAGCTGGTACAAATACTCTCCCATTCCAGAGCTACAAACCCTCCCCATCACATAGATGGGCCCATAAGAGTTCCACCACCCTTAAAATTCTGCTCAAGATGTAACATTGACTGACCTGAATCATGTTTTAGCAGACGTTTTTCCATACATGGAAAAATTAATTTAACCTTTCTGAGAAGTTGCCTTAAAATAGAACAGAAGATACACACAATTTTTCTGTGGGTTCATTTTTTGTTTCCTTGGAAGTTGGGAACTAGAAGAATGTTTCCTTAAGAAGCTTTAAAAAAAAATTCATGTGTTAGTAAGGGTAAAGGTACAGCAAAACAAGGTATGAGTGGATGGAACAACAAGCAAATCCGTTTAAAGAACTCCTTCTCTCTGCAAAGTTAACAATGACTGAATAGTAAATTGTTTTTTAATAAGTTTTGTATTCTCCTGGGGTATGGTTAAAGGGTTAATTTAACGCTTGACCCATTAAAACCGTTGAGTGCAGTGAGAACCTTGTAAGGCTGATCAGATGATTATTGCTGGAAGATAAGTGGCTGAAAACCGAGCCTCACTAGTTCAGGTAATCAAGGGAAATTGGCATAAAAGAGAAGATGCGGCTGAGTAAAGACAGAACAGCTACCTGAGATTCTATTACTTGTCGTCTTTCAAGCATAATAATGAGATTATAGTAACCCTAAACTGGCTGAAAACAGAAATCTGGCTGTCTGTCAAGTTCATTGTGTTGAGTTTTACAACACTCCAGATCTGGTTCCTCTGAACCTACAATAATTATACCAGGAAGACAGGCTCAAAGAAACCCTTTTCAACCTTGGACCTTTGTCAGGTTTTGGCTTATGACCAGAGTACCATTGTTTATGTCATGGGAAAGAAAAAAGAAAAAAAAAAAGCCAAAAAAACATTGTTCATGTTTATTATTATTTTTTTCATCATGCAATTCTTGAAAAAATATTGCCACAAGTCTTTCCTCACTCCAGCTGTCACATTGCCTTGTGATTTTCTGAATGAACTTGTAACAGAACCATGAGCCCCTCAGCTTCTCCGTTGTTACTCCAGTCAGAGCCTTTTGCTGGAATAAGTTTTTATGCCTTTCATTGACGCCGTCTCTCACACCACATCCATGTGGTGTAGTGCTGCTATTTTTTAAAAAATACACAAAAAACTACATGACAGGCAGAAACTCAGAGTCCATTATGTTAACCTCAAAGGAACATCTGTTTCCAGCATCGACTCTTAAACTCAGGTTGTTTTGCTGTGGAGAGTTGTCACAAACATGGGATATGAGATCTTGTTTTGAGACCAATTTGAGATGGTAGCTGTAAGGCCGTAGTTCAGGAAGGCCTTCAGGCATGTTTGGAGTCCAGTTGGCTTCAGCTCTGTCATTTGCACCATTTCTCTTGCTCAGAGGGAGCCTCTACTTGCCTTGCCTTCTGTCTTGGTTTATGCTCATATAAATGTTTCTCCAGGTCAATGTAGGCTTGGGCTCCTAGTAGGAAGAAATAGGAAGTCGCATCCATGACTCACTTCATACTGTGAAAAGATAATCAGGTTAAAAGTAATTAATTACTGTGGAAAGAGCTTTGTCAGAGGAGGGTGTTACCAACCTGTTCCTGGAAGTCACCGTTGTTGCTGTTGCATGGGCAAAGCTGCCTGGGTTAGCCTGGATGAGCTGGCATTAACCTGGCTGCTTTCTGCCAAAGTGCTTTACAGGATTGTTCACACAGCCAGAGCTGCTGGAGCAGCACCTCCCACCATGGTCAGGGATCAGCACCTCCACACAGTACTGCTGTTGCTTAGCATGGCAGGAAGAGCGGACATCTTACACAGCTTCAAGTCTCCATGCAAAAGGCACTGATCTCCTGGCCCCTGGTGCTGGCAGAAAGGCCCTTTTGCCCCATGTATTTTGCATTCTTGGGAGCTGATCAAACTGAGTTGCCAAAGAACCCTTTTCCCCACTCTGGACTGTATCTCCCAGATGGAGTCAGAGCACAGGAATGTCAGTTTGCAGTTCCAAAGAGTCCTTCAGACACAGATCAGGCCCAAAGCACAAGTAGGGACTCAGGAATATGATTACATGCTTTGTTCAATGGAGATTGTGCTTGGAGCAGATGTGTTTCAGACAGACACCCAGCATGTATTAAGGGTTGTGCCCACTGCAGATTCTCCCATGATTTTTTATAGACAACTGGGTTGTGACATTGTTCATGAACTGCCTTTATTCCCATTTTCAACTCCCAAATATGCAGGCAGAAAAAGAACTACTGTTTGTTGAATAAGGATAATTACTATCACTGAGCAACCTTCCATGGTTGCCATGAATTAACAACCACTGGTAAATACTTCTTAAGTCACAAATATTTTTAAGACCTTAACAACAGATGTCAGAGCCTAATTTTCCATGCTCCTATTTCTTAAATGTGAGGTTTTTATCTCAGTGCTTTTTCTGGAAAGGCCACATTGTATGGGCCTTTCTCATGTGAGCAATACAGGACAGTCCTATGGCTTTAACCTTAAAATTGAACAGAATTTCTAGCAGCAGTGTGTTTCATTAATCACACATGGATGTTTTTGTAGCTGAACTATCTTCCCTGTTTGTTCAGAAAATCAGATTCTTTGTCTCATAACTAATAACCAAGGCCCTCAGAATCACCAAGTTTATGTCAAAGCAGAGCTAAATTATGAACAACCTTTGCAGTCTCAGGCCTGTTTCTCATAAATCAAAAATCTATTCAATGATGCCTTACAAAACCTAAATCACTGACTGTGAGAAATGAAAATACGTTGTACTATGGTACTTGCAATTAATACAGGATCTATAGTGACAAACACTCAGAGCCCTCCAAGCACTAGCTCAGGAAGCTGGAACACTGCAGGTAGAGACTGGTGAATTTAGCATCAAATCAGATATTCTTCACTTCAAAATTAAGATTCATCAAAATGGAACCATTCCATAGAAGTCTATGTTTTAGCAAAGCTGCCCTGGGAGAGTTTAACCCAACCTCAGAGGGGAGGACTGGTCATTGTGGTAAGAGACAACAGCTTGAGGCCAAGAAGTGAGCTGAGCTCAATGCCTGCAAACAGATACTAGTACTGACTTTTTAGTTTACGGCAGATTTTATTTAAGCGGGAAAGAAAAAGGAAAAGGTATTCATAACAGTTCAGCTACTAAAATTAGATAAATATTTAAAACATTTAGTGTAAAATCCAAAGGCTTCCTGGAAAGGCCACATTGTATGAAACTTTCTCATGTGAGCAATACAAAACAGTCCCTTCCTGATGAATATCCCTTCTAGGACTGAGTAGAGAAAGATCTCAGCACAGTCCAAGCTGTTCAGAGAGCAGAGGGGTGACCAAAATGCTCCACACACAGTGCTCTGGTTTTCCCTCCCCAGCCATGCACCTCATCCCATATCTACTCTCATGGACTCAGGAGTAGCTCACAGACCTCATGCTTCTGCCATTTGCATTGAATATGTTTGGTAAGATGAAGTCCACTTGCACATGGAACAGCCAGTTTGGCTAAGGTAGAACTGAGAAACTCATTCTTCACTCTTCTGGCCTATGAGCATATTAGTTCATACATACCTGACACAATTCAGTTACTGTTTGACACTAACATGGATTTAGGACCTCATCTTCATATATTAAAAAAAATTACTTGCATGAGTAAATTAAAGAGAAATGTGAAAAGAAACAGGAATACTTGAAGACTATCACAAGTCCGGAAAGCGAGGACTTAAGTATGCTTCACTTCAATTGCCTCAGTATTAGCAACTCTGAGAAAAAGGAATGTTTGTAATATTGAATGAACCTCTGCAGTGATGTTAGGCCAAATATTATGAAGGAACTACGGGGAAACTGCAGAGTTAATAGAATTGAATTGAAGCAAGGATTTTCAGAAGTGACTTAATCTGAGGCTTGAAAATTGAAAGAACTTTAATCCTTGTTGAGAAACTGCTGGCTCCCTTCACCCAAACATATTTATATAGATATTTAACTGATTTCACTAGTGAACAAGCTAATGTATTCTAGAACAATTTATTTTAAAATGTGAACTGTAAAATTATGCTACAAAGTTTATTAAACTTTCAGGTGTTACATTTTGACATACTCAGATCTTTCCTTTAACAATGACAGAATGCTACACAAAAATACTGCATTTCATCTGGTGCAGGTCTTTATCTTATCTTGACAGATTATTGTTGGTTAAATTGTAGAGCTGACTTAAAGGCAGGACTCTTCAAGGGAGTGAGAAATTAAGGCTTCACCAAATGGTAATAAAGCTATTAAAAATGCAAACAGAAAACAGCTACACTGTACAGGTTAGACAGCTAATCCAAACTAGCAGTTTAAAAAAGCAGAGCAATTACACTTTTATTTAAATGCAAGGAATATGAGCAAGAATAGAATGAGGTGCCTTGTTTAAATGCATTCTTTTGAATATTTATTAGAAATAATACATGTAGTTAAGCCACTTATCTGATTTCAGTGAATAAGTAAAATGAAAAAGATCAATTTTCATAATTATACTAAAGAAGTCTGTCTTTCATAAAAATCTCATTAATAACACCATTATTACTGAAGAAATATCTCAGTATTATTATTGTTATTCTAATTATCAGCAAAATGCTACTGATAATGTTGTCATAAAATGCCTTTTTAGTATCCTATTAAGGAAGATAGACTAAGTAGTGGTTTAAGTTAAATCTAGATACTAAGTGGCATTTAGAAAAAAATATTCTTTGTGTATTTGGATAAAATACATTATGTGTATAATTACATAAATTACATCAGGTTTGAGAAACAAGAGGTATATAGATAATGCTTATGTGCATATGTATTTATATATCTATAGAACTATATAGCCAGCTTGGAAGGAAACACATTGAGACATTCAAGCAGACTAACAAAATGTTGCCTGAGGACAAAAATAGTTTCTTGACAAAATTTTTAACAGACAGTTTCGCTTATTTTTCATCATAATTATTAGAGGGCCTGTCAATCCTTGTTATTTTTCAATACTCATCTGGATTTATTGAATTGCTAAAGATCTGGGGATCTTCTAGATATTAATGTTAGAAAGGGCATATTACCTTGCACAGGAAGGAAATTTTAGCTGCTTATATCCATTTCCAGAATGATTCAAAACTAGGCCAGCGTGGGCTGCAGCACAGAGGAGGGAGCAGGGAGGATTTTTGGAGCTGGAACCTGACAGTTCTTCATTCTTATGGCAGAAAAGGACCTGGGCAGCCAACATGGCTAGAGAAGAAGAGAATTTGCTCCTGCCATGTAATTCTCAATACATGGGCTGGCACCATTTTGAGGATCAGCGAGCATAGAGACCAGAACCTCAGCCAGACAAGCAAGACAGCTGGTTCCCCATCCAAAAAGCTGACTAATAAATAATAGCCACAGTAGCAGCCAAAGTCAATAAAAAGTAGGTATGCAGGCTTCCTTGGGAGGTCCAAGACTGTGAAGAGCTGTCTGAAGCAGGAGGCATCTGGAAGATGAAGACAGAGTTGGAAATGTTGCTCAAGTTGTCATGGGAAGGCAGTCTGCTTTCCTGCTGCCCTCCCTGGGCTCTCACACCTTGTGAAAAGAAATACTCCACTGGCAGTGAAATAACCTTGTAGCCCCTGTTTGTGGAAAGATAATGTAATAATACATATTCAGCTTTATGAAGCAATAGCTTTTTGTTGATTTAGATGGTTCTGGCAATTTCTAGTTCTTAAGTAATAGTGTAAACAAGTTCATTTGACAGTACAAGAAGATGCTGGAGTGTGGGAGGCAATGAAAAGAATAGACTAAAGGACACTTTTCTGACCAGGTCTTGATTATTGGTATACACCTGTCCTTAAATGCACAAAAACATGGAGGGCAGTGATTGGAAGAATGGCTGTTTACCATAGCACTGATTAGGAGATGCCTAGAAGGCATGATTAAGGAGGATCTAAGCAAAAATTCAAGGCTTTTCCAGAAAAGGGTTAGAAAGAAATACATTTCAAAGCAGATCATAGACTGTTTTTCTCTTGACACATGTAACTTTTGTTAATTGGTATCATGTTCTGAAAAAAGCCCTAGCAGGTGAAATTTGTTTGTGTCTACAATTTGACTGCCTTCTCTTGTATTAAAACACTTAGAGAAAATTCATTTATCTGAGTAGAGAGAGACAGGTAACTTTCAGAAACAGCTTCCAGTGTATTGCAACCACTGGATGCAATAGAGATAGTTGTACTTATACCAATGTGTCACAGGTAGCATTTGCCACTATGCATGAGAATTAAAGCAAACAGAAACAGCTTTTATCACAGCAGACTGTCATGATCTGCACTTAGGGTTCAATCTTCCCATCGACTATGTGGGCAAAAATTGACATGCCTCAGAGAGTAGGATTGAATTCTCCACTTGTTTTAGAAAGTGTTCTAAAAATAAAATCAATATAGGGAATTGTAAAAATAACTTTTTTTTTTTTACTTGCTAGGGAGAACTGCATAAATTACAGCTTTATTTTCTTCTACTTGAGAATTATGTAAGTTGTATGAAAAGCTCAAAATAATTTTATACAACCACTGTGCTTTTGCATCTGCGTGTCTTTAGTGATTTCTTTATTCCTCCTTTTTTCTTTCTTTCCCCCTTTCTCTTGTTCTCTCTCCTCCACTCTGTCTCTCCATGACTCAGGCAAGAACACACATGCACACACTCTTCAGTAATAGGGCATATTCTGTAGGCAACCCATAGTTTTCACGCTTGAAAGTGTTCCCATGTCTTCCAGTATGATTTTTCTCAGCTTTTATGTATAACCACCTACCTCTTCAGGACAAATTGATCCAGTTGATCTCTTGGTTGCACACCTGGGGCAGGTTTCACCTACTCAATCTCAGTCTCCTTGCCACTGTTTGGATTTCCTGTGGATACTTTGTAAACAGTAGCTGCTTTTAAGGAGAAAGAATACAAATAAAACAATAATAGCAGTGCATACTCTTCAAGACAAGAACCATCTCCTTTCCTGTAGCACTGTTTCAGTTACTGTAACAAAGCAAATCATAATTAACTAGGGACCCAAAGATTCCTCACATTCCAGCTAAATCCTGCAATTTTCCCGTCCAAAAACCCTCACTAGATTTTCTTAGCAAAACTGCTAAAACCTACATAACAGTGAAGTTTCTGTCCCCAGTCTCCCTGGGAACACAGGCTTCCTGGGGCTGTGTGTGCAGTTAAAGNAGTACCTGGAAGGAAGAAGCAGTGAGCTGGGTGTTGGTCTCTTCTGCCAAGAAACAAGCAATAGGACAAGAGGAAAGGGCCAGGGTTTAGGCTGGATAAGGAAAAAATGTCTTCATGGAAAGGGTTGTCAATCACTGGAACAGGCTGCTCAGGGAAGTGATAGAATCACTGGAGGTGTTGAAAAGATGTGTAAATGTGGCACCTGGGGACACAGCTGAATCGTGGACTTGGCAGTTCTGTGTTAACTGTTGGACTTGATGATCTTGAATATCTCTTCCACCCTAAATGATTCAAGAAGAATAACTTGAAAAAACAAATAGAAAAATACTTGGGATGTATCTATGCATTCAAGTGTTACCTTTTCACATTTTAATGAGCACAAACACAGAAATAATATTTATAGCAAGATTTTCATCCTGTAATGAGCTCAGAAAGTATCATCTCTGTACAAAAGTGCCACAGCTTCCTAAAACTACTTTTATGCATAAAAAATTGAATTTGTCCACTAAGGCATTTTTTAAGAGTTGAAAAAAAAATAGTAAAATTATTTCTAAGTCCAGGAAATTACTGCAAAATGGTATGTGGTCCATCATATCTATCAGTATTACTGCAGATCAATGTGCTTTGGGCCAGATTGTGCCCAGCCACTGAGAATTTCAGGAGAGAAAGAGCAGGCTACAGCAGATTGATAGCATTTTTCTTTCTTAAAGTTATATTTCTGTCCCATCTGACTTCTGTGTCCCTGTTCCCAGGAGAGAAGGTCAGGAAAAAGAAGATTTTGTAAATGATTGGATATTAGGCTAAGACCATAAAAGCTACTTTAGTCAGGGCAGACTCCAAGGAGCAAAACTGGCCATTGGGAATGTGAACTGAGCGCCCCAGATGGACAGTGAGAAGCACTCACTTCAAAGTGTGTCAGGGAGTATTTGACAAACAGCCCAGTGAAAGTTAGAGAGAAACCATGTCCATTAATGCCCACCAAGCAGTCCTTAGATACACCTGTAATCCTTTCTCCACCAGTATTAGCATGAATTAATGCATTGGCTTGTTTTCTTTAATTTCCAAATTGGATGTAACCTTTAAACATCAAACCTTTTATTTGTTCTGTTCTGCATTTCAGGTTCTCCACAACAGCTGCTGCAAATTTCACCATGGCTCCATACATAATTTCTCCTCACACAAAGCTGATGTTGACTTAACATTATGCAGAAAAACACATATAAACCCCATCTCTCCAGGGTCTCCACCCTAATTTCTCTCCTGATACTGGAGGTGTATTATGACTTCTATTTCTATTTGCCACTTTAGGAGAAGGATATGCTTATAATTTATAATAACAATACACATGCTTATGGTTAAAGGATATTTTCTGTCTCCAAGTAGGAAGGCAAATAACCGTTTTCAGTTGTTACTTATTAAATAAAATTGTAGCTAGTAAATGGCCAACTTTAGCCATTTATAAGTCTAACCATTCAGTTAGCATGGCATTCCCATCTAGAAGATATTTACCCTTAAGAAAAATTACAGAAAAAATGGATATATGGGAAGGGAGAGGGGGGACAGAGTGATTCATAGAGTCATGGCTCCTGTGGAGCTATTCTTTGTTTCACAACACAGTCTGTGCTGTAATCCTGTCTGCTCAAAAAGGAATGTAAAAGGATCTGTTATTTCACCCCTCATTTACATGGTGAGAGTGTGTTTTGATCCCCAACTGCTGAACAAAGAAAATACAGTAGCCGATGCTCCTAATGTTTACAGTAACATGCTTTTTCACAAAGAAAGGGGTCAAATTAACTCTGCTAATAGTCCTCACTGCTTTTTGTTTTTGCTGTGACAAACATCAACCCGCCTTGGCTGTGAGATCTGCCCTCATTTGAAGGTCCAAGGCTCTCTTACAGTTTCCCCTTTCCAACCAGTGTTGGAACACTATGAGCTGACCCAGCATTGCATGATTGCTGCCCTTGTGGCATGTCATCTTCATGGCTTGGGGCTCCTCAAACCATTAGAACTTATGGGGGAGCATGGTTCTTTTAGGTGCATAAACTTCACAGAATCACAAAGTGTTTATGGATCTAAGGGATCTCCAGAGACTGGTCCAACATTCCTGCTCAAGCAGAGACACCTAGAGCCAGTTGACCAGGACCATGCCTGGACAACTGATGTATCTCCAAGGACAGAAATTCCACAAACTGTCTGGACAACCTGTGCATGTGCTTGTTCATCCTCAGAGTAAAGTGGTTTTTTAATATATAAAAGGAGCCTCCTGAGTTTCAGGCTGTGCCCATTTCTACTTGTCTTGTCACCACTGAAAAGAGCCTGTCTCTGTCCTGTTTGCACTTTCCATTCAGATATTTTTATACATTGATGTGACCCCTCTGAGCCTTCTTTTTCCCAGGCTGGATAGTCCCAGCTCTCTCAGCCTGTCCTCATATCAGAGGTGCTCCAGCCCCTTAACAATTTTCATGGGCATTCATTGGAATTCCTCCAGTATGTCTGTGTCCTCTTGCACTGGTGCTCTCTCTTGAGAGCCCAGAGCTGGACACAGTCATCCCCTTGTGCTGAGGACAATGCCACAAGTGCTCAGGAGAATGATCATCTCCCCACACCCACTGGAAAGCAATACTTCCTCTCCAGCTGGGCAAACCCACAGCATGCACTAGTACCTGGGGTATATCCCTCCCCGGGTGCAGAACTTTTCACTTCCCCTTGTTGAACTTCATGAGGATTTTGGCAGCTCATATCTTCAGCCTGTCAAGGTCTCTCAGATGGCAGCATGACCATGGAATATCAGTCAATCTTCACAGTTTTGTGTCATCTACAAATTTGCTAAGGGTGTACTCTGCCCTGTCATCCAGATCATTAATGATGATGTTAAACAAGACTGGTTCTCTGGGGTACACTGCTAGTGAAAAGCATCCAACTAGACTTCATGAGACTGACCACCACCCTCTGAGCCTAGCCATTTCATCCAGTTTTGAATCCACCTCACTCTTTGCCCCTCCAACTCATAATTTAACAGTGTCAAAACCCTTTCTGAAGTCCAGGTAGAAAATACCCACTGCTCTCCTCTCATTTTTCCTGACAGTAATTTCAGCATAGAAGGTTACCTAGTGGATCAAATATTATTTCCCTTTGATGAAGCCATGCTGACTACTCCTTGATAACTTTCTTGTCCTTCAGGTGCCTGGAAGTTATTTTCAGGATGGTTCCAGCACCTTCCAAGGGATCTAGGTGAGTCTGAGCAGCTTCTAGTTACCCGAGTCCTTCTTCCCTTCTTGGAGATTGGAGTGGTGTTTGCTTTTCTGCAGCCTTTGGGAAGTTCTCCCAGTTACCATCACTGATCCAAGATCACAGAGAGTAGCCTCACAATTCATAGTAACAGCTGCTGATTCCTCATCACCTGAGTGTGTATCAGGCCCTATGGACTTATGTATGCCTGCTTTGTTTATGGGCCCCAAGATCTGATTCTCTTCCACCAAGGGTACATCTTTCTTGCTCCAATCTTTTTCTCTGGTCTCTTAGACCTGGGATTCTTGAAGGCTGTTCTTGACTGAGGCATGAAGTACCTCATGTTCTGGATAACCAGGTCCTCAGTCTCCTTCAGCAGTGGGCCCACATTTTCATTAGCCTTCCTTTTTTCACCTGTGTGTTTACAGAAGCCCTTCTGTTGCCTTTGCAATCCCTTACCACATTCAGTTCTGGTAAATCTGACTGACTTTTCTGCATGCTGGGCTAACACATTGGGTTTCTGCAGACCAGGGAATAATGTGATGAAGTGTTAAAAGAACATCAAGACCCAGAGGATAGTATTCCTTTTCATCATGTCTAACTGCAGACCTGGAAAAGCATCAGTTGAAGAGTCAGTTGAAGAGAAGGTACTGCTAGTGCTGCTACCCAAACACTGTGGCAGGATTGTCAGCCTGGGTTCAAAACACCATTCAAAACACTCAGACAAGAGCTTTTTGGGATAGATGGGTTGGATATTAAGAGTGTAGGAGCTGTGTTTAAGTCTGTTTAAGTCAGGAAGACTGTGACACTAGACACTATTAGTCTAGTTTTACTCCCATAACATGGTCACCCTGACATCTTTACTGTATCCATGCTAGTTCTTACCCAAATCCCTTCTCCAGTAAGTTACTTGTCTTCCTGTGCAGGGAACTCTTAGTGCAGCTGATAGGCCAGTTTGCTGAAGGACACATGACAAATAAGCCACGTGGCTGTGTCTAATTCTGCCTTGAGCAATCCTGTAAACTCTCCCACATGTCCTTGCACAACTTGGCATCCCCATGCGATCATTTCCCCCTCCCATGTCACACACCACTGATTGTCAGCATCATGCTAGAGAACCCCTCTGCTGTAGGCTCTGACCTGCTTTACATTGAAAAGTCACTTTACACTGAAGTCCACAAAGTGCTGTGGAGAGTAATGTCTCAAAGTCACTGGGTACCAGCAGACACCTGGATTAGGCTAGGGCAGACAGCATTGTCCTAGGACAGGGGAGTCTCCAGCCAGCCTCACATTTGACAAGGGTCCCAGGATCTCTCACCAGTTCCCTCCCCAGAAGGTTGGATATAGCAGAAAATACAGACTCTGAGTCTGTGCATTTTAGTTTATACAGTTATTCTAATTGGCAATAAATATAACTGGAGGAAGAAGAATGAAAATAAAACATTACCAAAGAAAACTCACACATTGTCCTGTAGGTATTCAAGGGGCAAGCTGCCTACTGTGGAGCAGTGTGATTGATGGCACCTGGCTCTGACAAGGAGACAAGAGCCCACCCAGCTGGGTGCTGTGGGAGATCCCTGTGAATTCAGTGGAGGGAGGAGAGCTGATCACCAAAGACTGCATGCTGCAAAGGTAGCTGCCCAGAGATGCCACAGGAGAAAGGATTTGCCTGAGCTCCTCAACACTTCTGCAGGCAATCACTTCTGCGGCTTCAACTTCATGGTTAGGCTCTCTTTGAAGAGCACATTTTCCTGGCAAAAATTATTTTGTTCACTTTTGAGAGAGAAGGAGACATTCTGTCGTGGAACTAGGTGGCATTTAGATTACTTTGAATGCATTTAGATCATGAAGTAGCTCAGGCAAGAGGTTAGTCACCAAAGTTTCCAGACTCAGGATTTTTAAAGGTTTTTAAAAGTTAACTCTGTATACTGTCTTGGTGGATGACATTCCTCAAGCCACCAAGCAATCACAAGGGATATCTTTGTTTTAAACTCAGAAACAATCAGTTTAACCAATCAAACACAGCTCTGGTCTCCAGTGACTAGCCTAATGTTTCAGACAATGTTTTGGGGTGTCCAAGGCTATTTTTTCCCTATTCCTCAGTAACTGTCCAAAACAGTCTACTTCACTGTTCATCCTCAGTTCATTTTCCTAGATGTATGTCTCCTACTAGTGGTGTTCTCCCTCAGGAAGAGACACTTTAGAATTGTCTTCCGTGCATAAATTACTTCTCCCCTGTTTAGCTGAACTGGTCTCCACTAGATTCCTTTAACTGCTCAACAAATCCTACAGTTTACATAAGGATATTTTATCATTGTTTACATAAAGAAACTTTCCTCTTTCTCTGACCATTCCTCCCTCAGACAAC
This sequence comes from Alaudala cheleensis, assembly GCA_013398995.1. Lineage (NCBI taxonomy): Eukaryota > Metazoa > Chordata > Aves > Passeriformes > Alaudidae > Alaudala > Alaudala cheleensis. The sequence goes on from VWYE01028553.1 coordinate 110,504, forward strand.
TCATCTAAAGCCTTCATATCTGGGCAGCAGAGGAAGACAAAGCTGTGCCAGCAGTACCTGCAAGAGGACCATGTGCCTCTCCTGGTGTCCTTCTGAATTTACAGCTGCTTCTTGTTCACCTGTCAATACCACAGCAGAAGAAGAGCCCTGTGGTCACAGCTGGAACTATGATGGAGAGGCTTTTGCATGGACCTAGCTGTGTCCTTCCCATATCAAAAGATACAGAGGGAGCCATAGTGTGTGACAAATGTTTGTGGCAATCTCAAGAGTGCAGCCAGCATCAGCCTTCTGAGGGTGCAGGTACTTACAAAATAGGGTGAATTTTGCTGTGGTCCCCACAATATCTTTTTCCTTCCTTGGTATGGGATTCCATGCAGTTGTTCCTGTTGCCTGTCCATAAATTGCAGACTGGACCAAATGTAACTCAGTTTGTGTACATATCACTACATGGTTTTAAATTACTACAGAGCTGTAGTGAGGGAGTGCAGCAAGGAACAGGACCACTGAGCCAAGATCCTACTGAACACCAAACAAAGACTTGGTAGCTCTGCATTTATGCAAAAGTGACAAAACTGTGTGGGCATCTTCTTCATAACTGTGAATTCCCTCAGAACCTCTCCCAAAAGGCCTGAGAAGCAATGATCTGGTCATGTCATTCAGAAGGGGGATTTACATGAATGTGTCACATGTAATTGCTTGCATTAGTAGATACCATTGGCATGTGTTTATATAATTATATTTTATACTTTTTATTATATAATTTATAACATTTATTAATAATTTAATGACTCAAAAATGTGAAAGATGTGCCAGAAAAAGCCCAAAGAAATTACAGTATGTTCAGTATGTTCCTTTCCCAGAATAGCACGAAGACTGAATTGAAGGCGAAAAGGAGCATTGGGACCATGGATCTAAGAAGAAACTCATATAATGAGCCCCATCAATGAGACACTGACAACTTCCTCAGCTGTCCCTCCTTATGTGTTCTTCTTCAAATGCAGGAGAATTAGTAAAAAACCCAAATACATAGAAATTCTGGGAAATAATATTCCTGACATAAAGTCTAATCTTGGAGACTGAATATAAGCACTTTTGAAGAAGAAAAATATAATAAATATTGGATCTGATGAGAGCAGAAAAGGAAGGAGACAACCAAGGAAACAGGTGAAAGGAAACCTAGTGATTGGCAACAGATTTATATTTTGATAGTTTCCAGTGTTACAACACTCAGTTTTGTTCTCACTGGCAATACCTCAGCCATCTTCACCAAAGGAAAAAAAAAATAAAAGGGGAGGGGGGAGAGCACATCTAAGGAAAAAACATTGTCTGATGATCATTCAGACCAACCTTATCAGGGAGGTGACAGCCAAATGATGCTGATCCTCAAAGACAAAGAGAAAAATCATTGAATTCATAGGTTACAGACATGGGTCAAGACATGTGGACTGAAGAATGGGTCAGATGGGTGAAGCAACTGTGAGAGAGGAGTTTCAGAAACCAGAAAATATATAACTATCAGAGGAACAGACATGTAATAAATGAAGAGAAAACATCATAGTATGGAATATAATACCACCTTGTTGGAAAGGACTATTTTAGTCTCTGAAAACACATATAAATGGAATAATAAGAAATATGGCAGTGTTTGTTGAAAATATGACCCATTAAAAGGTGAATCAGGTGAAGAGACAAAGCCACATTTCTAGGGAGCCTCAGTGTATGGCAGAGACACAGAGATGCTTGTACAGCCCAGTAAAACTGACTGATGGACTATAATAGAGACTGCTAGGGAGTGAGGGGTACTTAGCAGAAAAAGGTGTCAGCATTCTGTCATGCAGCAGATATCAGGAGAACTGCAGACATCAGACATCAGAATACATTTTAAGATAACAGAAAAAGCAGTGATTATGCAGGTTATATTAAAGAACAGAGATAGCAGAAAGTTCTGAACTGTTTTGTTCTTTCTGTACTTGTGAACAGAGCATAGAAGCATTGGAGAATTAGACTTTTTTTGTAGTGCTAGTGAATGAAAATGAGCATTAAATTTGTCCTAAGCTTGTGACTTCACATCACAGACTCCCAGGAACAGCATATCAGAAAAATTATTTGTTATTCCTGCTGACTTTCAAAGAACTCTTCTATATTTCCAATAGAATTGAAGGCCCAGGAATCTCAAAGCTTGAGCTAGGTAGGCTTGTCCTTGCCTACAAAGAAAAAGAGATTCTATTTCCCAGTGGGCAAGCAGAAATTAATTAATAATTCCAACCCCTTATTTATTAGTTCCACTCACCAGTAATGGACAAGAAACAAATCTGTGTGACTTGGGGGACTGGTTACTGTGGGAGAGCATTATGCATGAATAGTGAAGGCACAGATCCAACATGCAGTGGGCTGAAACTGGCTGAAATATGTTCCCAGCAAGTATTTCTTGAATACTTATAAGTAACAACAAAATACAAAAACCCCTAAACTGTTCCAATTGGTTTGTTAACAATAATAGCCCATCATTTGGTGAACATACTGTTTGCCATCAGCTCCTGGTTGATGTCCATCCCTCCTGCTGATGGAAGAGACCTCTGGCTGAGTGGACAGATGTTTTTTTCTGCTAAATCTGACAACACTTGGGTCCATGCTCCTTGACCAGAGGAACTAATTAAGTAGTAAAATCAGCTCTTTGTAAGACCAGAAGAAAGAAAGGGTAGAACCACTGAAGAACATGAGACACTGATTAACTCACAAGTATTTCCTGTATAATGCAAATAATTAATGTTTCATGGTCTCAGAGACTAATAAACCAGAACCATAAATATAACAACAATATCACCAATCACATATGAATCCTACTGGATCTTTTTTCTTTCTTCAGTAATTGTTCAATCTTTAAGAATAATTTCTTTAACTTCTTATTTACTAATCTTTCATTTTTTTTATTCTATATGTTACAGCTGAACTTAACTGGCAGGTTCTTTGTAACATGGGTAATGATGAAAAAAAGAAATTAAAAAAAGAAAATAGCTCTCCTCAAGTACTGAAATGTGGAAAATTTGCCAGAATTAGCCCAAATGCACACTACAATCAGCCTAATATTAAACGAACACTTGCTGTATCTTTCCTCTGCTGTTAAACTACTAATTGATGTGCTACTGATGAATAAAAGGGCTGCCATTTCAGCCATGAACTCACTTCACTGCTGCGGTTTACTGAGAGCCCCAAGCTGCTGAGCTCATTACAGATCCCTTCACTGAACTGGCTTTACAGGCAATTTTGTGAAGGGGCAGCATCAGAGCTAGCCCACTGATTGGGACTCCATCGGCTCAGCGGGGCTCCAGGAGTTCAGGGGAGAGAGCACAGCACTGAGATAAAAATATGTCTTTGCCTCTGTAGTGCCAGGAAGATTGCCTGGCTGCGGTAATTGGGAGGGACCTGGAGATCTGGGTGGTATTTTAGGCTAATCTCGAGGTGGGACCTCTGCAGCATGTATGTGGCTCTGAATATAATCTCCTTCGGCAGCGTCATTTACACCATTGCAGGCATTTAAAATCAGCACCATTCTTGATTGACTCGTGGCTGTCGCTGCACCTTAGACTCATCTTGCAGGAGTGAGTGGGGGATGAGGGGAAAGTGAAATGGCTGTGCACTGAACACAGTGAAATTCTAATGTGATGTTGAAGTTATAAAACGGGACAAATTTCCCAGGCAGGACCAGGGCTTAATAGGACTGCTTAGATATATAGTCCTCTCTCAGAAACTGTCTGTAGAGTTGCACAACAGAGAGGGTTTTCTTAAAACCCCCTCTTGTTGAGATTTATTTTTCAGTTCTGTCCTCCTTCTATCTGTAATCTTATTTTTAATTCTCTGAACAGCCTAGCCCTGATATCAGCTATCTCACCTGTCAAAACTCCAACATTTGAAAGCCAGGGTGGTCAGAGGAATCTGTTATTTCTGCTCATCCTTCATGGATTTGGTAAGGCAGAAGGAAAGAGAGGAGAGAGAAAAACAGGAGAAGTGTAAGAAACAGTGGCTGACTGAAAGCATGCATAAAATCAACAGAAGCTGAAGCAAAAAGTCTGACAGAAAAAGCTATAAGAAAAATTCAATCATGAGAAATATTGAGCAACTAAGCATTTTTGATTAACTGGACTACTTTGTTTGCTTGCTGCTTGCTTGCTTTAACAGATATACAGATTTACAGGGAACTGCTTGTTTTGCTAGTAAAATGAATTTCAGCAAAACAGAATATCCAATTTTTTTTTATTAAACAACTTCATAAATACAAGCATATTTAGGTGAGAAATGCCAATTGCTCTTTCATTGCATGAAATATCTGTGCCATCAACCAGTCCACCAGCTGTCAATCACAGGCTGAAATACCTAAAGTAAGTTTTGTAAGTCTCTGTACATGTTACTGCAACATTTTAATTAAACAGTTGCAGTGGAGATTTTGCAGCATGTATGAACTATAACAGTATAATTACTCAAAGAAAATGCAAAGTTGATTAATTTTAATGTGTTATTTTTACCCCCAAGCAAAGAGCTTTACAAACTTTAGCATATCATTTCTTTGCACAACATCAGTCCTCCAACCATGCTGCTCAGTGATCCTAACATTGGAATAAACTTCCAGTGGACAACCTTCTGGGCAGCCTTCCAAGAGAAAGAAGAAGAACAGTGCCCTCACCCAAAGCAAGATGGAAAATTTCAGGATATTAAAGCACACTTGCAAAAAAACAAAAGAAGATTTCTAGATTTTGAAATGGCACCTCTTTTCAGGCCACTACATCTCTATTTAGAAACCACAATGAAGAGGTTGATGTCAGTAAGTGATGAAGGTACAAATACCTTTTATTTTCCCAGTAAGGCCCTGTACCTAAAGCTCTAGTCCTGAAGTAACAGGCAGTATGTAATTTTTTGGTTTTTTACAGTTGTTGCTAGTTATTTCTATTTCTTTATGACTAATATAATTCTAATAAGAACTTGTCACAAGCCACTGCTCTGGGTTGAAAATGGTTTTAATTCTGCACAGCTGCTTGAGAACATCTGGCTATGAACCTAGGGGATGTTAGAAAGATTTCAGAGGAGAACAAGCAGCATGGTTAAAAGACTGGAAAGCATAATTAGCAGAGTATGTAGAAGAAAGGGAAGGTATTCAGTCTAGATAAATGATATTAAAGTCCATGTTAGAGGATTACTTGGCCATGTAGTGTCTGTATGGGGGCAAAAGGATGGCTGTAGAGGACTCATAAGTCTATGAGGAAAAGATATTCATGTTACACTGCAGCTGGAAGTTCCAGCTAGAAAGTATTTTCCTTAAAGAAAGGTCAAAATGGTCAATGGTGATGGCAATTAACTACTGAAATTATCTACTGAAAGTTGTGGTGAGTTTTTCATCCTTGAAAATTCTCCAAATAAAATATGTTTCTAAAGTATACTTCATTTTAACTGCAGGCTTTTGATTTGAAAGCAGAATTAATTCAGGAAAGATCAGAGGTATTCATAGACCTAACACGTATAATATTTGCTATGTGAATAAAATGTAATGCAAACCACAGCAGAGGGCCAATCATTCCATTTTACTGTTTGATTAAATTCTATCCAGAGAGCCGTTGGTAACATTTTGTCCAAGGTTTTGCGCAAAACTGTCACTGATGCGGAGCAAGAAAAGGGAATTGCAGGTACATCCTGATTTCAGATCTACAGAAAAGAGTATAATTGACTTCAGTGGGAGTGGGTCCAAAGTCTTACTGAGGATTTGAAAAACAGAAACATTTTTTTTTCCTAGCCTCATGTGTAAGTGGGTAAAGGTTTAGAATATTTATAAAGGCTTAGAATCCTTCTAATTACCATGGGGTCTATTGTGTCAGGCAGATAATTTTTCTGTGGTCTTTCAGGTAGAAAGTTAGGGATAAACTTGGGTATTTCAGAAGAGATTCAGCCCTATCATCAAAGCTAAAATTTGTTTTGTCTGTAGGAAATTATTTCGTTTAACTATATTAAAAGTTTGAAAAATTAGTCCTTGAATTTACTTTTATATGTTAAAAATAATGTTGGATATGGAAATCTTGTCATTGCTTTTATCCAATGAGACAGAGAATGTACTTCTGCTTCCATTTTTGCTTCCCTGATCATATAGGGTAATCCAATAACTTAAAATTTTGAGTGTTATGTACTTTTGATAGAATGTGGTTCTGAAATCTGAGTTTTTAATGGACTCAAATTTCTGGGCCTGTAAAAGCCCAGAAGATAAGGGACCAATGTGTTTGTCTCAAGCACTGATGGCTGGATAGCCATAGAGCCAACCAAGGATTGGTCTGTCAGAAGGAAAAGGGTGTGGCTGGAGAATTAGCCATATGAAGGTGAGGCAGCACTTTTCTTGGACAAATACCCTTGTTCTGACTCCAGGAGAAAAGCACAACAAGCAAGGTCAAGAATGAGGTCGAGAAGCAGGCATGGCATGTTGACCTAAGACCAATCCAGCAGGGGAGGACCAAGGCCACAAAAGACCCCAAAGCCCTCTTACCCATTTCCAGAAAGGTCTAGCAGAATGAAATGCCCATGATAACTAATTTGTGTAGAAAGAGAGAAATCTAGCTCCAGACTGAGAAAACTTGTCTGTAAAAGGTGGCCCTGTTAAGCCCAGGCAGCATCCCCTTAGGACCCTGGGCAACCCATCAGCTGGATCAGCACTGGAGCCAGGACTTGTGATCTTTCTTTTTTGCCTTTCTTCCCTTCTTTCTCTCCCCCTCGCTCTCTGTTTAATCCTCCTCTCTTCTCTTTGACCCTACCCCTTATTCAAAATGCACCACTGTGTGTTTATGCAGTAGGATAAGGGACTTAAGTATTGATTTCCAGGCCATGTGTATAATTTACTAATAAAATTTTGCAGACCATCTGACTTTTGTACTTTGTTTTTGACCACAGGCATCTATGAATCCTGGGCCCTCCCCTCCCTTTTAAGTTGGGGTGCCACAGGGCTCTGTAAACATATATTTTCTATATGTGAAATTAAAGAAAGGGGTAACAACATATTTTAAAGAAAAATCTCACAAGCTTTTAGATTCTATTGAAAGTGTAAACTCTCCTTTTACTGACAAACTCTGAATTTTTTAGATTTCACAGTGTCAGCTTCTCCTAGTACAGTGAGACAAACTGCATTCATACAGAGAATGACCTGATGAATTCTCTTTAAAGTCATGCTGAAGTGAAATCTGGACAATAAATTCCAAAGATGCCTAGTATATAGTGGTAGAAAATAGCATCTTGAATGCATTAGCACATACAAAGCTTGCTTTTTAAAACTGGTTCATTGTCTGCTTATGGGATCATGATGAGTTCTAGATGCAAGAGGCATCTTTTATTAATGCTTTCTAGTACAACACAAAATATAAAACCCATGTAAGTCTGTTTTGCCACTGGATCCTGCATTTTTCACCCATCTGAAACTCTCATAATGTGTGGAATGCACAAGAAAGATTGGAAGGAGCCATAATATTAAGTGACTGCAGTTCATCTGCTCTGGTAAAGGCAAGGCCTGCACATAAAGTTCCCACTCCTGTGAGTTATGGGTCATTTGCTCATTAACAAAGTGGCTAATCCAGTAGTGAAGAGGATGTCTACTGAAAATAAATTACATTATACTACTGACTGCTGTGATGGATTCTTTATGTGCTCTTTGTTATCGTTCAGAGGAGCCCTTTTACCCAACCCTTGGTGTTGCTGCCATGTTATAAGGAATTTTATCAGAGCAAACAGGAGTCTTCATGAGGCAAGAAACAATAGAACAAGCAGGAAATAAATAATAACCAGATAACCAGGAAACAGCACTAACACAATAGATGTTCAGTCATTAGTTTAAACTGTCGCATTTGTCCTGAAATGATCAGAACAACCACAGTGGAGCTGCAATAGTGAAGTTTATGATAAGTCCAGGCTCATGCATTTAGAAGGCCACTTCAGGAGAGTTAGAGGAATAAATGAGAATATTAAGGGCTAAAGCTGATGTTGAAAGTAGGTGAGCTGGGAAACATTTCGGAGCATTTTAATTCTGTAACATTTTAGAAGCACTTACCACTGAAAAGAAACATTGTTTCACTTACCCAACACAACATTTCTGATGACCTAATGCTAAAAGGGTAAACTAGATGGGATGTTTAATCACTATGGGGTTTCTTTCCCCACAGGTTATCTTCCCAGATGGAATTTAATGAGGCAAGCCTTTTCAGCCATTTCAGTCCATGTAAGTGGGAAAAGATGGTTTCAACACATTGAAAGATCTTTCTGCCACTGTCTGATCACTGATAAAATTTTATAGATTATGGATCATTTAACCCAGCTATGTTGATCCTGGATATTCAGATTCACAATATTTATGCAAACACTGTAAACTCTGAAAACTAGGGTCATTTATGACAAGATTTTTTTATCATTTAAACTGTTCAGTTCATATAGGATGAAGAAAAATTATGAGTAGGTTCAAGTTTGCTTTACTGCTTATTGATGCTTACCAACACAAAAGAATTCTGCATTGTATTTGTGGCATTCTAACTGTTTCTTCCACTTTGATTTGTCTTTTGTACTTCTTTTGCTGGAGAGCCTTAAAAGGAACTCTACCAGTCTGTAAGTAAAACAGCCTCTAACAGTGAGCAGCAAAGTTCTAGATGCTTTGCTTTGCAGCTCTCAGAGTCAAAGCTAAGTTTAATAGGAGCTAATGTGAGTCATCACCAAAAAAAAAAAATCATCTTTTTTTTCCCCCTGTACATGCTGCAGTACAAAACAGAGAGAGATCTGAGTTTTCAGTTGTGGTTGTTTATGACCCTCTGTGGTAAAACTTGCTGAATTTCTATTTATGTGCTTAACAATTGGAACAAGCTCCATATATTACTGCATAAAAAGTCCTCCTTCGTCACTTTCTTCCAAGTTACACAGAAGCCTTGATCACTGAAGGTATGGGATTGCTTTCCTGACATTTATTGAATAACTATTATTTAAATTATTTTGCTTGTTTCGATGAAATCGTCATACATTGTATTTTACAATAGATTCCTTTTTCACCTGTTATTTACATAACAATTTCAATGCTGTGTTGCTAGAAATAAGGCAATGAATGCAGCCATGTAAAACTGAGATTCGCCAAAAAAATTAAAAAATAGTGGAAATATAGTAGAAAATGCATATTTTTGTGTTGCTATCAAATTGCATTTATTTGTAAGAAATATTTAAAATTAAAAGTAGTGCCATAAAAAGTAACATTAAGCATCTCTGTTCAAGCATTTCTAATTATTTCCAAGTTAATCTGGTTTTACAGGAAAAGAAAGACGTAGCAAAAATAACCATTTTCACCCTAGTGGCAAGAGGCACAGTGGTGTAAAAGGCCTTGAACTGCAGCCCACCAGAAGTCATTATACAGTGACGTCACTCAGGATTGGATCAGGGCTTGAGCAAAAGATATTTTGAATTTTAAACAGATGTGAGACTAGAAATAAGTTCAATATAGTTCAATGATACTGTATCAATTGCACTGAAATGTGCTTCTCCATTTTAGTAGGATCAGAGACCAATTCCATCAGTCTGCATCACTACCTGTAAAACAAGTTGCTTTTCCAAAGAAATCTGAGTAGCTGACAATTTGCTCCCCAAAACTATTTCCTTTCACATTTTCATCAAAGCTATAATTCCATTTAGAAAAAGAAAATAAATACCCCAAACAATAATATTTTTAGTATATTTAGTAGTATTTTTATAGTTCAGAATTCTATTTTGAAAAATGAAGTAAGAAAAACACAATGTTATATATGCAAATAAAATTAAAATACCTGAAGGTTTGCTTTTCCATGGTGTAGACATTACACAATAACTGATAGGAACTTAAATTTCATCATTATCATGCATTTGTAGAGTTTCTTCAAAAGTTACATTGATAGTTAATTTGAGATTTCTGACTTAGATCACAATACAGTAATTATCCAAAGTTAAAATTAAAGTAAAATTTGAAAGAAAATGAATCAAGTAATACAATACATAGTGTAGTACTTTTTCCATGGGCAACTCAACTAATAATCTTGCAGTGCATGAATTATCAGGGAAGAAATATGCTTTGATTGTACAACTTTGTTACAAAACTGTCTTTGAATTAAGGTGGCAATGCAATAGATGCTAGCTTCACTGAAAATAGTATATGTGGGGGTTTATATCTACTTTGAAGATGTTTTTTGCATCATTTTTTATTGTGGCAATGAAAACAGCAAAGCTTTTGAGGACTGCAGGATGTCTCATAGTTCTCTACTGCTTTGGAGGAGTGTGATTAGTTATACATCACTCACACATGTCTTACAGTAAAATAATTCTTTGAAAGGCTAGAACAAATCCTGAATAAAGAGTTAGTGCAAACATTTTAAAGTAATTCTGTTCCTTATCTGAGCAGGAGGTGAAATGAAGCAGAAGGAGGAAGAGTCTGTATTTCAGCAGAAAGGGGTTCTTGTCTCTTCCTGGTATCTCTGCTCTCCAGTAATTTTTAATCCCATAACTGGGAGTTCTGACCATTTTTCATGATGGAGAATTGCTTGGCTATCTTTTCCACATAATTTTAAACAGAAACTGAAAGAATAAGAAAAACAAGAGAAAACAAAACCTAAGCCCTGTATGCTCCAGTTGCTGAATATATGGTTTTCTCCCCCCAATATGTGTGTGTGCCAGATGGCACTACACTGGGCTGGATGATAATAAACATGAAAAATACAGTCAGTGCACGAGCAGAGATATCTGTGGCTGAATGTACTAGGACTAGGGCTGGTAGAGGGATGGAGCAGAAAGTTCAGCTTCACAAGGGGGGAGCTGATCTTGTTGCCAATTAGTCCCCCAACACCTAAGTCGGGCCACTGGGAAAGGAGGTTGCCCCTGCTTATCTGAGCACCCTGCCTGAAGGGCAGCTCTGGGGCCATTTCCCTCCCAGTAGAGCCAAGGTCATTAACCTGGGGTGATGGGAACTGGTTTGGTTCCCTGAAGGGACAAAAAGCCTGAGCGGAGGTGGCAAGCCCACCTTTGGGTTCTCATCCCTGGCGTGTGAGGCTGCTGAGAAGGGGTAAGGTCCAGCTGGCAGCACAAGCTTAGAATTGAGCTCTTGTAGGAGAGGGACATGTCTGGGTCGAGAGTTAACATGACCTTGTGGGCCTGTGTTTCCCATCCTCAGTCTGCACCCTGAGGACGTCATCCATCTCACCGTCAGCTGGGAATTGTAGTGGCCACAAGGAGTCTCTCACCTCTATCATAGCCCCATGGCAACACCTACATGGGAGACATGACAAGAAACTGCTCCTCTTTGGAGTTCCTACTTCACAACATCTTTCTGGAAGTGCTTCAGCAGAGAGGTAGATGAAGATACACTCACACTAACAGGATGTTTGGACCCTGGCCGTATGCATTGCTGTTGTCCTCTGTGTAGGCACTGGCTGGACACCTTTGTTTTTCTTCTGGTTTTCTGCATACAAACAGTAAGTGACTTACCCAGACCTGATACATGTCCGACACTTCCTAGAAGATAGATTTTGGGGGATCCATTTATCTAAGAGGTAAAGTTTTGAGGTGCTGAATGAACAAATACCTGGCAGAGAAGGGTGCTTACAGTGCATATCATCTCTACTGAAATATTTGTGTGAGGCACGTAGCAGTCTGAGTTCTTGCATTACTCATTTGACCACAGGGCTGATGTAATTGAAAACAGGCTTTCTTTTAATATAGTAGTTGTCCTTGGAAAACTCTTTCCAAGGTGAGGGGAAAGATCTTTCAGCCAGAAGATGAAACAGTACCTATGCATTAATTTGTTTTCCCCATTCACTTCTATCTCCCTTTGGTTTTCTTTGTTACTCTCATCTTTTCCTTCTTGTCCACCACTGTGTTTTGAAAGGAGCAGCCTTAATTTTGGGAAGCCAATCAAATCACAGTGAAATATTTAGTTTTAAATAATTCCATCCTCTGTTTCCTTTGTAGTTTATGTGATGTTGTTACAGAATGCATTAACCAAGCTAAACATAGAGAGCCAGTTTAAGGGGTAGGAAAGAAGCACTTTTTATTCTTGGTCCTGCAAAGAATGCATTTAAGAGTTTCTTAACTCAGCTCTCAGTCAGATGAAACTTTCTTCTCTGCTCCTGCATGGACACTAAACAGTCTGCACTGAAGGGTGACCACTCTCATCTGTGACTGCTGTGTCCATGTTGTAGACAGTGCCAGAGGCTGGGCAGTGTCCATCTCTGTAGGCTCACTGGAATAAGACTGTCCTTGGAAGCGAAGCTTTGGATTCACAAACTCCTGCCAGATAAGAGATTGGGAAGAGGAAACACAACCCTCGGCATTTTTATATATCGATGGCACAGACCTTTGCTCCTTGAGCACAGGCTCCTGACATGAGGATGGAAGAGAGGGGAGTTTCCTCTGCTCACCACATGGTGATCACACATGTCACCTACAGACAAAAGAAAATGAAAAGGAACAATAAGTGAAACACGGGCAATGATTTAGTCTCTTGAAAATGCACATTAATCATCTGACAGCCCTCAGCTTCACTGAACTGAAAGTTCGTTTCTCATGGCAGAACTAACTTTGGGACCAGTGCCGGGAGGCGAAGCTGCAGCAGGGCTGGCAGCAATATTCAGGAGCAGCAACTGCATGAGTGTATTGAGAAAGAGTATTCACAAAAACTCCTAACGGACCCATAAATACCCAGCTTAGTTGCTGGTTTAATCACTCTCAAAGACATTGTCTGACTCTTTTAAAGCAGCGCGTATCTGAAGTTTTGGGAGCGATTGTCAATAAATACTTCAGTGCCTGCTCACAGCGACGTTTCCCCGGCGTTAGCTCATTAGAGTGCCTGAAAGAGACCGACAGAAAATAAGTTAAATGTAACTTAAATCATCATCCGATTCGACGCTAAAAACAACACGAAAGGCGAGGCGTTCACCAAAAGGTTGCAAAAGGAGTCAGCTGCACCGCAGTTAGGAGTGGAGGGAGCGGGATTGCAGGATATGAGCGGGCAGTGTGGCTGGGATCCCCGTCCCCAGTTGTGGTGGTACTTTTTTTCCTTTTTTTTTTTCNAAAGATGTCACGGCAAAGTGAAATCTTTGTGGAGGGCTGATCATGCATTCAGACTGTAGAGTTTTCAAAATGTGATGTTTTGCAATGATGACATTAGAGTAGCAACCAAGGTCCGAGACAGCAACGCCTGCTGCAGCTGGGCTTCGCTTTGAAATGCCCAAGACAATGGGGGCCACTGTTCCTCATCGCTTCGCCTTTCCATTCCATTTGCATAGTCTGTTCTGCCTGATTGACCAGCTTGGGCTGTCCAAGGGACCAGCATTGTTCACAGATCACTTCAAGATGGCACAGATGACAAGATTCAGGTGAGAGATGAAGTGGGATGATTCTCAAATGCCATAAGAAAAAGCTACCCTGGGAACTTTTGGCTCAAGTGAAATAATTCGAGAATTTAGGCAGTTAATTTTTTTTTTTTCAAGAAACCGATCATATTTGGAAATGCGCTGCCATGACATACAAATAAGTAATAGGAGGTTTGTGTGTTTCGTTGAGGTGTTTTGTTTGTGTTCGGTTGTGTTGGGGGGAATTTTTTTTTCTGTTTTGTTTCTTTGGTCGGGCTTATTTATTTTTACTTTTCCATCCCAGACCTCAGCTTCCTCAGGCTAGGACGCGAATCGTGCCACTGGAAACTTTCGTGAAAAAAAGTTTGCTTACTAAAAAAACCCAAAAAACCCCAACCAAACAAACAAACAAAACCCCCCAAAAAAACCACAACAAACAAACAAAAAACCCCACAACAAACAAACAAACAAACAAAAAGTCTTAAGTCGAATATAAATAAAGCTCATCATAGAGGCGAGTTTTAAATTTTTTGGTGCCTGCTCCGTCACTGAACGCCAGGATTACTCAGTTAACGTTCGCAGAGCGCTTTCGACGTGGAAAGCCCTCCTGCAAAGGCGCGGCGCGCAGAGCGCTGCCAGGCAGCCCAGCGGCGGCCGGGAGGGACCGCGCTGGCCTCAGCCCGGGCTCCGGGCGGGCAGCGAGGGGAGGCTGAAGGACGCCTGGCTCTTCACGAAGAAGTTGCAAAGTCTCTGCTGGCACGGATTCACGACTGAAATGTCATGGTTTGGGATGCTTTTTATCTCTTTTCTTCCACTCCCCCTCCCCCCCCAGGTACTCAAGTAAACACACACACACGGTAGCGCCCCTAAAATGAGTTTAATTTAACACCAATGTTTTGACTTCATCTCAAAAAGACAAAATCTTTGTCGTAAAAGTATGTTCTCCCTGGAGGGTTTCCAGCACAATTTGCTATAATTTCTTTACACCTAACGGAAGTGATGGGATCTGAGCAGTAAAACACTTCCCACAGTAGTTTCGCTCTCTCACACTCTCTGTTACCCTCCTGGGGTTCAGCTCGCTCTCTAGTATAAATATTGCCAATAATTGGGCTAATACGGTGATCCTCGGAAGGCAGCAGAACTCCCTTCTCCTCATATACCAGACCTAAAGCCTTGCGACTCCTGCTTAATCTCTGGGTGTATTTTCTCCTAGCTGCTCGTCTTTCTCCTGCAGAGACTAATACACTTAATTACACGATTTACAAGAATTGCCAACAAGGTCCCAAGGGCAGCTAAAGACCGATCGCCGCCCGACGAACGGGTAAGGTGTCTCTGTCTGCCGCACGGGCACCTCGAAGGGAAGGCGCCTTCAGCAGGACTCGGCTCCTCAAAATTATCCAAAATTTCAAGCACTTCTTCAGTGTTTCACACACCCCCCCCCTTTCATGTTGTGTTCCGGTCCCAGGCTGGTTTGAGGGGTGCCGTAGTCCCCATACCCCCTCCTCCCGAGAAGGCGGCTAAAAGCTGCAAAGGAAACTTAAGTGGCTCTGGAGTTTGTTTAATTTCCCTCCAGTGTTTACTGATAATTCGAGAGACGCTTATCTCGGGGAATATAACGATTAATACAACCGCAGGTTTCCAGATAAGTGATTGTGATGGAGATTGTTGGCGAGAAAATAGACAATTATCCGCTGTTAGCTTTACATAAAGATCGCATTAACTTGAATTAGTTATCAGACAAAAGAACATCAGAAAGCTGCACCTTTCTGCCAAGGCAACCGCTTGCAGGCGGTGTGCTCCGCACAAGCAAACGCACCGCTGCCTCCCCAGCATCTCACAAGCATGAAAGGGGCGGCGGGCTCGGGGCCCGGGGGGGCCCGCGGCACCGACACGCCGCGCTCCTGCGGAGGCACGGCCGCTGCAGGAGCGGGGAGGGCGAGCCCCGGGGCCGGGGGATCGCTTTAATATCAGCTGCCCGGCCGGGCCGCTTTCATTTCCATAGGGCGAAATTAACATGGACGTGGGGCAGGCGCTGGGGCGGGGGCAATGCGCCCGGGGAAGAAGCGGCGTGGCTGATCGCCAAGGAAACCTCACTGAAAGGAAAGGGTAGAGCATGTGGCTATTAAAACCCCGACACAATAATAACATTAAGGGGAAAAAAAAAATAAAACCATAATGATAACTTGGAGGCAGCTCGCTATTTGCATATGAAACCAGCGGCCAGAAGCGCGGCAGTCCCCTTGCCGCATTATGTGCTCGGTGGTCCGAGGTCGTTCCCCCCCCAGCAAGACTGAAAAGCCTTTTGATTATTTCTGCTCTCCCTAGGAAAGTCTGATTCCTCCGTAATTGATAGCGGGGAAGGGCCGTAATTAATTTTTCAGGGAAGTAAAGTGCAGCTTCTTCTCTCGGCTGGAGGGGAAGGGCTGAGAGCGAGGGAAGGGGGCGAGGGAGCGGAGGCGAGAGGAACTCCTTCCGAGAACCCCTAATTAAAAGTAATCACGCTTCACCCTCTCCGGCACCAAGACCCCCCTCGACTCCTTGCCACCCCCTCGCTCGCCGGGGAGGCAGGAAGGGCAGGGACCGTGGGCTGCTTTCACCGAGTCAGAAAGCATTCACCAGGCGTTTGTATTGCTGGAGGTTTCTGTGGGAATCGGGTGGCTCAAGTAATTGGGAGGGGAGGAGGGTGCACTCTCGGCTGGTTTCTCTCTGGAATTAAACGCAGGCTTCAAAATAGGGTGTTTGTTAGAGAACTACTGCTGGGAGGAAACCTGCCATTTCGGATCAGTGCGTTTTCTTGTGCTGGTTTTCCAGACAGATCCTTAGCACGGTGTTTATCTGGGGAAGGGAAGAGGAACAGGAGGGAGGGAGGCTTTTCGTGTGGGATGGGGCAACGGGGGGAAAACCCGGCAAGGTGCTTCAGGGGGCAGGCTGAAAGCTAACAGATGCTGGGATACAAATCATTTCGGGTGAGCAGGGGCACCTCGGGTTCGTGCCGGAGGCAGCGGCGAAGGGAGCGGAGAGGCGATGCCAGGTGAAACGGCTCTGTTCCCACCCGGGACGGAAAGCTCGTCCCCAGCCTTGGGACGTGCCGCTGCCGCCGCTGGGTCCCCGCTGAATGGAGCGGATAATGATCCCCGGTTCCCAAGGCAGGCTTGCTGCTGCCTGGTGAGCCTTGGATTTGTGTGGTCCAAGCCTTTCCCAGCTTGTTCCATTCTGTCACCGGGATAAGGGGCTCCCTCGGCTCGTTTGCACCTGCGTCGCTTTTGGCTCCTTCAGGAATGCGCTGAAGCTTGTAATCAGCTTTGTGAAGCCATTGAGTGCACGGCTGAGTGAAACTTCCAAAGCTCGCAGAAAACTGGCCCGCTGAATAGGAGTCAGCATGGGGCTTCTCTCCAAGCCCCTGGCCTGCCAAATTCCAGCAGAGCCCCTCACAATCAGTCCACACAAGCTTTACTGCTCTCCCCACACTGAGAGAAGCGAGAAAAGAAAAGCTAAAATACCAGTCACCGAGGTTAGTGGTTTGTTCCCAGATTAATGGCAAACGCCTCTCTGCCCGATGCTAACATATTCATTCGGGTGTGTGTACATATATATATATGTCTGTGTGCGTGTGTATGAGTATAGATATACGTGTATGAATATGTATGCAAGCCTATGGCTATAACAGAAAAAAGGAAATAAGGGAGAGTTATTAAAATTTTATGTGACCGCCAAGGTTCCTAAGGCAGCAAACAGGTAGCAGGCTGGTTTGCTATCCCACTGGTCACGCTATTCTTATCTCAATCTTTTTTGCAACCGTGTGCTTTTAAGACTCTGGATGAGTGTGACTCTCATCTGCAGTCTGGTTTTCCGTCTGGAGGGGTTTAGTACCAAACAAAACTCCCGAGAAGAGCAAAAGAAAATAACGGGCAGATTAAAACAAAAGAAAAAAGAAAATCACCAACCCCACCATCACTAAACCCACTTCAAGATAACTCAAGAGGACTAAAGCCCTGGGGTACTCGTAGGACAGGTTTGCCATGCCCGAGGTTCGCGGCTACCCCATGGTCCTCAGCTTGGGGGAAGAGGGGATTCTCCACGGCAGCCCGGATCACTTCCTCACAGGGGAAAAGCGCTCAGTAAAGGTCCCATTCGAGAGAACCCCTTTATTTTGAACATCCTTAACTCTTGCGACATACATCCCTTCACTCCTACGTTCCCAGCACCTGATTGCACAAGCGGGAGTGACGCTAAACAACTGGGACTACGTAGCACAACTTCATCACACCTTTCATCTGGGTTCTGTATGCGGTTGAAGATTCACATTTATTAGGGGAAACAATTACTCGAGTTATAAAAATGCGTTCCTTCCTAAAGCAAGTCCTTTCACTGTAAGAAATGCTGTAAAATGTTCTTAAATCTAAAATTGTAAGATGAGTGCACTGTGACATCAAGTCTATGAGTATAGACCAACTATACTAATGGATATGACAAGGTTATATATATATGTGTTTATACTTATATATTTGACAAGGTTTTATCTTCTGGACTTGGGACTTTTTATTCCATTCATGTCCTTCTTCTTCTACATGTATCTAAAACAATGAAAACAACATTATGACAGCATTAATACTTTTTGTAAGTCATCCTCTTGGGCTAGTATAAGGGGAAAAATGGAGACTTCCAGCATTTCCAGAGATGATGTCTCCAGAAGGTTTTAGCCATGCCTCTGAATTACGTCACGGAAATCATGTTTTCTTGACGTCCACATTGAAATAACCACAGCAGAAGAGGAAAAACTAACTCCACAGAGCTGGTAGATATTTTTTGTGAGTTCAGCACGATTTTGTCTCGCTTTGCTGTCCTGCTTTTGGCGTCTTCTCCTTTATCGAAATTTTCAGGAATGTCCCAGAAACTGATGACTGCAGTGGTTGTTCTCGCCATTGCTTTCTGACGAGTTTGTAGAGCTCATTGGAGAGTCTCTTGCACAGCGGGTGAATAGTTTAGCGGCATCAACGCACTGTATTCTGATCCCCAAGTCCCTCTAAAGATAAGGTAACCTCAGATGAAAAGAGTTAGGGAATAAAAGCAGAGAGGATCATGTCTTGATGTTGAAGTCCTGACCGTTCAAACTGCTGCTGCACAAAAACTTCTACATATGGCCACAAATGGTTTAAAACCACATCTCTTTCTGTCTGTAAAGTTTCTTTTCTTTTTGGAAGTTTGATGTGCTATTTTCGACCGTGTTGCTCCTTCCAACCATTCTCAGTGACAAGTCATGAGGATATGCAGTAATTCAGAAATTAGTGAAATTTTATTCTTGGTGGGGGCGTTGGATTAAGAGGCTGGGAGAGTGTGAAACAAGTCAACGTGTAATTGTATGATAAGGCTCTCACGAGGAATTTATTGGCCAAGTTGCTATTTCTATTCCTTCCTAATCTCGTTTAGCACATTCATTCTCTGCAATCTGTCTCCATAATCTTCTGTGACAGAATGGCAGCCAATAGAAGCATGCATGTTTGGAGAGAAGAGAAAATATGCAGAGGCGTGATAAACTGATGCTAATTATCCATATTTAGGACACCGAGTGCAGAAGATCAAGGTTTACAAATAACAAACCAGAGCCAATGATGATGGCTTCCTAGTGTGGAATATATTGGAGGGGACAAGATAAGGGTTTCACATGCAGAAGAGATTTATTGGTCAAAGGGTTCACCTTCCACTTTTCCACTTTTATATAGCAGTAAATTATTTGGGCTAAATTCACCAGAACATTACTCTTTTATTTGGCAATGTGCCATGACTTGCTCTTTCTTTGTGTCCTTTCAATGCAAATCCTTGTAGTGTAACATCAGTTGATAAGAAACAAATAATTGAAGTAATAGGTAATTCCCTTTAAATTGTGCATATAGGACAGTAAGGTAATCATCTAATGTAGAATGAGACCGGAGTATAGAGCAGATAGCTGAAAGTGAAACAATATCCATCTCGGCTATTAAATTACATTTATACTGGAGAAAAATAACCTGCAGAAGACTTGCAGGCTGAAGAAGAGACAACACTAGTCTAGTCACCCTTAGGCCATTTTCCTACACACTTTTCAAATTTATTTAATTTTTAAAAACAGCTTACCACCATTTTCCTTGCTTCCTCTTTCTCTTTTTTTTTTTTTTCTCGAGAGCTAACATTTAAATTAGTGACTCTGCATTCCCCTTTTTAACAAGTGTTGGCTCTGAGAAATAATAAGGGAATTCAGTTTGGCAGTGTCTGTGTAGTATGGTTGAGGGTCAGTGGAGTGATCTTAGCAGTTTGCAGTAATTGTATTGTAAAGATTCCAAAATGAGAATAATATTTGTTGAGTTTATTTTTATTTACAAGTTCAGAAAGTATTCTGTACAGTGGCAAAATTCTAAACTTTGTTTCTGTTAACACGTTATTGTCAGGTGCAGGTAAACTGTTCCTTAAGAAATTCACTCTTGAATTGTGTGTCAATGCTCCTGGTTTCTCGAATGGTATTTTTCCCGTGCTGGTGGTACGATGCTCCGCAAAATACAGAACCCCGCTGTTGGAGCAGAAAATACAAAGGTCCTTCCTTTTGGAACACTCTTTAAAATATCCCTTCTTTGACATCTGAAAAGACATTTTTTTTTCTGTGACTACTCGTTTAAGAGGAGAAAATTTTTTGACTTTTTGTTTTACTGCTGAATGTGGATTTATTTCTCTTCTTCTCTGAGGCACTCCTTTAAATTTGTTCGTATTTTGTGTTTTGTGCAGGGGCAAAAATACTGCAGTACCGAGCTGAATATTTTCACAGATTTCCTAAAAATATTTCTGAGGGCAGTCACGCTTTTCCAAATTCCCATAAGTAGCTGACGTCCCTCAAAATTACTTGAAACACATCGTTAGGGAGGGAAGGTAGGCAAGCAGACTGCAACTTAGAAGACACATAGAAGTTGCAATTTGGTTACCATTGGGCAAAAATAAAGGGCATAGGGAGTGGAGCAAGGATGTGGAGCACGACAGCCTGGGGACAAGCCTGGCTCTGGGGCTGCCCGCCGCTACCGGCCCAGGAGGCGTCCCCGGGCTCTCTGGACGGGGAACGCCCGGGTCTCGATTCCACCCCCGCTAAAACCCACCAGGGGCCAGCCCCGCCTGTCCCATTCGGGAAGTGCAGAGTGGAGGCCCTTGCAGCCTGAGTGCCGCCTGTTCCCCGACCCTAGCCAGGTGAACCTTTGTCCCCTGTCCCCTCTCCAGGGACAAGAGGCGTTTATCTCCTCGGCAACGCCACAGCCGGTCCCGGAGCTGCTCCCCGGGGACGTGGGGCTCCCCACTCGCATCCTGGCCGCCACTACCCGACATCCTCTCTCCCCTCGCCAGTCCCCACACCCCATTGTGCAGAATCCCGCTCCCCACGCGGGTGGGCCTGGGGAGAGCCCGACCCTGCTCAGCAGAAGCGGCGGGGCAGCAGGCGGTGCCCCTCGGGCGGCGGTGCCGCGGCGGGGCGGAAGGGGCCGCTCACACCTCCCTCCGTAACAAACTGCGTGGGGGGGGAGGGGGAGGGGGAGGGTGTGTGTGCACGGGATAGCCAGGTCCTGGCCTTCATTAAATTATTTTGGCAACTAGTTCGTCTAAATATGTGGATTTTCGAAGTCACGGCCTCTCAAATCCGACCGGATTTGAATCTGCTGCCCCTTTGGCTGGAAGCAGAGCGTCAGGAAGCTCTGCTGCAGCTGCCTCCACCTCTGCTTTCCGTGAGAAAGATATTTTTCTCGCTGTTCGTAGCGAAAAGGCAGGTGTCTTCCACCGAAAACTCGAAGAGTTTTGTTAAAATCAGCATTTCACAGTTTGTCGTCTCCAGAGACACTGGAAATCCCTGTAAGCCCGGTGCTCTCGCTAAGCGAGGCGTGCGCACCGGTGGAGGGAATGCCGAAGTTTCCCTTTTAAGTGTTTTGTGGCTGCGCTTACTGTAGGATGCCCAATGAGGGAAAGAGCTCCGTTCCAGATGTTGTCCAACCCTTTCACATGATAGGAAAGGAGCTTCTGAAATATTTTTTCTGCCCTTTCTTCATTTTAAAAAAATGTTTATGCCGTGCACCACAAGACAAACACCGATCCTCTGTGAATTTTGGCTCTGATTTTCTGCCTCCGCCCTTCCACTCAATTTTCGTGCCTGTAGCGAGTCCTCTTCCCGTTAGGCAATTAACATGTTATAATAAAACCAGAAGATACGACAGGACACCTCGGTTTGACGGTACCTGAATCTGGTGTGCAGCGGTGTAAGTATGGAGAGGGACTTGCATTCTCAGCAAACGTCCCGAAAGTATGATGGGATGTTCCCAGGGGCATGACGTCATTGCATAGATTTGTGAAGCAGTTGGTATCCACACACTGATTTTTATTACAGATGTTTTTAAATGTGTCTCTTTGTTAAAGGAGATCAACAAGAATATCCTGAGGAGCAGAGACAGTGTTTTAACAACTGACTCTGAGTTCATCCATTTTCATGACAATAGGCTTACCTTTCAAATGTAGTATTTTCTCTTATTGATCACCTAAGACTACCCCTGAGGCAGATGATGAACCCAGACGTCTAAGGAACACTTAACCGTGAAAACGTGAACACGTAATTTAGACATTAGGAAATATATCAAACATGTCTGAGACGCGCAGACACATTTAGTTTGTCTACCTGAAACTACCCACTGAATAGTGCAGCTACATAGCAAGCTTCTACCAATTGTACAAAACTGGGCTCGTTTGGTCACACAAGAATGCCTTTTGCAATAATGCCACTTCGTTGCTTTCCTAATCTTAAATATGTGGATATATGGCACATTCATCATGACCAGCTTGTGCCACTTATCTAGTCAGCTTTGGTCTGTGATCCCTAAAATTGAGATGTTGCTATATTCGGGAAAATCAGGCAGAACTTTTCCCTGCGGCTGCTTAGTCAAAACAAAACGATTAGACGACTATTTGTTACTGTGTTGTGAACCCAAATTTAGTCGGCTAAACGGACATTTTGGTTGGAGGCGTAGGAGAAACTTCCTCAGCCTTGCTAGAAAGTTAGAAACTGAGAGGAACATGAACGGAGGAAGTGCTTTTGTAGGGAGAAACGCACGTTCTACTCTCATTACTTGTTTCTCGATTGTTCCATAAGACACATAAAGTAATGATTTGGCACGAGAGTGCAGAAAATTCCCTTTTGGAAAACGCAGTCCATGTCTTTATCACTCCTCTTCACTCTTATGGCTGTTCAAAACACTGGTGAGGAGTTTTTTAGGTTAAACTCCACGCTTCCCTTATTCGTACCCTGTCCTAAAACAAGTAGGCTTGAGCTCGCCTACAGCTGTGTATTTTAAAAGACGTTTCCCACCTAGTTTTCCTTTTTACGGTACTTCAAGGTAGAAAATGTACATGTTCACCGTGACTCGATTGCACACCTTGGGGTTTGCATTAATTCCTACATTCTATCATAGTGAAGAGAGAGGGACAATGAAACTTTCACCTGCCCTGTGACTGAAAAGCTATTTAGGGGACGGTAAGACTCATAATGCACGAAAGCACCAAGCAAACAAACCCTTAACAAAACTCTTAACAAAAGCAAGACCTCTTTCTCTCTTCTGCTATCTACAGGTGAAATGTAAGGTAATACGTAACGTTAATCAGATCACTTGCTCAAGGAATAACTCAAGATTTTTCCAAATGATAAAGATACCCAGTGAGCAAGGAAAGGAGAGACCATGTTTGAGGTGTATGTATCTCGGAAGCACTGTAGATGGTTTCAGAGGTTTCGTCACCGGGTGGGAATTGTGTTTTCGTGTCTATACTTCGTTTTGAACTCCCGTGCTTGGGGTTTTTGGTCTTTCCTGGGCTTGGGCTGCTTGTGTGTGTAGCTTCAAACCTGAACAGCCATTCATACTTCTAGTCTGATTAGGATTGAACTATCCAGTCACCAGTGGTTTTAGCAAGACAATCTTCCTATAGATTTTCTTTTTTTCTGTATTGGAGGGACTAAAAAAAAAAACAAACCCAAAACCCGAAAACCAAACCCTTCTGAAATCTGTGCGAGACAATTTTTGAGTGGGAAATAGACGTCTCCCCACTCTCCCTGCACCCCTCCCGCAACTTCACCCTCCTCCGTGGATGTATGGTGCCTTTGTTCACCACTAGTCCCTAGTTGCTATGGAGTTTTACGCCTTGGTAAACTATATTTCACCTCCTCCCGGTGAAAGCTATTCTTTTCCTAAATGCACACTTTGCAGACTCCGGTCCTTCCCCCCCCCCTCCCCCC